>CM060922.1:926216869-926816869 GCA_030737875.1 Allium sativum
TGCTTAGAAAGACAGGGTTTATCCCATTCTGAATAACTGAATCGACGATAAGAAATCGAAGATGAAGACGGTGGTCGAAGACCGGAGATCTTCACCTCGTTTGGATGGTAACCGAGGTCCTGATTGGGAGGCATCCCGAAATATGGATAATGAGTGGTGATCGTCCAGGCGTACGTGGTGATCGATGGGTTTGCGAGGTATTTAGTGCCTCCGGTTTCGTTCAGACCCAGAACGGACTTGTAAATGAACTGTGTGTCTGACATTGGATTTTATTCTGTGTTGATTGATCTCTATTAAATATACATCTGTTTGGCGGCGGAGAATTTATTCTTTTGCTTAACGCCCTTCTCTGAAACGCACGAGCTCAGAGGTTGTATATCGATGGACATCAGTCGCATGACATGCATTGCTAGTATGGCATGCCAAAGTGGCAAATGAGCAGGGCTTCTGTTGAAAAGCAAAGTCTTGTGGTGACGATCAAAGCACCGCCTATGTGGCGTAGCTTTGTGTATAACGTGAAATCGCGAGCCTCACACCCGGTATGAACCAAAAACGGGAGGAAGGACCTCAGGGAGGACATGCGTTTCTTTCTATCTAGGGTGGTGTCAGTGACCTACCAGCCCTGACATTTATATACTTTTCACCTGTGTGGTTGTTGCTGTTGCGAGGCGCCTCGGTTTGATCGGACGATCCGGGTCTGATCGAGTCATTCATTGGCTCGTTTACGCCTCAAAGGGCGGGGAAACGTATTGTTCAAGAATTTTAATCCACATCGGTGGACCGGCCCTGTCGCTCCTAAGGTCACTCGAGCTCTGATCCTGTGGCTCGGGCTAGAGAGTCGCGAATTCGGTAAGGACTATCTTTTGCCTTGGTTCATGACGGAAATCCAATTTCCAAATACGTGACTGTGCGGTTTTTATTGTATACCTATATATGGCGACATAGTGGTATGGGGCATTAATGCCGTCTATGATTGATAGTTCTGATTTGAATTTTTTTTCAAAACATATAAACAATAGCAATAATATCAAATGCCTTTTTTTTATTCGTATCAAGCATATCTTGGCCGTTATAAGGTAAAAACTCTATCCTCCGGTTTGCGTTGCATTGTGTGATGGGAACTGAGTCTTATAATGGCTTCATTTTTATAAAATGCATTGCGTTGTTTAAAAGAAAGATTTGTTTTAAAGCACTGGCAATCCAATGGAGTAAACCCGTTCCACGAAAGTGGCGTGGTCCTGTGATTAGCCATATTATAAATGTGTTGAGTAGATTTCTCATACCAGTCCCATGACTGACTCGTAGTTTGTTTCACTTTCAAACTCGGGTGCCCCTCTTTCTTCCGGGCAGCCTTGTATTCAGGTTTAGCTGGTTCTTTCTGGATAGCTGGAGCTGAAGATGGATTCTATCATTTATCTCTTTTTATGTTGTTCAGCTCCTATTGTACATTATGTTTGTTTTTCCGCTGTAGACATTAGGTATAGTTGAACTGTATTTTTACTAAGTATGATCCTGTATACTGTGTAACTCTGATGATTACGTTTATCCAGTGTATTCTATTGTATATTTTCTGATGTATTTATTTATTTCTGTTCTGCTATTATCTGTTTCTGTGTTATATTCCACGGATTACCCTTGCCGCCGTCAGTACGGGGTTTGGGGTCGTCTCAATTTTTGGCAGTCAAATATTTAATTTAATTTATTATTTTAAATATTATATTTGGAATATTATTGGACTTTAATATTTAATTCGTTATTAAAAACGAAGTTTGATTGTTAATTTATTTATAATATAAATCAAGCTCGAAATCGCGTGGCAGTTCGTAAAATGGAGTTTTGAACATCAATTAAATATGCAGAATCCAAATTTTTTCATAATCCTGTGAAACAAGAGACGTTTGAATCAGTTTGAAAATAATTTTCTAATGAAAGAAAAATATGGAGATTTTAGATTATAGATTGTGAGTTATGTCTAATTTAAATTTTCGAATAATCGCTCTAGAACTATTCTTAAATTATAGCGATTTATTTATAAATATAAAAGAGTTATTATACAAATGTAATATTATTTAAACCCAAGAATTTTAAATGTCGAGTTCGAATTCATACTGTATTGAGATTATTTGAAATTTAAATATAATAAACCAACCTTAAGCTTGTGCACAACGTACACAGTTTATATTTTTAACACAATACCTCGATATAGATGCATATATATATATATATATATATATATATATATATATATATGTGTGTGTGTGTGTGTGTGTGTATACCATTAGCTTTTCTCTTGATTTGGCGAAGGAAACGAATAAAAACATGAATACATAAAGAAGTCGCTCCATAAACATGAACATATAAATATAAAACTGAAATATACATGAAACTGAAATTTGTTAATACAATGTAGAAAACAACATATTTATTCATATTATTGTTCGCACAAAACAAAGAAAACAATACACATTATTTTCATGAATGGAAATTTATTAAAAGAAAATTAATCTTTATAGTTGCTCCACTTATAATGGGATCCTGGTCCATCTTGTTGTAAGTGCACAAAATCGTCTCATCCTTCCCCTTTTCTAGCTGCTGCCATGTTTGTAGTAACTCCATTGGCAACTGATCCTATAAGATATTATATTAAAAAATGAATTAAAAGTAGAAAAAGAAGAAGACAGTTCATTTTGAAATATGCTGCATGACCTGTTTGCCACATAAAAACAGACAATACAATGCACGGTTAACGAAGACATATGCAGATAGCTAAACGAACAGCTGTAATAAAAAGTCATGAATAGCTAGAAAATGGGACATGTCACAGCTAAGGGGAATAGGGTATGAATGGTTGAAGAAAAGGGGCAATACATAGCTGAATGGAAAATATGTATATGTATATCACTAAAAATCGGTAACAGTAAGGAACAACTAAGTAAAGGGATCAGCTAGTATATATATTCATAGGCAAATGGAGATTTTCTTCATAGGCATAGTATATAATCAGCTAATATAGAAAATAGACTAGGTACAACTAGAAGGGAAGAAAAAATAATATAGCCAAACAGTTAAAGAAAATAAATTTTGAACAACTAAAGATATAGATATATATATATATTTTTGCATCGATTCTATAAGTACTTGAACAGCTAAGAGATCAAATTTATTCATATATTCACCATCAAATCTATGCAGACAAGTCGAAACAGATAACATATATATTTACATACATATGCAGTTGATTCCATGTACCAATTCACTGCTGCCATGTTTTTAAATGGGACGCAGAATCTATAGACTATGAACTGACAT
The DNA here is from genome assembly GCA_030737875.1 of Allium sativum. Taxonomy (NCBI): domain Eukaryota; kingdom Viridiplantae; phylum Streptophyta; class Magnoliopsida; order Asparagales; family Amaryllidaceae; genus Allium; species Allium sativum. Next base: position 926,220,179 of record CM060922.1, read on the forward strand.
ATATAGATATATTCATATAACAAATCCATATAGAAAAGATGTACTTATATACACTTACAGGTATTAACACAAGATTGCATAAAGATTTAAATTTCTGCATTGAATAAACAAGTCATAGACTTGGAGCCTTATTTAACCTATACGTCTCAATCACCGTCCCATTTCGCCTAGATCAACAGTATTGAAATCACAATACTGATTCACAAAATTTTCCGCTGAGCCATCAATTTCTATCACTATTACAATCTAAGAAAACCCAATGGCCTAAACTTAGTAGCCAAACATATCTAGAATTATGATGGACGTTGATATTATCTAAATCAAGCCACTACTATAAATATATGGATCCACAAACAGGGATTTCACCATTTCAGAAAACCATACGAACCAATACAGTAAACAAAAATAGTTTGAACCACTTTTAAAACCAAAACAAAATTTTTGCAGTAGAGTAAAAATCAGATAAAAACATTTATCTGTGTTGTGAATCTATGGTATACTTCGGATGGATTCACTGATGTTTTGCTTGAGACCGAAAGCTTGGGGTACAGTGAATCTGCAACAATGAAACGAAGTTTGGATGGTCCAACGCCTGTAGTGGATATGTAAGGAAGTTATTTATCTCAGGAAGGAGGGGTGACCAGCGAAGCTTTGGGGGCGGAACGGGATCGAGGAACTATGTTTTTGGCGGAGCGATGACAGATAGGAGGCGAGGGAAGGACTGGAGTGTGATTGCGTAAGGGGCGATGCAGCTGGGTTGAACTTTTGCTGAGAATTAGAAAAGGGGAAGGGATCTAGGGTTCGGCCATTGTCAAATTTCTTATGGAGGTGGTGGTTTTTTTTTCTTCTGAAGGTTTGGGAAATCGGATGGATGGGTTTTTGGCATTTGGAAATGGGCTGGGGGTGTCAGGCGGGCCGAACGGGTAAGGTATTGGGCCATTTATATTTAATAAAATGAAAGTTAAATAATTAAATTAGTTTATTTATTTGTTTAAATGATATCCCGTACACACGTTGACAGATTTGAACACGGTCAGTTTCATTTGGACCGTTGAGACGAGAAATTGTGATGAAGAAGGATCAGGCAGGACTGGAAGCAAGAAGAATTTTTAATTAAATTAAATGCTGTTTAATTTAATTAAAAACCAGCGTTTAACGATCGAACCAAGTCAAGGTGATTTTAACTTGCTCAGTTATCCCATTTATAATTTTTATAAATTGGGTTTATTATCGGTATGTCATGTTTGCTAAGTGTTGGTTGATTTGATGATTGTTTGGGTATTGATACATATTGTTATATCATCTATTTAAATTAAACATGGTTTAATTTAAATAAAATGACATCGTTATTTTTAATGATGATTTCCAATAGAGGCAACTTACCTTGTTGGTTACATAAACGTATTTGTATTAAATTGGATGCTTGAATCATTTTTGGTTGACCACTATGAGTTGTATTGATTATTCTTTATTTTCATCTGATTGTTATATGAATTATTGAATCGTGATGATTGGATTTTTGAGATTTGATTTTTGAGGTGGTTATCGATTGTTGAATCTAAATTCAACATTTGTTGTTATTAACCAATAGACCGTATTGGTTAAGAAATTTGTCGTGGATGACTTAAATATACATTGTCTTATAGAAGGCAGATTTACCATTAATAAATAGAAAGGAAGATGTGAAATTTACTTTTAAAAAATATTATTTTAATTGGGTTCATAAAAAGAAAATAGACAAACCATACTTACATCGATTATCTTAACCACCAATCACCATTTTCGGTACCAAAATCTATCTGTGTGCGAAGCACGTGCCTTATCTAAATTATGAAATAATCTTATAAAATGATTATTATACTTATGATATTGGTAAGAAAGTGAGTGGATATTAACGCGATATTTAATAACCAAGGATAATTGATTTTAAGAAGCAATTTAAGATGAGATTGTATTGATTTGATTATTACTCATCATCAAATGGAATTATTTAAATTAAATTAATTTGAATTTAATTTAAATGGAAAGGCAAACTGGGATCTGATTAATGTTAATCATGTGTAGAATTGACTAAGACAACTGTGTTACTCGAAATTGAATTATTTTAGAATGGATGATTAAACCATTTTTAAATGTTGATATTTGTTGAATGATAATAAAGTGGTATGTTGGGATTTAAATGTGTAAACGAAGGGTTATGATGTTTTAAACCATTATTTATAGTGAAGTGATGTTATTAAACAATTTTATGTAAATAATGATATAAGTTAAGTCCAATTCGAAATTTAAATTAAATTCTTATTAAGGTTTTATTTTATAATCCAAGTTGGACGGAGTTATAAAACCCAAGATTTATTGAATGTATTATTGGAACGAGTTATTAGGAATGGTTTATAAATGGAACGGAGACCCAGGATATGAAAGTAAGAATATAGAACTTATCTGGAGATTTGTGGAGATAAATGATTTTCTGACTATTGATCTGATGTTGGTTTCGGCCTTCAGGGTTAATAATTTAGGGAATTATTTTCTTACTAATTTACGGTTAGGAACTAATAGAGGTATGAAATGTAAATCAAATGAAAAACCAAATTTGAATTAGAATTGTTAAACAAGTGGAATTATAAAGATGAAATAGATTTGCCATATATATAAAAAGAAATGATGTTTCATCAAAATATAATTAAAAGAGGATTTGCTTGGATATTGGGAATGAATATCGGTTTTGGTATTACAGCTGATATTACCTTAAGGTAAGAACGTTATTGATCAAGGTCTGAGAGGTAATTGAAATACCCCAACTTGAACGACTTCAGGATTATCGAAGGATGATGTTGGTCGTAATAGCGAAGATGTTAAAACAAATTACTTTAGGAAATAATAATGTAGCGTTATTTGAAGATTTTGGGAATATATACATTGGGATTTCAAAATTAAAAAATGGGGATTTATAAAGGGGCTTGAGAGTATGAAATGGCATTTCCGTGGTGAAAGAAATAGAAAGGAGATTGATGAAAATATAATGATATTTCTAAAAGTAAGGAGACAAAATTTGGGAATAGGTTTATCCTAAAAATATAAGTGGGAATTATGGTGTCCTAAACGGAAATAAAAAGGAAATTTCGTAACAATGATTTTACGAAGGATAAATTTAATTGATTAACAAATGATGAATAATGAGTAGCAAATGTTAAATGATATTTAAAGTAAGAATTTGATATGATTTTAAGATATATTTTCTTAGTATTATAATTAGATGATTTGAGAATTAATATGTTATAACAAAGATATTATTTTAAATGGTCAAGTGATGCTGTATAGCCAACCAATGGATTTATTTATTTTTATGCTTGTTTATTTTGATAATTAAATAACCGACTATCAAAATCATGTCAATGCGTTGTTGATACGTAAAAGCCGGGATCGAATTTATATTCGAAAACCACTCCGACCAACAAATACATAAAGATATCAGAAGATGATCGAGATGGAGCATTGAAGACCGTATATCTCCATTACACAGAAGAACCACTAGTAATCTTTGGTTTAGCGGCCAGAGATAAACTATGATTCTGTCGTGGTTGAAATCTATGGATGCAAGGACTTCTCGCAACTGATCCATGGGGTGATTCTTATATTGGATGCAGTAGGAGAGTACCTTCGGTTCGTCCTGTTCCTGGATGACTTGTATGGACGAATGTTTGACAGAGTATTTCCAAAGGGATCACGTACGTTTATTTTTCAAACGTATTTCTGTTAGTGGCGGAGAAGGGCACTTCTTTTATCTTAATGACCAGAGTATTTTTGTGGACGTCAATTAGTGATATCCGGCGGATCCGACGATGTGGCATTCAAAGTGAATGATGACCAGATGTCAAAAGGGAATACAAACCTCAAACCTCATCAACCGGGAAATGACAAAAATCGGGCAGGCAGCATGGCTATGTGGGTCGCACCCATTAGGGTGTATAATCACCTATCTTGAGAAATTCCTTTTACTTCTTTAATCTATTTCGATGCTGTCCCTTTTCGGGAAACGGTGGGTAGCTCTCAACCGTTGGTGATATACATTTGATACACTCAAGCAAAATGAGTGGTCGGTCATGTGTGGGCCGGGTTGCAAGACGTTCTTGTTGAACCCAGTGTATTCTCCTCTAGAGATACACTATCGGCAGGTGGTCCCATAACTTGTCATAGTTGGAATCCAATTCCCAATAAGCGCCCGCGGTTTTGTTTGTGTACTATATATGTGGAGCGTGAGATGCAAGCGTTCCACTAGATTGCTATTTACTTGTATTTAGTCACTATTATAATAGCAGAACAAGATATTGATTTCAAAACTGTTTTGGGTTATCGTAAGTAAAAACCGTCCGTATTTATGTGTGGATTTGGTCTTACGATTATCCTTTTCTTTCGAAAAGATTTGACTTTAAAATCAAGTTGTGTGATACCCTTAATATTGTGCGAGTTTTTCTCACTCTGGTTCACCAGACTGACCCGGTGTTTTTTGTAAATGCTTGGGTTAGCCCGGTTTGCAGGTTCAGGTTATCGAATGATGTGAAATCCAAGCTCGAGCTGAAGGAATCCAGTGTTATACCTTTATTATTCCGCTGTGTGGTATATTTATGAGGACAGGCTATTTTAACTGTCTAGATTTATTGATGTACTCTGATGATTGTAAGTTATGTCAAGCTCTCAATAAAGTTATTTCTATATGATATTTTGTTCCACTACGTTGTGAAGCTCTGATTCAGTTGGGTTATGTTAGTTCTTCTTCTTCTATTCTAATATTTATTCCTTTCTTATCTCATCCTCTAAATTCTTTCTATTGGCATCTGGATTTCTAGTGCAATTTGGGTTGGACTAGTGCTGTTTAGTCAACTCAAATGGTACCGGAAATTTGGGTCGCTACATTTGGTATCAGAGCTATTGGTTTAGTAATAACCTTGGATCTGTGGTATAATTTAATAGAGATTGGGTTAGTAATACCCTAGATCGTGATTGAGTGTATATATACGAGAGCATATTCGTAAATTTTATATACAAATCTTTTGTATTGTGTGGGTTGATCGGTTCAAGTATTGAGAAGTGTTGAACTGGCAATCGATACAGTATTGTTTTATAAAGAGGGTAAATGAAATAATTTTACCCAAATTATTTTTTTGTATAGAAATGAAATTATTTTATCAAATTATTGAAATATTAGTGTGTTTGCTTGATTTGGATGGAAATCAAATCGGATTGGAAATATGAATTGAAACTTAATCTGGTTAAATGAAAATTAAATTGAAAATAAATAAATTTGGAATTTGATGATTAAATAATAATTAAATAGAAATCAATCGAGTATTAATATATTGATGTTCAAATATGTGAAACCAAAGTAAAATATTAATATTGAATGCAAAATTTAGTTGGTTTGATTGATTTGGTTGTGTATTGATTGTTGATTGTGATTTGTTTGTTATTGGATAATAGTTGTTTGAATGAGAATAATCAACAATCAACTTTGCAATTGGTGTAGTTGTACCGGTTGATTAGTGAAATATCATCTTAGAATTTCAAATATTATTACTCATATGTGAATTGAGTAAGTACAGGTGCCAGATGGCTTTTGAGGATTAGATTTTGATTAAGTAGAACGCGATAAATTAAATTGCGCTCGCAAAAAGGTACGCTTACGCGAAAATATAAAATTTTGGGGTTTTGATTTTTGTTTTCCGATCGTGTTGGTTGATGTATATACATTATTTGTTCCTACGATATCACAGATGTCACTCCGTGCAGGGGAGGCTCTGCCGGATTTTTCTGAGAATTTAATGTGTTAGAAATTTTTCGATATTTTTGAAAATATTTATATACAGTATTGAATTGTTTTCGATTTTAAAATAAATTGGATTGGAAATTAATGGGTTTGTAACGTTCTTTCCTACCTTAGCAATTTCGAGGACATTATTTTAAGGGGGGAAGAATGTAACGTCCCGTATTTTTGGCAGTCAAATATTTAATTTAATTTATTATTTTAAATACTATATTTCGAATATTACTGGATTTTAATATTTAATTAGTTATTAAAAACGATGTTTGAACGTTAATTCATTTATAATATAAATCGAGCTCGAAATCGCGCGGCAGTTCGTAAAATGGAGTTTTGAACATCAATTAAATATGCAGAATCCAATTTTTTCAGAATCCTGTGAAACAAGAGACGTTTGAATCAGTTTGAAAATAATTTTCTAATGAAAGAAAAATATGGAGATTTTAGATTATAGATTGTGAGTTATGTCTAATTTAAATTTTCGAATAATCGCTCTAGAACTTTTCTTAAATTATAGCGATTTATTTATAAATATAAAAGAGTTATTATACAAATGGAATATTATTTAAACCCAAGAATTTTAAATGTCGAGTTTGGATTCATACTGTATTGAGATTATTTGAAATTTAAATATAATAAACCAATCTTAAGCTTGTGCACAACATACACAGTTTATATTTTTAACACAATACCTCGATATAGATGCATATATATATATACATATATATACCATCAGCTTTTCTCTTGATTCGGCGAAGGAAACGAATAAAAACATGAATACATAAAGAAGCCGCTCCATAAACATGAACATATAAATTAAAACCAACTGAAATTTGTTAATACAATGTAGAAAACAACATATTTATTCATATTATTGTTTGCACAAATACACAAAACAAAGAAAACAATACATATTATTTTCATGAATGGAAATTTATTAAAAGAAAATTAATCTTTATAGCTGCTCTATTTGTAATGGGATCTTGGTCCATCTTGTTGTAAGGGCACAAGATCGTCTCATCCTTCTCCTTCGCTAGCTGCTGCCATGTTTGTAGTAACTCCTCCATTGGCAACTAATCCTATAAGAAATTATATAAAAAAAGAATTAAAAGTAGAAAAAGAAGAAGACAATTCATTTTGAAATATGCTGCATGACCTGTTTGCCACGTAAAAACAGACAGTACAATGCACGGTTAACAAAGACATATGCAGATAGCTAAACGAACAGCTGTAATAAAAAGTCATGAACAACTAGAAAATGGGACATGTAACAACTAAGGGGAATAGGGTATGAACAACTAAAGAAAAGAGACAATACATAGCTGAATGGAAAATATGTATATGTATATCATTATACATCAGTAACAGTAAGGAACAGCTAAGTAAAGGGATCAGCTAGTATATATATTCATAGGCAAATGGAGATTTTCTCCATAGGCATAGTACAAAATCTGCTAATATAGAAAATAGACTAGGTACAACTAGAAGGGAAGAAAAAATAATATAGCCAATCAGTTAAAGAAAATAAATCTTGAACAACTAAAGATATATATATATATATATATATATATATGTTTGCATCAATTCTATAAGTACATGAATAGCTAAGAGATCAAATTTATTCATATATTCACCATCAATTCTATGTAGACAAGTCGAAATAGATAATATATATACTTACATACATATACAGTTGATTCCATGTACCAGTTCACTGCTGCTATATTTTTAAATGGGACGCAGAATCTATAGACTATGAACTGATATATATAGATATATTCATATAACAAATCTATATAGAAAAGATGTACTTATATACACTTACAGGTCTGAACACAAGATTGCATAAAGATTTAAATTTCTGCCTTGAATAAACAAGTCATAGACTTAGCCTCATTTAACCTATACATCTCAATCACTGTCCCATTTCGACTAGATCAACAGTATTGAAATCACGATACTGATTCACAAAATTTTCCGCTGAGCCATCAATTTCTATCACTATTACAATCTGAGAAAACCCAATGGCCTAAACTTAGTAGCCAAACCTATCTAGAATTATGATGGACGTTGATATTATCTAAATCAAGCCACCACTATAAATATATGGATCCACGCACAGGGATTTCACCATTTCAGAAAACCATACGAACCAATACAGCAAACAAAATAGTTTGAACCACTTTTAAAACCAAAACAAAATTTTTGCAGTAGAGTAAAAATCAGATAAAAACACTTATCTGTGTTGTGAATCTACGGTATACTTCGGATGGATACACTGATGTTTTACTCGAGACCGAAAGCCTGGGATACGGTGAATCTGCAACGATGAAACCAAGTTTGGATGGTCCAACGCCTGTAGTGGATGTGTAAGGAAGCTATTTTTTTCAGGAAGGAGGGGTGACCAGCGAAGCTTTGGGGGCGGAACGGGATCGAGGAACTATGTTTTTGGCGGAGCAATGACAGATAGGAGGCGAGGGAAGGACTGGAGTGTGATTGCGTAAGGGTCGATGCAGCTGGGTTGAGCTTTTGTTGAGAATTAGAAAAGAGGAAGGGATCTAGGGTTCGACCATTGTCGAATTTCTTGTGGAGGCGGTGGTTTTTCTTCTTCTTAGGGTTTGGGAAATCGGATGGATGGGTTTTTTGACGTTTGGAAATGGACTGGTGGTGTCAGGCGGGCCGAACGGGTAAGGTATTGGGCCATTTATATTTAATAAAATGAAAGTTAAATAATTAAATTAGTTTATTTATTTGTTTAAATGATATCTCATACACACGTTGACAGATTTGAACACGGTCAGTTTCGTTGGGACCGTAAAGACGAGAATATTGTGATGAAGCAGGATCAGGCAGGACTGGAAGCAAGAAGAATTTTTAATTCAATTAAACGTTGTTTAATATAATTAAAAACTAGTGTTTAACGACTGAACCAAGTCAAGGTGAGTTTAACTCGCTCAGTTATCCCATTTATAATTTTTATAAATTGGGTTTATTATTGGTATGTCATGTTTGCTAAGTGTTGGTTGATTTGATGATTGTTTGGGTATTGATACATATTGTTAGATCATCTATTTAAATTAAACATGGTTTAATTTAAATAAAATGACACCGTTATTTTTAATGATGATTTCCAATAGAGATAACTTACCTTGTTGGTTACATAAACGTATTTGAATTAAATTGGGTGCTTGAATCATTTTTGGTTGACCACTATGAGTTGTGTTGATTATTCTTTATTTTCATATGATTGTTATATGAACTGTTGAATCGTGATGATTGGATTTTTTAGATTTGATTTTTGAGGTGGTTATCGATTGTTGAATCTAAATTCAACATTTGTTATTATTAACCAATAGACTGTATTGGTTAAGAAATTGGCCGTGGATGACCTAAATATACATTGTCTTATAGAAGGCAAATTTACCATTTATAAATAGAAATGAAGATGTGAAATTTACTTTTAAAAAAATATTATTTTAATTGGGTTTATAAAAAGAAAATAGGCCAACCATACTTACATAGATTATCTTAACCACTAATCACCATTTTCGGTACCAAAATCTATCTGTGTGCGAAGCATGTGCCTTATCTAAATTATGAAATAATCTTATAAAATGATTCTTATACTTATGATATTGGTAAGAAAATAAGTGGATATTAACGCGATATTTAATAACCAAGGATAATTGATTTTAAGAAGCAATTTAAGATGAGATTATATTGATTTGATTATTACTCATCATCAAATGGAATTATTTAATTTAAATTAATTTGAAATTAATTTAAATGGAAAGGCGAACTGGGATCTAATTAATGTTAATCATGTGTAGAGTTGACTAAGACAACAGTGTTACTTGAAATTGAATTATTTTAGAATGGATGATTAAACCATTTTTAAATGTTGATATTTGTCGAATGATAATCAAAGTGGTATGTTGGAATTTAAAATGTGTAAACGAAGGGTTATGAAGTTTTAAACCATTATTTATGGTGAAGTGATGTTTTTAAGCAAGTTTATGTAAATAATGATATAAGTTAAGTTTAAGTCTAAATTTAAATTAAATCCTTATTGAGGTTTTATTTTATAAATCCAAGTTGGACGGAGTTATAAAACCTAAGATTTATTGAATGTATTGTTGGAACGAGTTATTATGAATGGTTTATAAATGGAACAGAGACCCAGGATATGAAAATTAGAATATAGAAACTATCTGGAGATTTGTGGAGATAAATGATTTTCTGACTATTGATCTGATATTGGTTTAGGCCTTCAGGGTTAATAATTTAGGGAATTATTTTCTTACTAATTTAGGGTTAGGAACTAATAGAGGTATGAAATGTAAATCAAATGAAAAACCAAATTTGAATTAGAATGGTTAAACAAGTGGAATTATAAAGATGCAATAGATTTGCCATATATATAAAAAGAAATGATGTTTCATCAAAATATAATTAAAAGAGGATTTGTTTGGATATTGGAAATGAATATCGGTTTTGTATTACAGATGATATTATCTTAAGGTAAGAACGTTGTTGATCAATGTCTGAGAGGTAATTGAAATACCCCAACTTGAACGACTTTAGGATTATCAAAGGATGATATTGGTCGTAATAGTGGAGATGTTGAAACAAATTACTTTGGGAAATAATAATGTAGCGTTATTTGAAGATTTTGGGAATACATACGTTAGGATTTCAAAAAAAAAAAGGGATTTAAAAAGGGGCTTGAGAGTATGAAATGGCATTTCCGTGGTGAAAGAAATAGAAAGGAGATTGATGAAAATATAACGATATTTCTAAAAGTAAGGAGACAAGATTTGGGAATAGGTTTATCCTAAAAATATAAGTGGCAATTATGGTGTTCTAAATGGAAATAAAAAGGAGATTTCGTAACAATGATTTTACGAAGGATAAATTTAATTGATTAACAAATGATGAATAATGAGTAGCAAATGTTAAATGATATTTAAAGTAAGAATTTGATATGATTTTAAGATATATTTTCTTAGTATTATAATTAGATGATTTGAGAATAAATATATTAAAAGAAAGATATTATTTTAAATGGCCAAGTGATGCTGTATAGCCAACCAATGGATTTATTTATTTTTATGCTTGTTTATTTTGATAGTTAAATAACCGACTATCAAAATCATGCCAATACGTTGTTGGTACGGAAAAGCTGGGATCGAATTTATATTCAAAAACCACTCTGACCAACAAATACGTAAAGATATCAGAATATGATCGAGATGGAGCATTAAAGACCGTAGATCTCCATTACACGGAAGAACCACTAATAATCTCTGTTTAGCGGCCAGAGATAAACTGTGATTCTGTCGTGGTTGAAATCTATGGATGCAAGGACTTCTCGCTACTGATCCATGGGGTGATTCCTATATTGAATGCAGTAAGAGAGTACCTTCGGTTCGTCCTATTCCTAGATGACTTGTATGGACGAATGTCTGGCAGAGTATCTCCAAAGGGATCACGTACGTTGATTTTTACAAACGTATTGCTGTTAGTGGCGGAGAAGGGCACTTCTTTTAGCTTAACGACTAGAGTATTTTTTTGGACGTCAATTAGTGATATCTGGCAGATATGACTATGTGGCATTCAAAGTGAATGATGACCAGATGTCAAAAGGGAATTCAAACCTCAAGCCTCATCAACTGGGAAATGACAAAAATCGGGCAGGCAACATGGCTATATGGGTCACACCCATTAGGGTGTATAATCACCTATTTAAAGAAATTCCTTTTACTTCTTTAATCTATTTCGATGTTGTCCCTTTTCAGGAAATGGTAGGTAGCTCCTAACCGTTGGTGATATACATTCGATACACTCAAGCGAAATGAGTGGTCGGTCATGTGTAGGTCGGGTTGCAAGACGTTCTTGTTGAACCCAGTGTATTTGCCTCTAGAGATATACTATCGCCAGGTGGTCCCATACCTTGTCATAGCCGGAATCCAATTCCCAATAAGCACCCGTGGTTTTGTTTGTATACTTTATATGTGGAGCATGAGATGCAAGCATTCCACTAGATTTCTATTTACTTGTATTTAGACACTATTATAATAGTACAACAAGATATTGATTTCAAAACTATTTTGGGTTATCGTAAGTAAAAACCGTCCGTATTTATGTGTGGATTTGGTCTTACGATTATCCTTTTCTTTAGAAAAGATTTGACTTTAAAATCAAGTTGTGTGATACCCTTAATACTGTACGAGTTTTTCTCACTCTGGTTCACTAGACTGACTCGGTGTTTTTTTAAATGCTCGGGTTAGCCCAGTTTGCAGGTTCAGGTTATCGAATGATGTGAGATCCAAGCTCGAGCTGAAGTAGTCCAGTGTTATACCATTATTATTCCGCTGTGTGGTATATTTATGAGGACAAGCTATTTTAACTGTCTAGATTGATTGATGTACTCTGATGATTGTAAGTTATTTCAAGCTCTCAATAAAGTTATTTCTGTACGATATTTTGTTCCATTGTGTTGTGGGACTCTGATTCAGTTGGGTTATGTTAGTTCTTCTTCTTCTATTCTAATATTTCCTTCTTTCTCATCTCATCCTCTAAATTCTTTCTATTGGCATCTGGATTTCTAGTGAAATTTGGGTTGGGCTAGTGCTGTTTAGTCAGCTCAAACGGTACCAGAAATTTGGGTCGCAATAAATTGTTATAATTTATAAACGATTTCATAGCGGCTTTTAAACAAATTAATTTGGACTTAACTTACGATTTATATTGTGAAATCTTAATTTTTCACTTTCAGAAAGATATAATTAAATGGATCCTAATGTTTCTTATTTTACAGAAATCCGACTTAAATTGCATTCTATACAGTTAATTAAAGTTCAAAACTAAAATTTCAAACTACCGAGACATTACGAGTTCTTTTTATAATTAATATATATTTATATGATCGAACTTAGATTAAATAAGTTCTAAGTCGTTAATTCTCAAAATAAATTGCTTCAAATATTAAAAATTCATTAAAATCAATTAAAATTCACATTTTAATTTGACTAAAAACGTGGGTTGTTACAATATCCCTTACTTAAAAACTTTTCATCCTTGAATATGAAGATGGAGCTAAAGTTCGTTTGCCTAACCAACTCAGCCTTCGCTCAACTCAAGTTCTTTAACTTTTCAGTTTTTAAGAACTTTCCAATTTCTCGAATTTGGTGACGCTTTAAATTTTCGAAAAATTTCACCATAACTCCCTTCGTACGGGTCAATCAGTACAACTACAACTTGTCCCATATGGCCTTCATCAACCAAAAAGAGAATCCAAAAGCCAAGCGGCTTGCCAGTCGGCTCATAAAATCACCAAACACAATCAATACAGTAAATATGTATCTTTTTGTTAGGCACGCAATTTTATTCCTCCTCTCTGCTTTTATGCAATAACCTGTTCAACATATATACACATCCAATCTGAACTAATTTCCAATTCAGTTCAACATTAAATTTGATTTGATTCGATTTTACTTTCCATTCTCCCATTGGTTTTATTATTCAATAATTTTTTTGGTTAAACTAATTATCACACATCACAACCAGTAATCAATTTGTTGATTAACTTTTCAAATTTATATGTTGTTAAAACATGCATCCTTTATATGCTTAAAATATATTTTTAAAGTTGGATCACGACTATTAACTATAAATAAGTTTTTGGTTATCACACCAGTCAATTGAAATTATATAGGCATCCCACTTTCAAAACTCGAAACATGCACTGGTGACGTGGCCATAATTATCAGGATTATCCCCAGGTGACTAGAGTGTGATTTTATATCATATTTGAGACTTTGTATATATGTAGATCAGACGTATATGCAAAATCTTCTTATACTTGATAGTCCAAACTCAAAATCAAATAAAATATTCAAATTCTTATTAATAATTTTCAAAACGAAATTCCGCTTATATATTTACTCTTCAAACTCATTCTAGGGCACTATTAACCCTATCTCTAATGAGTCCTTCATATAGGATATTACTAATCCTATCTCTGATGAATTCTTTCATCTTGTTATAACGAGTCGTAATCCTAAGCATTGTAAACCAAAGCTCTGATACCAATCTGTAAAGAGCTGAATTTTATTTGGTCCAAACCGATCGCTAAACTGACTTAGACCGTTCAAAATGGCATACCATTATGAGAACACTGCGCATCAGAATAGAACACAAAAGAACATTTCATTGTTATTACAACAATATTACATCGGAGTACAAAAATATCAGAGCATAGATAAATGATACACAGCGGAAAATTTCTGAGAATCATAATTACAATACAACAGAAATATAAATACAAAAATATAAACAGCGGAAGGCTATAAATAATCCAGAGCATAGCTCCAGCCATAATCCAGGATTTTGTTTTAAAAATATCTGCAAAACCAAAACTACTAGCCACCCGTATGGAAAATATAGGCACCCAGAGTTTAGGTGGGAAACAATAAACTCTAGATCAGTCATGGGACTGGCATGAGAACTTAAAAACAGTTATAAATTTTTATCTCAAAGTTGGGTAAAACATGCGACCATGTCACAAGGAACGAGTTTCCTCTACATGAATACCAGTTTTAAAACAAAAACAATGCAATGGTTTCGAAAAATGAAGCTATTATAAGACTTAGGTCCCATCACATAATGCAAGCGCAAGCCAGAGGATTGAGTTTTACCTTGTAATAGCCAAACGTGCATGATACATGAAATTTCTTTATTATCATTATAAGTGAATAGTGTAGAGAACAATTTTGAAAACAAATGTATCAATCTTAGATGGCATATTACCCCGTCCTATTATGTTGCCATAGGTATACAAATGAAACTATGGAATCACTTGGGTTTCCATAAAGAGCTAAGGGATCCTTTCTCACCCGAACTTCGAAACAACTCTAGCAAAATGTCCCAAGGAAAATACTATCCCTTTGGAGCGGTAGGGCTGGCCAGTAATACTTTGCTAATTAGCATTACCTAAAAAATACGTTTCTCAGTCCTATTGGACCTCTTGGTCAGTATGTCGACCATCTTGGCCTTGTACAGCCATATCCAGAGGCCCTTGATTTCAACATCCACATAAGTAAAGTTTTCTAGGCTCCATACCATGGCTAAACTTCTAGCTAGAAAGAAACACATGTCCTCCCTATGGCCCTTCATCCTGTTTTTGACTTATATCGGGGTGTTAAGCTAATGAATTAATGCCATAACACAAGGCTATGCTGCACAATCCATGCTTTGATCATCATCCACAAAGCTCTGCTTTTCAACAAAAGCTTTGATCCATATGCATCTCAGCATGTCACATTGTCAATTCATACCATACAATTAATGCCTACCGATATATAACCACAGAGCTTGTACGTCTTAGAGAAGGGTGTTAAGCTAAGAGAATAAACTCACTGCCACCAAACAAATATATATTTGGTAGAAATCATTTGATATAGTGTAAATCACAACGTCAAACACACAATCCATTTGCAAGTTGTCCGTCCTGGCTCTGAATGAAACCAAAGGCACCATATTCCTCATCTCATATGTATAATAAAGGAGAGAGCCCTCACATATCAGGTCGATTTCCAAGTACGTATGGACGATCACCACTTATTACCTCGTCTTGGGTGTACATCCTAATTGAGACATGAGTAATAATCCAAAAGATGTGAAAATCTCCGGTCTTCAACCTCCGTCTTTGTATCTTCGACATTTAATCATCGTAATAGCTATTCAGAATGTTTTAAACTCGGTCTTTCCGAATACCTCGCGCATCTTTGAAATCAGGTGATATATAAACATACCAACAATCTCATTCCAATTCTATAAATTCTTTTATTCAAATATTCCTTAATTAGGAATTAACCCTATAAATCTTATAAAAGATTTATATTGTAACAGCCATGAAATTTTGACGTTAGAAAATATAAATTGAACTTAGAATTAATGTTAAAATAATATTTTGAATTTCAATTTAAAATTTGGACCTTTAGTTATTTTGGAACATAGTATATACCTATATATGGAAATTCTTTTTGACGAACGGCTTGTCGAAGACAAACGCTACGAACATTATAACTAATTTGGGATTTCTTTGAATAATAATTAAAAAAACCCAAGTTGAATGGAAGAAAATAAATCTTATAAGTCTAATTTTAAATTTTAATAATTGAATGTAATTAGATTAGTTAAATTATATGTATTAATGTTTTTTTTAAAAAAATTATGCCACTTGTTCAAACATAGCTAAAATAAGGACACTAGTGGAGTTTTGCTGTAGTTAGTGAACACATGTCTTTGTGTGTCTTGGTCACCATTCCCCTCCTTTTAATCCCCTAACAGCTGAGTATTCTTCACTTTCCCAAATCAAAGGAAATTCCACCGTTGATTTTCTTCCTCAGCCAAAGATCAATTTCCTCCATTGCGAAAAAATTCCCCAAAATATGATGCTTTTCTTCCTCTTTTCTATCTCCAGGCAGAAGCCTTTTCCTTAAATCAAAGCTCCCCAAAATCAAAAATCATGGCAGCTGAACTTTCCCCGATCCTGAAAATCGCTCCACCAAGGACCGATTTCCCTTTTCTTCCGTGAACACTGCTTCTTTCTAGCATTCGCCGGAGCGCCACCATGGATCGAATGGCCCTCTCTGCTTCATTTGAGCCATACACCAGGAGTGCCGCCAATGTTAGTGACGAGCGTAGCTTCAAATCCAAACCCGACGATGGTCCATCCTCCGCCCTTTTGATACGTCACTGCATCTTCATCTCGAAGTACGCCTGCCACTACGTCAAAATCTATGAACCCTTGCTCTCCTTTGAAACCACAGCCTCCTCCGGTTCTTCATCGAACCAACACAGTCACCAAGCTGAATTCCACCAGCGTAACCAAACCCACTGAGCCACCGTGAAGCACCGCATCACCACCATTTCTGCTCTCCACTATTCCCTTGCCTGAAATCCGTCCCGCAACTGTGCCTATGCCGACCAAAAGTAAGTAACCTTTACGATTAAGCTTATTTTCTAGTTCGTTACTTCAAACTTTTACTGAGTATAAATCCTTTTTGGCTTGTTGTTATTGCTTGTCACTCGAATGACTTAGTGTAATTTGGTGCCTTGTCGTGAGTGTGTTTGCATTATTTCTCTGATTTAATTTGACCATGAATCTGGGCACTTGTATTGATTGAGAATGAATGGCCGAACCATGGAAAATGTTGCATTTGTAATTTTGAATATTATTTAGTATAATATTGTTAAGTTCAATAGTCACCATGTGTTGTAAAATGGGAGAATATTAGTTGGTATTTTAAAAGAAATATGTTGGGATGTTGAGTTGATTAGGTCATCATTTCATTTGCATATGTTTTTCCAGTAACTCTAAACTAATATAAGTACTGGGTTCTAGTAAGCTGGGCACTTCCCTTACAAAAAACTTTACTGAGTCGACAAGTCAATTTGGGCAGCTTAGTTGTCTCGTTAACATCAGTTAATTAGAACCGAAAAGTAGAAATTCATAAGTTTATGCATGGATTTACTATAGTAAATTTCCATTACTGCATGTGTTCCATTTTCCGGTTACATAAGTGTTGGTTGTTGCCTACTATTTTGTATTATTGCTTATAATTCACGCGTGGGTTTGGTCACTTTTGTTAGGGATATAGGTCACGTTCGAACATGCAAAACATCCCATGCATGTTGTTCGTTTCCTAATTGCACTCTTCACTTTTCAAACAGAATAAGCTTTGAATGTCCATAGCATCCCTGGAACACGTTATTCTTGCTTTATTCACAGGAAACACCATCTATGTGTTAATGGACAAAATTGTTATATTTAAACAAATATATGTGTATCACTCTCTAGCCCAATTTTACTATATGTATGCGTGTGTGTTTAAAAACATTTGTCAGGGCATGGGTATGGGTATTTTAATGTATGCATGGTGTGAGTTTGAAGGGACATTGATTTATTTGACATACCCATATTTTTCTTTTTCCTGTGAATCATGTTAGTATGCCTATGTATACATGATATGTTAGCATGGTGTTAGTATGCATCATTACATGTGGCATTTTACCATGATATATTGCTTGCATGGCTCGGTTTCATGTGACCCATACCCGTGCACGCTATTGTTTGCCATCGATCTCATGCTGTACCTGTATTTAGAGCATTATACATCATGTTGCATGAATATTTACTTTTCCAGCCTAGTCTATATTTTATTTTTCCATTTGAGTTTGCTACTTATTGGAACTATAATTGCATTAGTGTGATACAATCCAAAGTAAATATACCCAAGCTAGTTTAAACTCATACCCATGTAGCCGGTGGCCTTTTGTTAATCCAACTTGTTTTAGCTCTCACTATCTTGCATTTTCATGTGTTATCGCCATGTGATAATTAGTCCCTTGTGATGACCATTAGCTTGGTGTTTTATTTTATACATGGGTCTGCATATGTTAACATATGCTTCTACTATTGGAAAAGAGTTTAGGCCGAACACGCATGCTTGCGCCATTTAAACCCAACGGTCACCTTGTATGTCATCACTATTCATGTTTATCATTTTTTTCTTAAATACACGCCATCCTGCTTTGTATGCTCTATGTTGTCGGCATTTCACGGATTATTATACTCGAATTTGTTAATATTGGTTGGGATTAAATAATTATATTTATGTGATTTTTCGAAATAACCCACTTGAAATAAGTTTAATCCTGACTCGGGTGTTTTGTGTATTTTGCATGGAACGCTCGAGTCAGGTCCCAAGTGTTCCAAGTTTATGATATCAGCTTGCAAATTGGAGAGGATGAGGAGACGCAAAGGCGCACGCCCGCTCGCGCAACGCTCGACGAAAATGTAAATTTTGTTCTTTTGGAAATTTATGTACATGTTTTAAATAATCTTCCGCTGTGTAAAATATTTTATGTAAAACTCTGATACTTCTATATAATTTTGTTCCGCTGCAATATTGTACACAGTGATTTTGCATTTATTCTATTTAAACCGTGTAAGCCAAATAATAATCTGTCGTTTTTGATCGTTTCACGTTGGTTTTGAATACCGACTTGGAGCGGGCAAAAGGGGCAGGACGTTACAGTTGGTATCAGAGCTTTGGTGTGACAAAGCTTGGCTTATGCGGTTTAAAAACTCATTAAAGATAAGGTAGAAATACCTTAGAATGAGCAGAATTAATGCTGGAATCGGTGGATTTTGAAGTAAATAAACTATTTTAGAAGAGATTTTGAAATAAAATATTTTGGAAAAATAGCTCCTTTTTGGATTTCCTACATAAAAGCGTGCGATATAGTTTCGTAATCCATCGTTGAGTTATTCAAAATTTCCAAGAAAAATATAGGTGAATAATGAATCAGATTTTCCAAATATTTTTGTAAAAAGGGAAAAGAGAAAGAAGATTTCAGGACGAAATAAGAAAATTGAAATGTGAGTCTTCGAAACTTAAATGATCTATGTAAGAACGGTGATTAATTAGAAAGTCATTGTTAGAAAAGGGATTTTTCCTAAGATAAATCAAGGCGAGTACTAAGTGTAGATTTACGGAAATATCCTAAAACTTGGTAGAAATTAAAATTTTGGTGTAGCTGAATTTGATGATACTCGGCTTGAGAAATGATGGTTGACGAAGCGTGAACTGAATTGGGCCTGAATTTGACTTGAATCTAGTTTAAAGAAATATTGCTTTCATTATAACTAATATATTATTTTCATCTTATTCAAATACTTTTATTTTAAAGCTTAGTCTATACCAAAATTTGTTTTACTAATATATACTAAAATCTATTTTTACCAAACTGTCTATATTTCTATTTTACAATTTACTTAAACTATTTTTCTAAATCATTTTGTTTATAATTATTTAACCTATATTATATAAGCATTTGATCCTATTTTCTTATTCAAGCTTATTTTATTTTTAAACTCACTATTTTATTTACTAATTGATAATGATCCGAACGAATTTGGTCCGAATTGGTTAGAGTAAAAATTTCAGTTGTGACATGTAATCCAAATCAAATTAGAAGTTTGGAAAAGTCGATTTGCAAATATGGATCTGGAAAATAAGAGAATATTTGGATTGATTTAAACTATAATGATATCGAATAGCGAATCAATTAATAAGTCGAAATAAAATTTTGAGTTGAGATTAAAGTTTCAAGAAAATTAAGATTGAAGAAACTCAAATAGGGATCAAAATACAAGTTTTCGAACTTATGAACATATGGAAATGGTTAACTCGAATATTATTGTTGTTAATATGATATGGAATCTTATACAAGGAAAATATATTCGAAATGTGTATTGGAAATTTTATGACATTTGATATGAAGGTTCCAAAGCGTATATATATGAAAAGATTATGTAAGAATGTCAGTAATTTGGAAATTTTAGATTTGGAAGATAACCTATGTATAATGAAAACAGTTGCGAGTATTTAATTGACGTCAAGGTTGACCGTCAAGTATGTAGGGATTTTTGCATATATGCCTGATCAACGTATATATGAAGTTCGATATATACTATATAAATATAGATTCGCACTGTAGTCACTTGAAAATAAAGCTAGTGATTGTTGCAAGATCATTGGTGTTTATTTCCAAGTTTCAAAAGTTTGGAAGATGTATAATTCCAGTTAAGACGTCATGAAAATATTTAGACTATTTCGATAAATATTTGCGAATAAGGTAGAATATAAGATGATTTTGCAAATGAATCTCAAAGTGTCAAAGATATTATATTATGTATTTAGCAAGCGAGATGTGCAAAATAAATTAAAGGTTTATGAGTGTAAAATGAATTTAATGCCAGATAGAATTTGTACTTAACTTGGATAATAGGAGGTAAGCAAAAATCCAACTGTTTCATCCATAATTGAAAGGGTATATTTTAGAAGTGAATATCGTTTAGGAAAAATTGAAAAGCGAAATTTTGAATGTGCATTACTAAAACTAATGATATTGAGATATGTTTGGATTGGTATACCGTCAAAATTACGATCGGACCAAAAGTCTTAAGTGGGGGAGAAGACTATTTTCCCCGATTGACACTTTGTAAATAAATGTAAACTTATTGAGTTTGAACAAAGCTGCCACTTACCGTGAACTGGATTTTTGTGTGTGTATATATCTATATATATATATTTGTTTCTTTCTTTTTTCCTTGAAAGAAAGAAAATAGTAGAAAAGATTTGATATGAACGAACCAAATGGGATGCAATGGAATATAATAAGTACGGTAAAATGGTATATGTATTCAAGCAAACCAAAGGAACGAATTGATTAAATCATATGTTTGCCATTGTCGATAGAGACTGATAAGAATGATGAATCAAATGGAAACTATTCAACACGTAATCACTTGTGATGCAGAGAAAGAAAATGAAATGTTAAGTAAGAATTACTCAAGAGAGAAACTAATGAAAATATCGAGTATCCCATGATTGAACTGCTGAAATTTGTATTCTCGTTTTCATATGATTTTCCTAACTTGGTCTAAGATGGTTATTTAAATTCGAACCAATTGCTCTTGAGTAATGTCAATCATACCTTGTATCTATGTTTGGCCAAGTGTTTTGATTCGAACCATCGTACCTTTGGAGCTCATTTTGATATCGAACTCATGTTAGGTATCTCTAGTTGAGTCGAGCACATGGAATTATTCTTGATCCATGTATGTATATCTCCTTTATGCCACGTGTCGAATGGAACCAAGATATAATTCAAACTAGATAATTTTGATTTGTGTTAATAGAACCTCAACAAAATGAGCTTTACAAAATATTTAAATGTTGAAATATAGAATCCAAATTATGTAAGACAATTGGATTTTGGAAAATATCAACTTTGATAATTTGGTTTCGAAAATTTTGAAATCAACGTGTTGAAATATTTTACCAATACTAGTTTGAATATGTATATGCATAATTAGAGTGCGTAGTGGAAGCATGATGGTATTTATGAATAGAAATTGTTCAAGAAATTTGCCAACTAATTGAATGTGGAAACCTTTTCAGCACGAGTTGATATTTGAAATAAGAAAGAATAAAATAAAGTTATATACTTTAAATGGAGCTGAACGAAAAGGTTACTTGACTATATGAATTCTAAGATATCGATTTAAAACACTTGAAAATTTAAGATTATGAGAATATGAAACTTATTTGGGAATCTTAGAAATGTTCAGAGCCGTTTGAAATGAAATTTGATCTAAAGAAGGTTTGATACAAGTAGTATGGAAGTGTTTTCCCAAGCTCTAAAATTCGAAAAGCTTACTCGATTTGAAAGAATGATAAGAAGATCGGATTGATCAAGTTTGATTTCCAATTGTTGAAAAGAAAATTTATGGAAAAATGAATCCCTTGGAGAGGTGCAATTGTCGAAAGTGATATTTCGAAATAAATTGAAATTTATGAAACATGATGAGACTCTATGATTTTTAAAAGATTAGAAGGCTTGGAATGATTAAATAAGATCATTGATTCCGAAGATATGAAAACATAAGTTGTATGTTGGAAATTGAAAATTATATTTTAACGA
The DNA here is from genome assembly GCA_030737875.1 of Allium sativum. Lineage (NCBI taxonomy): Eukaryota > Viridiplantae > Streptophyta > Magnoliopsida > Asparagales > Amaryllidaceae > Allium > Allium sativum. Next base: position 926,242,557 of record CM060922.1, read on the forward strand.
AATAGTTTTCCAACTACTTTGAATATGATAAATAGTTTATAAGCTGATTTGTGAACTAAGAAAATTTCGACGACTTGAATCCCGATATTTGAAATGCTTGAAAGACAACAATACTACGACTGAAAGTATTTGTAAATTATTGTTGCAAAATGATTTACGGCTTTGGGATATGAAATGATTTGATATATTTTCATGGATGCGGGTGACCTGTGACTAAACGAAGGGTGTGTGTGACTTTGGGTGAGCAACCTAGGCATATACGGTGTCCGAGTCTGGATGAAAACCGAGAATTATATGTGCTACGCGATGTTGTGCTTGGGGGTCTGTGTATGGACGAAAACCGTGATGTACACTTCGCTTGAGATCCCTCGATGATGGTATTTAGGAAGAGCAACCTAGGCATATACGATATCCATGTCTGGATGAAAACTGAGATATATGTGCTCCACAATGTTTTAGTTGGGGGTCTGTGTATGGACGAAAACCGTGATGTACACTTCGCTTGAGAACCCTCGACGATGGTCAGCTTTAGGTGTCCGGAGCAGCCTTAACTATATTATTGCGTGCGATAGGCGATCCCTGGGCCTTGTCATGGACGAAACTTCTCGAGGAAATGAAACAGAAATTTTTATTGATTGGGAGTCGAAACAAGTATATTTAGAACTTGTATATTTTAGCCACGTGCCTAATTAACGCTTGCCTAAAGTGGACAAGAACGACGATGAACTTGTTAGGCTTTGAGTTATCATATATGTTTAAAGTTTTGAAAACGATTTTGGTTTTTGAAATCCCGAAGTAAAGTATGATTCTTTATATGAAAAAAATGTAGTATTTCTATGATTTGAAATGAAAATGAGATTCTAAGTTCGAAGAAATCGTTTTGGGACTTTCAAATGTTAGAAATATAGCAAATTTTCTTATTTTAATTTCAATGCAATAATTTAAGTTTTGTATAAATAAAGGATTGATATAAAAGCTTTACAAATTTAAGTATATAAAATTTTGTGATTAGAACTCTTATGAGTTATTTGATACACTTTCAAAATTACTAGAAATGATAAATATTTGTTCACTAAAATTTTATAAGGAAGGTTTGTTTTACTTAAGTATTAATTTTACAACTCTCCTTTTCGAGGACGAAAAGCTTTAAGTGGGGGAGATTGTAACAGCCCAGAAATTTTGACGTTAGAAAATATAAATTGAACTTAGAATTAATGTTAAAATAAATATTTTGAATTTCAATTTAAAATTTGGACCTTTAGTTATTTTGGAACATAGTATATACCTATATATGGAAATTCTTTTCGACGAACGGCTTGTCGAAGACAAATGTTACGAACATTATAACTAATTTGGGATTTCTTTGAATAATAAAAAAAACCAAGTTGAATGGAACAAAATAATTCTAATAAGTCTAATTTTAAAATTTAATAATTCAATGTAATTAGATTAGTTAAATTATATGTATCAATGTTTTTTTTTAAAAAATTATGCCACTTGTTCAAACATAGCTAAAATAAAGACACTTGTGGAGTTTTGCTGTAGTTAGTGAACACATGTCTTTGTGTGTCTTGGTCACCATTCCCCTCCTTTTAAACCCTTAACAGCTGAGTATTCTTCACTTTCCCAAATCAAAGGAAATTCCACCATTGAATTTCTTCCTCAGCCAAAGATCAATTTCCTCCTTTGCGAAAAAAAATTCCCCAAAATATGATGCTTTCTTCCTCTTTTTTATCTCCAGGCAGAAGCCTTTTCCTTAAATCAAAGCTCTCCTAAATCAAAAATCATGGCAGCCGAACTTTCCCCGATCCTCAAGATCGCTCCACCAAGGACCGATTTCCCTTTTCTTCCGTGAACACTGCTTCTTTCTAGCATTCGCCGGAGCGCCACCATGGATCGAATGGCCCTCTCTGCTTCATTTGAGCCATCCACCAGCTGGGCTGCCAACGTTAGTGACGAGCGTTGCTTCAGATCCAAACCCGACAATGGTCCTTCCTCCGCCCTTTTGAGACGTCACCGCATCTTCATGTCGAAGTACGCCTTCCACCGCATCGAAATCGGTGAACCCTTGCTCTCCTTTGAAACCGTAGCCTCCTGCGGTTCTTCATCGAACCAACACAGTCACTAAGCCGAAGTCCACCAGCGGAACCAAACCCGCTGAGCCACCGTGAAGCACCGCGTCACCACCATTTCTGCTCTCCGCTGTTCCCTTGCCTGAAATCCGCCCCGCAAGCGTGCCTATGCCGACCAAAAGTAAGTAACCCTTACGATTAAGCTTATTTTCTAGTTCGTTACTTCAAACTTTTACTGAGTATAAATCCTTTTTGGCTTATTGTTACTGCATGTCACCCGAATGACTTAGTGTAATTTGGTGCCTTGTCGTGAGTGTGTTTGCATTATTTCTCTGATTTAATTTGACCATGAATCTGGGCACTTGTATTGATTGAGAATGAATGGCTGAACCATGGAAAATGTTGCATTTGCTATTTTGAATATTATCTAGTGTAATATTGTTAAGCTCAATAGTCACCATGTGTTGTAAAATGAGAGAATATTAGTTGGTATTTTAAAAGAAATATGTTGGGATGTTGAGTTGGTTAGGTCATCGTTTCATTTGCATATGTTTTTCCAGTAACTCTAAACTAATATAAGTACTGGGTTCTAGTAAGCTGGGCTCTTCCCTTACAAAAAACTTTACTGAGTCGACAAGTCAATTTGGGCAGCTTAGTTGTCTCATTAACATCAGTTAATTAGAACCGAAAAGTAGAAATTCATAAGTTCATGCATGGATTTACTATAGTAAATTTCCATTACTGCATGTGTTCCATTTTCCGGTTACATAAGTGTTGGTTGTTGCCTACTATTTTGTATTATTGCTTATAATTCACGCGTGGGTTTGGTCACTTTTGTTAGGGATATAGGTCACGTTCGAACATGCAAAACATCCCATGCATGCTGTTCGTTTCCTAATTGCACTCTTCACTTTTCAAACAGAATAAGCTTTGAATGTCCATAGCATCCCTGGAACACGTTATTCTTGCTTTATTCACAGTCAACACCATCTATGTGTTAATGGACAAAATTGTTATATTTAAACAAATATATGTGTATTACTCTTCAGCCCAATTTTACTATATGTATGCGTGTGTGTTTATAAACTTATGTCAGGGCGTGGGTATGGGTATTTTAATGTATGCATGGTGTGAGTTTGAAGAGACATTGATTTATTTGACATACCCATAATTTTCTTTTTCCTGTGAATCATGTTAGTATGCCTGTGTATACATGATATGTTAGTATGCATGGTGTTAGTATGCATCATTACATGTGGCATTTTACCATGATATATTGCTTGCATGGCTCGGTTTCATGTGACCCATAACCATGCACGCTATTGTTTGCCATCGATCTCATGATGTACCTGTATTTAGAGCATTATACATCATGTTGCATGAATATTTATTTTTCCAGCCTAGTTTATATTTTATTTTTCCATTTGAGTTTGCTATTTATTGGAAACATAATTGCATTAGTGTGATACAATCCAAAGTAAATATACCCAAGCTAGTTTAAACTCATACCCATGTAGCCGGTGGCCTTTTGTTGATCCAATTTGTTTTAGCTCTCACTGTCTTGCATTTTCATGTGTTATCGCCATGTGATAATTAGTCCCTTGTGATGACCATTAGCTTGGTGTTTTATTTTATATATGGGTCTGCATATGTTAACATATGCTTCTACTATTGGAAAAAAGTTTAGGTTGCACACGCATGCTTGCGCCATTTAAACCCAACGGTCACCTTGTATGTCATCACTATTCATGTTTATCATTTTTTTCTTAAATACATGCCATCCTGCTTTGTATGCTCTATGATGTCGGCATTTCACGGATTATTATACTCGAATTTGTTAATATTGGTTGGGATTAAAAAATTATATTTATGTGATTTTTCGAAATAACCCACTTGAAATAAGTTTAATCCTGACTCGGGTGTTTTGTGTATTTTGCATGGAACGCTCGAGTCAGGTCCCAAGTGTTCCAGGTTTATGATATCAGCTCGCAAATTGGAGAGGATGAGGAGACGCAAAGACGCACGCCCGCTCGTGCAACGCTCGATGAAAATGTAAATTTTGTTCTTTTGGAAATTTACGTACATGTTTTAAATATTTTTCCGCTGTGTAAAATCTTTTATGTAAAACTCTGATATTTATATATAATTTTGTTCTGTTGCAATATTGTACTCAATGATTCTGCATTTATTCTATTTAAACCATGTAAGCCAAATAACAATCTGTCGTTTTGATCGTTTCACGTTGGTTTTCAATACCGACTTGGAGCGGACAAAAGGGGCAGGTCGTTACATATATCATTTAAACTTATTGTTTAAATCATTTTTAGGAAGTCATTTCAAAAAAAATTATAATATTTTTCGAGCTTCAAGGTTTATAAACCTTATCGGGATAATCAAATCTTACATGAATGATAATATTTTATATCGATATCATATTCCTAATCTACTCGTCCCATGAAGCAAAACTGGTAGTACTCCCATCGTGTTACATAAATATAATCACCATTTTATAATATAACATAGTTAAAGATTCATTAAAAATCAATATAGTTTTAATCTCAGAAATCATTACTAAATGATTATTCATTTTAGGAAATTAATACTGTCTTTTACTGGGTCAAAGAATAAATGTCATTTAAACCATTGTTCGCAATAAACCCAAAATCAATCTTCCATTTAATTCCAATTTAATTTATTAAATTAGAAAACTCCATTAAATCTTAATTAAACGATTATATCTCAAATTCTCTTTTCAACTAGGTTTAAGAACAGTGTTATTAACGACACCATTCACAACAAAACCAAAATCCAATTTGATATTAAGTACAAGTTTTTGAATAGAAATCGTACTGACTCATGTTCAATACCAAATTTTGAAACCAATAGATACCATATTGGAATAATGATATCTATATCTTCCAAATTCCTCAATGATATCTGTATAATTACAGAATTCAATCTCGAAATATCCGACGATAATATCCATTCAAATCCAATTCATATATTGGAAGTCTTTGGTCATATAAAAACCATTCACAATCAAATCTGTTAATTAAAAACCGCTAGATTATTCATCTTTAGATAACATCATCTGATCTTAGTCGAATATCCAATGTTACTTTCGGTTCTTCCCATCCCTTGCCTAACGGAATAACTTCCAGTTAGAACTCGCAGGTATTACTAGAATGTACTCTCAGGAAACATCGAATATTCATTTTGGTTCTTTACTCTAGTTGTCAACTAGTTCATTCAGATAAAAATATCAGTTATCTTTTTAAAACTTGGATTATTTCATTCAAAATCTTTCCAAATCAATTACTACAATTAAACATAATTTATTTTATTTTTAATAATTTTATTTAGGCCTTTACTGTCAGTCTCCAATTCTGGCTACCGAACTGGATTCATAGCGACCTTTTTCAAAACATATTTTGACTTATTTGAAAATCAAATCGTTGGATCTTAAAAATCCTTATTTTATTTGAAAGCTCATTTCATTACGGATTTAACACTTCTAATTTTAGGAGAATCCGACGGTCGGATCTCCCGATACGTCCATTTGAAGTTACGTGTTGACGTTCGCGAACTGTCATTGTACGACATGTCCTATTCAAACCCGAATCGATTTATAATTAAAAATAAATCAAGACGCCTTCCAAAATATTTTATAAGTTCTATACAATATATATATAACCAGCACTCGAAATCCTGTTATCAGTCGTTTCTCTTTAAAATTGCATATTTCAACAATTAGTCATTCTATAATTATTTTAATCATTAAAATTACATTATTTTCTAAACTCATTATTTCAAATTCAAACTTTCCTTTCATTCGTTATAAAAATAAACAAGAAACTTTTAGAAAGAAATTTCTTTTAAAATGTTATCTAAATAGCCTAAATGAACTTTACTTTTAAAAAGTTATTATTCATTTCAAATCAAAAACTTTGACATAGGAAAATCAAATGAAAATTAATTCAAAACCATTTGGTTTAATTTCAAAAATTCATCGATATTTTAATATCTTCGCGTCCATCCAAAATTGGACATAAAAATCAAAATTTGATTTTTCATTGAATATTATATTATTAAAATATTTAGATTTATTCTGAATTGGAATGAAATCTTAATCCGTGTCCATATAAATAAATTTATATGGAGTTCATACATCATATGTATCCAACAATAGTTGTAAACAACTATTTAACATCCAATTAACATCCAGTCATCCATCACTCTGCATCCAATTCACATACAAAAGTGTGCTATACCATATAAGCCTTAAATTAAATAAGTAATGCTTATACAATTCTATCAATTCAACATATTGACAGTCTAAACACTTGGGATTAAGATCATTGTTTATCTTCACCCCGATACTCGTATGGGGTTTTCAATATCATCACAAGGAATCGTGACTTATCTACACAATTGGGAGATGTGTAAAAATATCATCCCAATACCTTTGTGGGGTTTACATCAATATCCATGTAGCTTACATACACACATGGGAGACGTGTAGATTACAATCGCATAACGACCCATGTGGGTTTTATTACATAATCAATAGGCTTCTATACACACTTGGGAGATGTGTAAAAATATCATCCCAATACCCATGTGGGGTTTACATCAAAATCCATGTAGCTTATCTACAAATATGAGGGGCGTGTAGCGTATTGTCATCCCAAGACTGTGTGGGTTTTTCAAACAATAAATAGTAATTTAATAAATCACTTTATTAATATTTACAAAACAAGTGTTTTCACTGTTAACGCTTATATTCCTATTTAAATAATAATAGTGAAAATTGTCAACAACATCCATCAACCACAGAATAAATATGGCAAACACAGGCAGCCAATACACATTCTTTATAACTATAATAACTATAAAAATAAGTCGAGTGAGAGTTCTCATGTTGATCGGTTTTGAAATCATTAAATAATGATTGTTTTGATTAAATTAAAACATGCATTTAATTTAACTAAAAATTGTAACTAGTTTCGTTTCTAAACAAATTAGTTTCATCACGAAGCCTTCGTCGTCATGGTTCCAACACATCTAAAATCATAGAATACTGTTTCTGTATGCAAAAGTTATAGAGTTTTATATGTTAATGACACACTTTCATTAACTAACATTAATTAATAAAGTAATTAAATTAATTAACTACCTTCCTTCCCCTAATCTCCTTCTTTATCCTGTCGCTCCTACAGGTCACGCGCAAAAAAGAACATGCACCCTCTCTCAAAATCGCACGCACTTCCAAGCATCCAGAGAATGACCCAAATACACCACATCGAAGCGCTTCGACAACTCCTTCTTTGCCTTGAATGGGTTCGAATTCGAACTCCCCCTTTTCCTTATAATTGCGTACGAATGAAGCGGGATGGAGGCCAAATTTTGGGTGAAATACAACACAAAACATGATCATAATTATTTAGATTTGGAGAGCATAAGAATCTCTACAACTTTCATTTATAAGTCAAGGTTTAATTCAAAGTGGTTTGAAAGAGATTATGTCTCAAAGTTGCGAAAATACGGGCCTATGGTTATAGGCGGCGACTAGGGTTTAGTGGGCTGAAAATGGGTATTTATACCCATTTATTAATTAATATGTTAATCCCATTATTTCTTAAAAGTGAAGTTTTGCATCCGAACTCCAAACGAACCCCAACGACTGACGTTTCAAACCAAATACCCCCATTGCGGAAACAATGGGATATGTCTCGGAAGAAATTTGATTGGTTCAGTTGGTTTTTCTTAAAATTAAAATATACGTCAATATAATGTTAAATATTGAATTTCAACATATGTTTTAAATTACCACGATCACATACTAACTCGAAAAATTATGAAATTTGGAATCTTGCTATGTTTCACAAATATGGTTCTAATGAGCCTAGTTTCATCGAATTTGGAGGCCATTTAAAAGATGGCCTTATTTTTGGCTTATTGAATTTTAACTAAAATTCAAATGCATTTATTTTTATAATGCTTACATTCTAATTTCAGTTGACTTGAAATTTTAAACCTGACAATAATTTGATGTTTCTGATTCAACAAAATTGATTTCATCGAAAATGGACGTTGTTTGCATAACGACAATTTTTAAGGGCTATGTAATATTATAATAATATTTTTAAATTCCAAAATTATTAAAACTAACAAAAATTAATTATTATAATTGCATATATCCAAATAAAATATCGTATAACTGTAAAATGAACATACTTAGGTTTTACATCTCAGTAATTCAGTTTTTCTAGTCACAAGACATTCAAATTACATGAAAATTCTTTCATTTTCTTTAATAAATCTTTATAATTTATAAACGATTTCATAGAGACTTTTTAAAATTTAAATTTGGACTTAACTTACCATTTACAACATGAAATCTTAATTATTCACTTTCATTAGAAAGATGTAATTAAATAGATCCTAACGTTTCTTGTTTTACAGAAATCCGACTTAAATTGCATTTTGTACAGTCAAGTAAAGTTCAAAACTTAATTTTCAAACTACTGCAACGTTACGAGTTCATTGTATAATTAATATATATTTTACATTCAAACTTAGATTAAATAAATTCTAAGTCGTTAATTCCAAAAATAAATTGCTATAAATATTTAAAATCCATTAAAAATTCATACTTCTAAAAATGTGGGTTGTTACAAATAAAATGATTTCAAGATGCAAAGTTAAATTAACGAATGGGTTTGTGAATTTGCTGTGATTTTAAAACTTAATAAATGGATTAGATAATAATTTATTAATTAGATGTTTTGAATGTAAATATAATTAAAGTTAAAATATTATAATCGATTAAAGTGGAATTTAAATTTATTTAATTGAACCTTATAAGATGTTATTTAAAGGTAATGTGAATCTTAATAATAAAATTAAATAATCCTACTTGAACTCTATTTTGAAATAAACTGAACTTAAGAATGTCTTGATTAAAGTTTCGAATTGATTGAATTGAAAATTTGAAAATCTAAATTGAAACAAGTTGAACTTTGGTAATGCGAATGAGTGGTCTGGATTAGCTATTTTGAATTATTTGGAATTTGTATTATCTTATATTAAACTAATCTAAATTATACTATGTAAAGTTTAACTATTATTTTATAACTATTTTAACTTAATTAATATACATTTTGTGACTATTTTAATTATACCATTCTTCTTAAAATTAACTTTTAACTATTATATATTTATTTTTAAATCAAACTATTTTGTACAAATATAATTATTTTAGTTACAACTATTGTATATTATATCAACAATTTTTAATAAAAGCTGGTTTCAGTTCAAGCTACTAAATCTGAAATATTAATGCAAAGATTTAGGAAATTATGAAATATGGGATATATGGATGTGAAATCAAATGTAATTCTGTAAACAAATTGACTTAAAATATGAAATTCGAATTTTGAATTTAATCAAATAATGAATTGATTTAATATGATTTATGACACTAAAATATTTGAACATAATTATTTGATAATAAATCTATATTTCTATATTTCATTTATGATATTTTAAATATGATTTCAAATATAAATGACCACAGTGTGAAATAAGCATTTGGTTGTTAAAGAGACTCAAGTGGTATTAGCATACTCTCTATCAATACTGACACCACTTTACAATTGCGTACGTGATGGAGTATCCAGAATGAAGTATGTTGGTTCGCCAAACGCTACTGGAATGAAATAAGAGAACGATGATGGATAGCCTTGACCTTTGGGTCATAATTAAAATGACTAAAACGGGAGCTATACCGTGACCAAAAGAGGTAACCCCTTTATCAGACACACATCTTCGATACCATATCTATTACTTTGTGATTTGATTGGGGCCCTTCAATTTTAGGAGTGTTGTTCGAGGTGGATGATAGTTGAGGCCATGCATTATCTTAGACTAGGAAATGGCACTAATACCCAAATTTTCATATTTTAAGGATGAAATACGAAGAAATAACTAAAAAAAGAAAGAATAAGCAAGGCAATAGACTTTTATAGTGGATCGACGTTAAAGAGCTTACATCCACTTTATAGTTTCTTAATTCAGCCAACAATTGCAATTACAATGGTTTGAATCATTCAAGACACTCATAATCGATTCAATCACTCAAATGTTGATTTCCACTAGAAAATCATTAGTATGTAAGTGGGTCAAATGACGATGGTTGTCTCCAAAAGATGTTCACAAAAATAAGTGGCATAAAACTCTCTTGAAAATGCTATTCGAATGGGTATTTATAGGCAGCAATGTGATCATATCTAATGTTCCACGTGGCACGCATCTAGCGGCTTCGGTTGGGTAGTGGGAAAAGTGGAGATGATCCCCTGATTGTGGATTGACATGTATTCAATGATCTAAATGTGTAGCGGCGAGTTTTTAGCCTAAAGAATAGGTCACGTTGCGGAGCAGTTTTTGCTTCTAGCAGTTTGGTTAGGGGGCGATCTGACCTGTTGTGAGGCTTGAGTGCCGAAGCACATTTGGAGCATGCATTTGTTGTAGGGTCGGGTTAGATCTGGCCTGAGCTAGTTGATCCGACCAGGTAGGTGTGTATGGCATATTTTCCTTCATTTGACCCGATCCAAGGGACAAGATACGACCTGAGGGTTAGACCAGATCCGGTGTTGTTTGCATGTAAAATCCAAGTTTTCCGACTTTCCATCACTCCATCCCAGTGATCATCATTCAATGTAAGTTCATACTCAAGTCCCTAACTTTGGGTAGCCTGGTTACAAAGTAGACTAACATTTTTCCCTCCAAAGTACATCATATCGTGGATGAGATGTGCTTTGAATAAGTCGAGCTGAATCTTTTTGGAACGTCGTATACCCTTGAGAAGGCTTTATTAAATTGTTATGTCCTCTTGAGTAATTCTGTCACTCGTACTTTTTCCCATATAAATGGCTTGTCATTTATCGTACTACTTCCATTGGTGCTTATCAGACCAAATTCTATGACTGGAGTAGTTGAAATGATCAAGTAATTGTTTAAACCTCATCGAATCAAGATGCCAAATTCCTTTATCAAAAGTTATGCTGGATTATTGGCTCCCGAATGTAATCATACATGCACAGGACATTGCTAAACGACATTATCTTACTACGCAAGTAAAGCGTATTGTCGTAGCAGACTTTCTTTTACATACGAGTCAATGTATGAAGTAGTCGTCCAAGTCGTGTGGTAGTATAAGAATTTTCGGGCTCTGAGCTAGCATCTGGAAAGAACACCTCAGAATTGACATATGAATCTATCATTTGTACTTTGCTTTGGACTATCCTAACATCGGGATAGTAATCTGAGAGTCCATGATTGCATTGAATCATAACATTGAGAAGTCGGGAATCAACGATCACTCCGGATCGTATTAATAAAGAATCAGAAATTCGTAGTTGCATTAAATCATATTTAAAGGAATCCAAAATCACTCCAGATCGTTTCATAATCCAATGATCACATACAAAATCGTAAGGGACGTAGTTAAAACCATGTAAACCAGTGCTTGTATGATGTCACAGTCGTAAGGCAGTAGAGGAGTTCTCCACATTCTCCATTCGGTGTAGTTGTGGATCAAGTATTTAAAGTCATGTTTGACCCGTTAGTGGGCTTGCTTGAAAGGTCAAGATGAATATGTCAGATTTCGAAGATATAGTGTACATGCTTTGAATCACGTGCCAAGTCTTGTTTGTCTTCAAAGTCAGTCTACGAGTTGAAGTTCGTGATCCTAGCGTCAGTGGAGGACAAGCGAAGTTATTTCTTATGCCATTAATATGTAATCATAAAGTGGTGGAAACAACCCTCGGGTTTCTTGGTTCTGCAAACGCAATAGCCTCCAATCAGGCTTCTGTCCTTTAATTCTAGATGATGATCTGCTGCTCGAATGTATGCGGGTTAATCTTGAGGAGTCATCCCTTTGGTTATAGTCTGGGATCTAGCAAAAATATGAGGATAGTAGATGTGCATAGAGTCCTCAGGGAGTCGAATCAGGTTGCTCGAAGCTCGTATCCCGTGCCCCCATCCATGGGGGTTTTGCTGAGTGGTGAGCGTAAAATCCATGTCTTCTTTAATTTCACACACCATCATCAAGTCGTGAGTTAGAGTTGGATGCAAAACGGTTTGTTGGTACTCAACCATGCTACTCTTTAGTCTCCCATCCAAGCTATGAGGATTGGAGTCAAGTGGCTAAAAATCAGATTATAGTCACCTCAAATGCTCCCGTTTGCCCCTTGCATTAAGGAATGGGGAGCTTCATGTTGAAGTTGAGTTAGATTTGAAGCATTCATCTGAATTGGAGCAGAGGTTGGTCAGACTTCGCTTGAGTTTCCATTGGCCCTTGCATTGCCGCCATTTTCATCCAAAATGTTACGGTCAGAAGTTGCATGTTGCACATGTCTAGGAGGAGGTTGACTGTCGTTGCCAACTTGTCATAGAGTCTCGTGCGATCTAAATCGCGGAGTTGGGAGTGTTTGATCCATGTTCATTGTCGCTTGAATTCCCATGGTGCTTGCTCCAGCAAGTAAGTTGTAGTTGATCGGCCTTATATCTATCCGAGTAAAGAAGTTATCCATCATTTCCTATCGCTTTCGGAGAAGTTCATCTTGCCATGCCATCTGGGGTTCTCAATTCAGAAAGGGCACCATCCATTTCATATCTGGTCTGATATGTTGAGGGATCACCGCGAGAGGAAATCTCCTGGCTTCCTTCGTGCTTAGTGCCTTCTGCGCCAACGTCCTCAGCATGAAAGAAGGTTCTATCTTTCTTCCAATTGACCCTTGGGTCGAAGTATCAAGCAATCTGCTTCCTTACAAGCTAGAAGTCAAGGTAATAACGTTCCCCCCTTGTCTGAGGCCTTCCAATCGGGAAGTCGATTGGGACTAGCACATGGACGTTCACTCTGCATCCGCTTCGTGGTTCTCAAACGGCCTGTCAGGATCATAGCATAAGTCAGACATAGACAGATAAGTTATGTTACTTTGTAAACACTTTCAATAGTTATTCCCCTAGTCCGAGGGTAATGGCAAAAGACAGGTGGCCGTATCACATCCCTTTCAATCTTAGACATGTATGCACGGAAAAGACATTGCTTTCGAAGCTTAAGTGATTGAGTTATCCAAGTGCTTGAGTTATTGCATTTTCCATTCAGTATACTTACAAGGTGGCACTTGTCGTCACACTTAACATATCACTCCCAAGGTCTTCTTTCGGCCATCGCCTCATATTGCGTGATATGTTATTGAACATCCCTCTCCTAAGGCCTCTTTTCGGTCGCTGCCTTAAGTCATGCAGAAAGTTTAGCTTCAAGCATCGGTGTCAAACCTTTGAAGGCGGCCCTTCATTGGTGTTGCGAGTATGACTCTCGTGTTTCTGTCTTGTTATCTTGTACACACCTACATTCTGTAAATGAAGTAGTATTCCTGTAATGTCATATGTCTGCATGTTTGTCATATATTTCAATCAAATATACTTGTAGTCAAAACATCACTAATCTAAGTAATAAATAATAAATCACATCACAAATCAAACAAGAATTTCAATCCATCATCCCTGCAAACAATAATTCCTGCGGTAAAAAAATATTACTAAACTAAGCAATAAACAATAAGGGGGTGTAATGTGTACGTGTATACCCCATTCAATCTTGAATAAAGTGCATGGCTAGGGCTTGTTTGGGATTGATTAGGATCGACATAATATTTCCCCCAATACTTCTGTGAGGAGTGCAGGCTCATCTTTCAATCTTGCCTACAATCCTTCAGTGGGGTAGGAACCCATTTCCTTTGCCACTTGGTCTTAGTTCCTTTATACTCTCCTGTCGTATGCCCAGGTTAGAGTGTGGATAAGGAAGTCTTTAATCGTGGTGCACCAATTATGCCTACCTTTATACTCACTCTCGAATCAAGAGATTTTGAGTTGATCAGGCGAACGGTCATGTCATTTGCCCCGGTTTTCCTTCTACACTATTTCCAAGAGTGGTATTCTGCCAACTCGAGTATTGTTCTCGAACTCGAATTTGATTCATACTCCACGCTTTACTCTGGAGGATGGAACTTATTGGGCAAGTGGTTGAGTCACATGTCCCAAGGCGCTACCTCTTAATCTTTGAGCCAAGGGCAGAGATGGCCATTTGCGATAACCGAGTCTCTCTTGTCCCATCACTCAAAGGATAGAGTCTGTGTGATGGACGTCTTCGTTCATCCTTTATACTCTCCCTTCGTAAGTCAGGGTTAGAGTTAGGGAACGAGTGGTCTTTATTCTTGGCACGCCTGTCACACTCGTCTGGGGATTACACTCCTATCCAAGCTCTAAGGATTAGAGTTAATCGGGAAAACAGTCTGGTCTCATTTACCTTGGCATTGTTCCCTTTGCCATCATGTCAAAGGCAAAGACCGCCTTTAGGATGGTCGAACCTTATGTATCTCGGATTGTTGGAATTAGGCCAAGAGTAAGTAGGTGAACAAACGGATCATGTTCACCAAACTTTACGTTCCTACGATCAATCTATTGGAGGACTGATTGGCACCAAACTTCAGGTACCTGTATCATTCATATCGCATGAGTTAGTCATGTCAATAACTCGGGAGCATGTAAAAGTAAAAATGCATGATTGAAAAATAAGCATATCAAGGGGCAGTGATGCCTTCTTTATTTGCATTCATGTAATATGGTGGCGTCGAGCATAGGATTGAGCTATACAGACGGTCGAACCGCGTCCATCTGGAGTCAGATTCCGACCTTGTAATGCAAAGACCAATGCACAATTGTCTTGAGGTACGCCGTGCATGAGCCAAGGATTGGATGTCATATCGGATCCACCTTGAGCTATACAACTTTCCTCATATGGAGGGCGTAGCTTTGTAAACGAGCAGTTCAGTCGGGCTTGTTATGGTAGTACTCTATAATTCGATATGCGGATGTTAGAAGTCTGATCGGTACCAGATCTATTAAAGGAATGAATATCATTCTACACGCAAATAACATTGCATGTTCTTTGCAGGTCCATTTTACTTTGTCTTGTCTAGGGGATGACTGCAAAAATCTTTAGCTAGTGTCTAAAATATTTTCAAACCATCTTGGGGCGGTAGTCCCGAGAATAAATAGACCTTGATCAGGGTCTTGGAATGTAAAACGTGGTTAGGAGGACTCTAGTGAACGAATGATGAGGTCGCATCTCCTTTGAATTGTCTCCTTGTCCCCACATTAAGGGCAAGGAGTGAGGATTAGGTAATCAGATCAAAACCACTAGTGGTAGCATCTCATCTTACTGATGCTATAATGGAAATCAGCAGGAGAGTAAGGACTCATTGCTTATAGAAACTTCACCCTTCCTATGCTAGGAAGTAGGACATTGCTAAAAATGGATCCATGCTTGCAGAAGCTAATCCCTTTCCATGTCAGGAAGTGGATGCGGGGGCTCTGAAGATTGACATGCCTCATCCACCTGCATCCATCTTCGATCCTACGTCGGGAATAAGGGCCGGAGTGTGGACAATCAATCAACATCCAAGCCTAAGTGTTCCAAACCTTTAACTCACCAATCTTCGGGAAATACTGAGGAAGTCAATCATGCAAGGTAATGTTGCGTCAGCATCGGAATGGATTGTGGAATCATGAGCAATCCATACTAAGATGTCTGAGATGCTCCCTGCATTGCTAGAAGTCCCATTCATGTACGTCTTCCATCAAGGGAGGAGCCATCAAGTGCTTTTGCCAAATCTTTCAAGGCGGTGAATTCAGTAACGAGTTTAGTTGACGTTTATCTCGGGATGATCTTCCAAGAAAAATTAGCAATGCTGCCTTGCATGTTGTATCTTGGAGCTTTACGAGCGATGGTACACCTTTCAATTTTTCTTGCCAGAAGTGTTCCATGCTACAGGAAGTTCTTGATGGGGATTATCCATGACTCTCTTTCCTGGGTTCGGTCTCCAATAGTAGATCAACTTCCATATGACCAATACTCGGAGTTTGTAGTGTCTCAATTGGGGCCATTTCCATTTCTTATAGATTGTCAAAGTTTGCCAACTTGGTTAGCTTGTCCACCTATTGAATTTATGTTCGTGGAACATGAGGCATGCTGTCCGATAGCTCTCCAACCCTTTCCAAGCAAGTCGCAAGTCGCGATCCCTTTGCTTGCAGCTCCTTCCAAACTTGAAAAAGACAATCTAAGGGTCACAAAAGATATCCTATGCAGCCACCCTCAATTCCTTCGCAAGTCTCAGCCCGACGATCAGGGCTTCGTACTCAGAATCATTGTTAGTAGAGGGAAAAGCCAGTCGTAAGGCATAGTAAATGGACCGTTCTTCCAGAGTTATCGGCACGACTCCGGCGGCAGACCGTCGATCATCTTTAGCACCGTCTATGTACAACATCCAAGTGCTTGATTCCTTCTTTCGTTTTGATGGGCTATCTTCTTCACCTAACACATCCTCTTTGGGAATGGTGAACTCAGTGACGAAGTCAGATAATGCTTGCCTTCACATGGACTTCCTCGAGAGGAAGTTGAGGTCAAACTGGCACAGCTCGATTTTCTGTTTGAGCACTCTTCCAGATGCCTCAAGTCGCTGCAGGACCTATTGTAGTGGTTGATCAATGTATATCACAATCGGATGAGCCTAAAAATAGTGGCGAAGTTTTTTCGAAGCGATCAGCAGGTTGAAAGCGAGCTTCTCAATCTTTTAGTAGTTGCACTTTGTCGCTGCTAACTTCTTGCTCAATAATACACTGGTCTCTGGATTCCATTCTCCTTACGTATAAGCGCTAAACTGATTGCATGTAATGACATTGCTAAGTGTATGCATAAATCTTCTTGATCCACTGTCTTAGACAATATCGGGGGTCTTTCTAGGTAACTCAGCAGGTTCTAGAAAGCTTCAATGCAATCGGAGGTCCATTCAAAGTTTCGCTTCTCTTGCTGTACCAAATCCAAGAAGGGAATGCATTTGTTGGTATCCCTGGAAATAAATCTACTCAGTGCTGCCACCTTCCCTTACCAAGCTTTGAACATCTTTAATTCTCTGCCAAGTCTGAAAATGTGGTCAATTAATCGCTTGGAATTCACAAGCATATCATCTATGTAGACTTCCATGGACTTTCCAACTTGGTTGTGGAACATGCGATTCACCAAGTGCTAATACATTGCTCCGTCATTCTTCATCTCGGAAGGCATTACCACATAATAGTATAGTCCAAGGTCTGTGATAAAACTGGTATGTTCTTGATTAGGCACATGCATAGGAATCTGGTTGAAACCCGAGTACGCATCCATACAAGAGGGAAGTTCATGTGCAGCCGTCGAAACCACAAACTAATCAATTCTTGGTAACATAAAGTTGTCTTTTGGGCAAGCTTCATTCAAATTTGAAAGATCGATGCGCATACGTCATTTCCCATTAGCATTTTAAAAAGGATGGGATTTGATATCCCATGCGGCATCTTGTATAAAACCATTGCCTCTTAGCCTTTCGACTTATTCTTTTAAGGCAGCTGACCTCTCTAGGCCTATCATACGTCTCCTTTGCTTGACAGGAGGATACTTCAGGTTTAGGTTCAGTGCATGACTCATAATCGACGGTGAAATCCCGCACATCTCAGCGTGGGTCATGCGAATACATATGGATTTATTCATAGAAGGTTTGTTAACTCCCTAGCCCGGAGGAGGTCCAAATGAGATCCGATTTTCAAGACCTTTGTTAGGTCATCGTCATCAATCGGAATATCCATGGTTGCTTCATTAGGTGTCGTCCTTCTGCATCTCGAATTTTCATCCTCTCCGTGATCTATATCCTCGGGAAGATCATCGGGTGACTCCACCTTCGACGTTTCCTTTATTTTCTATGCCAATGCCTCCATTGCAAGAAGGGAGGCATTCTTGGGTTCTACGATGTCTCTATTGCATAACATCTTCAATTCAGCCAAGCAACATGCTCTTCCGGAAACTTGGTCACCGTGGACCATTCCTACTCCAGCTTTGGTTGAGAACTTCAGTAATAAGAACCAAGGTGCGATGCAAGCTCTGGATTCTTCCATAGCCG
The DNA here is from genome assembly GCA_030737875.1 of Allium sativum. Taxonomy (NCBI): domain Eukaryota; kingdom Viridiplantae; phylum Streptophyta; class Magnoliopsida; order Asparagales; family Amaryllidaceae; genus Allium; species Allium sativum. The sequence continues at coordinate 926,260,684 of CM060922.1, forward strand.
GTCAATCCAAGAAGGCGTTGCATTCTCCTTTCGTGAGTTCCACGGATAATGCAACTACTTCCATTGGTATTGTTGTCGAACCATTAAAGCCACATATCCATTCAGTGCACGGCTTCAGGTACTGTTCATGCGCCCTGTTACAACGGAAGTATTAAATAAAGAGCGAAAGGTTGATTCATATTCTCTTTGATCTCAATCTATCGTCTATAGGCCGAGGTCGCGTGGTGGCTAATGAGCAGTCAAGTTGCTATCGTTTGGGTAAGAATCCATTGGTACGATCATGGCCTGCTGTGGCTCAACTAGTACCTGGATCTGGGAACCAAAGTATGTTGATTTAACCCTTATCCAATGGAAATCAATCGTCATAAATGCAGACAATAGTAGATAGGAACTGTAAGGGTTAGCTAAGTTCTTCAGGGAGTGAACCGCAAGACATATGCCTTTTATTACATCATATAAGTGGAGTGTAACTTTGTAGTGTTAGGATCCTTAGTCTCTTCCTGGTAACCCGTCATTTAGAATCATCATCATTAAGGTCATCTGAATCATCTTCGGAATAGTGTCTGGATTTCTCCATACCAATGTCATGCGAGACTCCGTCGGTTGGACATGTTTAAGTTATGGAAACAAGGTGGTCACTACTCGTTTAGGAACAACATAAGAGGCATTAATGGTGAATTCTATACACTACCAGGACCCTTTAAGAGGAGGATGTGAGAAAACAATCTTTCCCTTATACACTGTCATAGTTATCATGTTGAATATGCTCAAAGACTCCTTACATTGAATAACATCGGTAAACAAGGGTCACGGCTCTTGGAAGAATCCCAGGGGTTGCCATTTTGTTGTTGATATTCTTGGATTGTCTACTGAATCTCGATTGATAGGCTTTGATGATTGCGGTTGGCCAAAATATATGCCAAGTCAAACGAGAGCCGAGCCGGAGGCTAGCCTTCAACGGGTCCAAGCGCAGCGCTGGTGGGGGTCCGGGGACCCATAGTCCCAGTGGAGATCGACCTTTGCCTTCTTTGAAATGATCATAAAAATGCATTTTTTTCCAAAAACATTTGTTTCTAGTTGGGTCAAACTTTTCCTTCGAGTTGCGGTTTGGATACGTCATCGGGTCGGTTCGAGTCATGCGTCCAGGTCGAATCATGTCTTCGAGTCGCGGGTCGAATGTCTTCGGTTCGGGGTGAGTATGGAGCATGTGTTGAGTTGAATGAGTTTGCGGGTCGGGTCGATGTATACTCGAACCGAATTAACGATTTCAAGTTGCTCCTTTAGTATGTTCATGCGGGTCGGTCCAGTTCATGCGACCTGGTTTGTGCGATCCGGTTTATGCGATCCGCTTCATGCAACCCGGTTTCCCAGCTTCATAGAAGGTGGAGTACACTACTTATTCGATCTAAGACCACATCTCTCGTTCGACCAACTTACCTTCATCAAGTAACCATGACTTTAGTTCTTGAAAACACTTGATGATTGATTTCTGGGCTTTGCTAACTGATGCTGCTAGAAGGCATGGTGGTGGCTTCACTTCTGATGATCTTCGTGGTTGCAAAGTCAATGAAAATATAGAATTCGTAGGAATTCCTCATCGGACATGACGATCCAATAAGTAGACTAGAAAATCCTAAAATGTCCAGAATCTTCATTTCTTAGTGAAAGCACCAAAATGTTAAACCAAAAATGGCACTAACACCCAAATTATCAAATTTTGAGCATGAAATATGAAGAAATAACTAAAAAAAGCAAGAACAAGCAAGACAACGGGATTTTTATAGTAGTTGGGCGTTAAAGAGCCTACATCCACTTTATAGTTTCTTAATTCATCCAAGAATTACAATTACAATGTTTGAATCATTCAAGACACTCGAATATAATCGATTCAATCACTCAACTGTCGATTTCCACTCGAAAATCATTAGTATTTAAGCAGGTCAAATGACCATGGTAGCTGCCAGAAGATGTTCACAAAATCAAGTGGCCAAAAAGTTCTCTTGAAAATTATATTCATATGGGTATTTATAGGCAACAATATGACCGGATATGATGTTCCACGTGGCATGCATCCAGCAGCTTCGGTTAGGCAGTGGGAGAAGTGGAGATGATCTCCTGATCGTGGATTGACACGTGTTCAGCGATCCAAATATGTAGTAGTGGGTCTTTAGTCTAAAGAATAGGTCACGTTGTGGAGTAGTTGTAGCTTCAGGCGGTTCGGGTAGAGGGTGATCTGACCTAAAGTGAGGCTTGAGTGCCGAAGAACATTTGAAGCACGCATTTGTTGTGGATTAGAGTCAGGTCTGGCATGAGCCACTTGATCCGACCCGGTAGGTGTGTGTGGCATATTTTCCTTCATTTGACCCAATCCAAGAGCCAATATATGACCCAAGGGGTTAGAACCGATCCAGTGCTGTTTGCGTGTAAAATCCGGGTTTTCCAACTTTCCACCACTCCATCCAAGTGATCACCAATCAATGTAAGTTCATACTCAAGTCCCTGGCTTTGGGTAGCCTGGTCACAAAACAGGCTCATTACCACCAATCCGGGGGTGCAACTAGTAGAATCCTACCCTAGGGATTTCCTTGTGTGCCTTGTCATACTGTCCTAATCAATCCCCCTACGATTTTGACTTAATGTATCGTAACATGGCACATCCCTATCCGTCGACATCTTATTGTGTTATATGTAAATTGTATGGAAACCATATAGATGACATAATGGTAATCCTGCTTACTCAATTTTCAATATTATATTTAACTTTAAACCCTACTTTAATAGGCTATTTTATTATATAACAACTAGTTTTGCGGATTCTTAAAGAATGGAATCCCAAACATTCTTTAAGTTACTTGTGCATTCCATTTGAACATTTCACTGTCATTGATTTATTATTAAGAATGTTGATCCTGACAAAGTGTTTCATTTTTTTGACTTGATGCTTAAGTCGGACCAAGGAGTTCAACTTTGGTGATTCATATTTTGAGAACTTGAGATCTATTGGAGATTCAACTTATTATCAATCTGCTAATTATGTCTTAGTGATTTAGATATCCCATTTCCATCACTTTCTTACGTACTAGGCATTTATGCATAATGATTTCTGATGTATAAATTTACTACTCTTATATTATGTATTTTGATTTTGATATTTTGTGATTAATAGCTTTATGAACTACTAAGTTATTTATTTATTCCGCTGCATGTTATTCTACTATTTTGTATCTGTGATCTGTTTATGTTATGTGACTTGATTTTATTAAACCCTATAGTTAAAACTATATGCTATTTTGAATGATTTGAGTTAGTTTCATTATCGACTTGAGTGGTGCAAAAAGGCAGGTCATTACATGTGGCATTAGAGCTTTGGTTTAATCAAAAACCATAACTTATAGGGTCTAAAACTCATTAGAGATAGTGTAGCTTTATGCTAGAATGAGTAAAATTAGTCGTAGAATCTTTATTGGAAGAGCGTATTTTGAAAAGTATAAATAGTTTTAAAAATGGTTTAAAATGTTTTTAAAAGGATTTTTGATATAAAATTGTTTTAATACATAATCTTTTCTAAAAGTTTCTTTCTTTTGAATTCCTCTCCTTAATTAGATTTTCTTCGACTATGATTTCTAGAATCCAAGTCTTGTTTCTTATTTTAAATCTATATCCTAATTAAATTTATAATTGATTCCTAATTAAATTTATAATTGATAGCTTTTGAAATCCTTGATTTTCTCTAATTTATATTGATTAGAGCCTTTATATTTGTAGATTTCCATTGGTTAGGTTCTTTCGTTTGTTCAGTTCTGGTTCATGTTTCAAACTTATCTTTAACTAGATGGATAAATAATGATTTTTTTATTATAGCTTGTATTAAGTTTTAGTCTGAAAATGTGAATGTGTTAATAACTAGGCTATTAATTACTTATTTATTTACTTGTGAAATAAGCATTTGCAAGGCATTATATGTTAAAAACTCGACATAATATACTAAGTGAATCTATACTAATAACATTATAAGATAGAACTTGAAACACGATATTTTGAAATTTGTTAACTCTATTTTATGTCTAGTGGGTATGAAATATTAAATTAGTTTCAAGTAAAAACAATGGTAATGCTAATTTTTATATAAAGAAGGATAATTTTTAACTTATAATAGATGGATATTTCAAAATGTTGCAAAGGAAAATATGTTTTGAAACTTAATGATACTATATTAGGTGTATATATATATACACAAATGAGAATTATAAGGTGATGGTTTATGAAGAAATAATTTGATTAAATTCACAAATTTTTTTGAAATGGTTTTTAGCGATAATAATAAAATTCCATACTAAACATAATAATGAGAAAGATATTCTGAAATTGAGAAAGTTAAGTCAAATAGTCCTGAAATATAGATTTGGTTTTGAACGAATATAATTAGAACACTAATTTGATTATAAACGCTTTGTTTATATAGATATGAAATTTATAAAAGAAAGATGTTTCGAAAAAAAAAATAGTAGCAGCAGGAATTTTTCTTGTAGCTCGTCTGCTTCCTCTTTTCATAGTCATACCTTACATAATGAATCTTATTTCCTTATTAGGTATAATAACAGTATTATTGGGGGCTACTTTGGCTCTTGCTCAAAGAGATACTAAAAGAAGTTTAGCTTACACCTAACTCATGAGGTTAACTATGCTTTATAATATAATATTAATCAAGTACAAACCCTAAGACAAAATAAAAATATGAACCAAATTTAATAGGACTAAATTGAAAATAAAATTTTAGTTAGTATGCTGATAAGAAATATTTATATGAATCTAGGATTTAATCGAATATGAACTTAGTTAACATGTTAATTTTTAAATAATTGGACTTACTAAAAATTTGGATTCTAAGTGCAAGATATAAAAATGATTTAAGGTATGAATTTTAAGTGATAACTTAAGTGATCTATTAATATAAGTAAAGGAACCATAAAGGATATATAATTGAGAGATTTTGTGTCATCTCTCTTGCAATATAAGTTGGTTATATTCGAATATATGTTATGAGTCAAAAATAGAGGATTGTTAAACGGACTCCACATGCAGTTAAGGGAGGTAATGATTTTAATTTATTGTACAATTATCATGGGAGGACAAAATAAATTAGTTAAAATTCTGATATTAACCCTATAATCCTCATTAATTTAAATCATAAAACCTAAACCCTAATTAATGATTACAATTTAATGCTGCATATGTAATAAAAAGGGAAGTAGTTAATGTAATAGAGACACAAGAAAGTTACATGAGTGATCAGAGGGCATTGGATCAAGTAATTAATCGTAATTTCGTACTGGAATTGGTCTATGTTGACGTGAAAAATTGTCGTGGATTCAACGCACACCAACACCTAAGTGTATGTGTCGTAGAAATACGGTAATCCAAAGTGATATAAGTAAATGCAGGGAGAACACAACTTTTTATAGTGGTTCGACACTAACACCTACGTCCACTTTATATTAGTCATTCATCGTATGTTTTTTTATTACAAAGTTTGTATAAGTTCGGGAAATCTTAGTGTACAAAGTTGTATAATAGAATAACAAATGGTTTGCTAATTATAAACTTTGTTCGAAAAATCCCTCTTCTTCTTCTTTGAGTGAAAAGCATGTTGACTTGGTCTAGAATGTCCGGGAAATCCAAAAATGTCCAAAAGTAGTGTAAAGGTCCTTGTAAATGTCCAAGAGTTGATGGAAAACGTGTATGCAACATTTTAGTGGTCCATGCTATGTCCAATAGCCATAGGGAAGAGGATGGAAGCCATAAATGGTGCTTGAAAGCTTCAAGAAGTGCAAAATGCCAAGAGAATCCAACCCCTTTGAGTGCCAAGCTTGAGGTTTTTATAGGTAATGGGTTAGGTAGGAGTAGGTGAGTTTTGAGGACCACACACACTCAAATTTTCCATCCTAAAAGTGGAAACACCCTGAAAATTCGCATCCCTTCGTGTGTGGCAGAAAATTTCGTATCCCTCTGAGGGATACAAAAGGGGGAATGTGATTGGGGTATGCGATATTTAGGGGAGTCGAAGGTCTGTTGTGAGGCGAGGAGAGGGAGGCGATGCGAAGTGAAGGATGTGAGCTAGACATATCCTCCGAGGGATACGAAATCGTATCCCCAGAGGGATATGATTTCATATCCTCCGAGGGATACGAAATTGTATCCCCAGAGGGATACGATTTCATATCCCTAAGAATGTGATCTACGCATTTCACATCCCCTAGGGGATATGAATTGTGTATTTTCACATCCAGGGGATGCGAAAAATCTAGGGATGCGGGTGCCGAGTCTTGACTTTGCCGGGTTGAGTCGCGCTAGCAGTTTTGAGTGATCGATGCGCGTTCATGAAAACGGGCGTAACATTCAAACTGTAAGGCCGTTTGGGCCAAATGAAATTTGATCCTGAAGCTAACTCAGAGAGTACAAGAGTTACTATGCAACAACACTGTAATCCTTGTTTTTGGGCCCAAAAGTGGTCATCTAAAAGGGATTTGGTAATTTTTGTGTTTAAGTCGCGATTTCGACCGAATCACTTTGTGTTTGCTGACAATGTTATTGACGTGTGACAGTTCAACCAAAAAACATGTCAACAGTCTAGTTAACTTAAAATAAACGCATAAACAAATATTTTGATCTAATATATAATTGAATTATGTAATTGAGATGTTTACAAATTCACGCGCTAGTATTGTGTTGATGATGAAATTGTATAAGTTCAAATAATAATATTGATGACTAAAATGTTTAACATAACATGTGAGGTAGGTGGTGACGAGCCAGGGTTAGTTTAGTCCCATTTTCTTTTCTTTTTTAAAAATCTAGACCTCCTCCCCTCGGCTTAACAAATAAAAATTAAGTTGGATTCCCCTTAAAATTATCCTCCCCTTAACTAAATGTGGAGCCCCTTTAACAATCCTCCAAAAAATATAATAAAATTAATGAGTGGGGAATATATATATATATATAAGTTTTTCCTATTTGAAATTTTGTAATAATAAATTATTTGAAATTTATTTATATTTGGAAATTTTATATTTTATTTTAAGAAAAGGAACAGTTTCAAGTATTTACTTGATGTTAAATTGATCTGTTGAATACTTAGAGATTTGGGCATATGTCTGATCAACTTATGTGTTAAATCCTAAAAGTGCTAGATAGATATAGAATCGCACTCTAATTGCTTGAAAATGATTTTGATGATGATTGCAACATCATCGGTGTTTATTTCCAGGTTTCGAAAGTGAGAGAGATATATAATGCTAATTGCAACATCGAGTGAATACTTAAAACCATTTCAAAATATTTGAAAGTATCCAAATTTTTGATCTAAATATATTCTAATACATTGATCTAATTAAGTTAATAAATATGTATAACTTGACTTTGTATATATTATTACCTCATTTGTATTCCCCATCTCATTCTTTTTCGTGGACAAAAAGGTCTGAGTGGGGAGATTGTAACAACCGGAATATTTAAAACAAATTTTAAGTTAATGGTTTAATTTAAATCTTACACTTTTATATTTATCATCCACTTTATTCTGGATCGAATGAAATAAATGAACTGGATTTTGTTTATGAACAAAAATATGTACCATTCGAGCAGTGAAATTATACAATTATCAAATCAGATTTTTTTGGTATAACCAATCGATTTTTAAAGTAGTTCGTAACACTTTTTATTATATTTAATAATAAAAACATTATTACAGGAGTAGACAAAGTGTCTAGCTAGTAATTCAGTTTTTAAGTTGGACTGTGCACCACATATGGTTATTAAAGCGGACCGACCACTACTACTAGCCTAGCTAATAGAAAAGGAGCTAATCAAAGCGACTAGACTGTAATGAATTTCCAAAAAAAACTTTCCTGGTTACCATGCAGGGTACAAACCATTACAAATTACACAATTTCATATTGCAGTCTAAGTCAAAACAGTGACAAACTGACTTACACAAAAAGGTATGCATTTACACAGCTAAATTTACCACCCATAAAGCCAAAGTAGCTACATCAAGCCTACATGTAGCTGAGCATTAGGAACATAACAGGTTCGAGAGGAAGATTGCCTAAGAGGAAATGCCATGATAACCACAATAACTGCAACAAAGCCAAGAGAAACTCCATAACATCAAGCCGCTAACCAAACAACATCACCTATCCATTTACTAACCAAACAGACAACACAGGACCAGCAAAGTGAAAGCAAATATTTCATACTAGCATCAAAAGATCAACACTGGTAGGCATGACGTTGTACATTATCCCTGAAAATAATGACATACCAAACATTTCTATCACCAAGGCAACGGGTTCGCAGTCAGGGAACTGGCAAACCACGAAACCGACCACCCAAACGCAAAAGGAAAAACTCCAAAACGTTGGGAGATGCAAACACTAGGAATGAGACTCAAAGCACTCATCAGACCAGTAACAAACCAAAACAGTCAGAACCTACACACACATGCTAGCTGAAAACAGTCACATATGGCGGCTAAAGGTGAAGGCCATGAGGCAGAACGTTACCAGACTTGGAGACCTCGCAAGAATCATTCATCGGTGATCATTCGTGCCCAAATCATGGAAGATTTTGGAAAGGAGAAAAAAGGAGAAAAAGAAATAGAGAGTGATTTAGTGGTAAGCTATTAGCATTAGACAGATGTAGAGATAACTGGGTTGAAACGAGGGTGGAGAAGGAGAGAATAGTGAAAGAAAGAAATGATGAGAAGTGTGCCGACGCAAGTTTAAACCTAGTCCCCATTTCCATCTAAGATGATGCATCTTTTTTTGAACATGTGCTATTTGAATTTAAGTAAATTCTTAAAAACTTAAATTTATATGAGATGTTTTAATTTTTGAGTATTTAAATTTATCAAATTTATTTTATTATAAAATTTTCTAATAAAGTCAGTTCTGGTCAATGTTGGTTAAAATATGAATTCAAGCTAAAAATTTAAAAGTTTTAGAATTAAAAATTACATTTCTTACGAATCTATACCGAATTCTGAACATCCAATAATTTTTGTTTCATTAAAAGTTAATTTCATTTGTCCAGAATTCGCATTTGTAATTTTAAAAACATGCAAAACAGATGGTGTTTGTCATGTATATGTTTTGTTTGTGTTTAACTTTATCTTATCTATATCTTCCTTGACATAGAAACACATAGATTGGAGATTAAGACAACATAACTACCTCATATGGAATCAAACTAGTATGGCAGAACTGGAAAAGGATCAGTCAGATTCCCTTGCTCTACGTTGGGGATCATCATAAATTACTACACTTCTAATCAGAAAGGATTACAACACGTTCGATCGATGTGGTGTTGCGGCTTGAGTTCGCTATAAAATAAAAACATGTTGGAGAAACATAAGGAAATGGAAAAGGAATGGATTAGGGATAAATCGACTAACATTGAATTGGTTAGGTATAGATTGATATCAATCAGAACCAGTGTATCGGTATTGATCCGAAGCACAATATGTGAACGATCCAACCGATACTTATTTATCTTGATCGCCTCCTATACTACTGATATTTTACGTATTTTTAGGCCAATATGAGGCAACCTACAACTATAAACAGAGGACCTAGGCATGTAGAGAAGAGATCTTTTAGACTCTTTTAGAAGAAGCTTTGTCAAGCTAAATATTGAACTCTTCTTCAATATATTCTTGTCATAAAATCAAGAACCGTATTGTAATGTAATAACATAAATAAAAGGTTACCTCATAATAGACATACATGCATTACTGACCCATTATAACCTCTTTTGTTCTTTACTTTTTTGGTTGGTCTATGATTGATTTTGTAACTTGGACTATTTGATGTGTTAATGACCTGTTTTGGTGCTAACAACATCCAATTTGAAATCACCTTCAAGATTAGTACCGAATATCGTATTAATGGTGTCCTCCACTTCGTGCGCTTAAACGGATCGAAGTGGTTTTGGGATAACTAGATCTAATTCTAGTCTCTATGCGATGAGAATCAGTAGTTCTCTAGAGATACTGGAAAATACATACGTCAATCCATTTTAGAGGGAAGATCTCTATCATTTGACTAAATATTTCTAGAGAAAAATCAGTTCGAATTTTATAGTCAATCAATAAGGAATCAATCATATATTTGATTTTCCAAAGAAAATATTAAGGCTCCTTTAATTAACTCTTGTAAATTAGATATCTTTGTATACTTGGTGACATTCCCATGTACTAATCTTAACAATATTAATATTATTTTGATACTTTGAAATATATAAATGTGTATGCTTATCTCACCATATGCATAAAATTGTTCAAATTCTGAACTTAGAGAATATTCTTGGATACCTATCTCGCTGATCTTGGTATTTTCGCTAATTATAATTTATACACTTAGAATATGTATATATACGCATATTTGTCTCATCGACCTATGTATATGCATAAACATCATATTTTCAATACTTAGAAAATATTCTTGTATGTCTATCTCACCGGCCAAGGTATATTTAGAGTTTTTACAAAGTATTTCTTGCTTCAAAATCATATCAAGGATTAAACTACTTTCTTCGAATTAAATGTAAGAATACTCAAACATAAATTCTTTAATTAAGTATATGCATTTTAAAATCAATTTTATTAGCTTTAAATCTCCTTTATTATATTCTCCTGATATGATTCAAATACTAAACGTTCTGATATAAGTATACATTAACAAAAAGTTAAGAAATTTCACTTTTACAATCATGCTTAATGGGTCGAACAGATGAATTTAAAACCATTGGTTATTATAAGCAAAACCACTTACTTATAAATTTAACCTCCTTAATTCAGAAATTAGTATATGGGAATTATTTAAATTCCAAAATAAACCTTGGATCTCAAAGTAATACTACCAATCAAATAACAATGAAGTCATTCAATTTAGGGTATTATTTCCACTCAAACCTTGATTGGACAACATTCTATATATTCAAGATAGATAAAAGTTTACTATCTCAAATCTAGGTGTCTAATACATGATTTCACAAGCTCTATATACAGTTCATAAAAAACGGTTTACAAACCATTTCTTGAATGACAAATCTCTTTCCAAATATAGAACCTTTTTACTTAATTTAATTATTAAGCAAATATCTTTTGTAAACTAAAATCTTTTGCTTTTAATAACTTTACTTTAAGTTCTTAATTACTTCTAAACCATCGTTAGTTACCAAATTAATTAACATAAGTTAATTATCAATTAAAAGATAATTAGCTAAATTTTATTATTTAAACTAATAACTAACCCAAAAAATCAATTATTAATTAAATAATAATTAACTCCTAAAACATTCGTTGTTTTAATAACAATTAACTTCCAAATCATTATTAACATAATTAATAATTTAAAACATTTTTATCAATTTTAATTTTTTTTCAATTTGTGATTAATTCTAAGATTGATTTCGAAAACAATAACTTATCACATTCTTGGAAAGAGACTCAACAATCCTAGTGGCACTTAAACAAGTTAGCATTAAATTCAATGATGACATTCAAGTTGTAACACATGTATTTACATAATTAACAAATATGTAAATAATTTTTATTGTCAATCGATAGATAACAATCAACATGCGTCAATTGGCAGATCAACATGCATCTAAATTATAAAATAGCAGAACGATGGTTGTTTTTATGGAAAAGATGTCCAACAAATTCACTTTAGTATAATTATGGCAGAGCAAATTTATTATGCTATTATATGTTAATTATAAATGATAATTACTAAACATTATAATTACACATAGCCGGTTATAATTTATCACCAAATTATACTATCACTAATGAGTCAATTGAATATATGGAGTTATGCTGATTCCAAATGAAGGAGTTATGCTTTATTTCGTATTATAAGCTTCAGTGTGTGTGTGTATATATATATATATATGTGTGTGTGTGTGTATGTGTGTGTATGTGTGTGTGTATGTGTGTGTGTATGTGTGTGTGTGTATGTGTGTGTGTGTGTGTGTGTATATATATATATATTTCGTATTATAAGCCATCGGGTAATTTCTTCATCCATGTTTCTCCTGGCTATAACTTTGTAGTGCAGTTTGAAAATGCATCTGATTATGCTCGTGTTTTGAAGGGTTCGACATATTCATATTTTGGTAGATTGTTGTTGATTGAGGCTTGGCACACTGGGTATGATTTTAGTAAAAAACAGAGCAATGAAGTCTAGATCTGGATTAAACTTCTTGATTTACTAGTGGAGCTCTGGACAAAAGATGCGATTCAAGTGTTAGCCAGTTTTATTGCTGTAACAACCCGGAAAATCCGAACCAATTTAAAAAATTTATTTTTAATAATTTGGTGGGAAAATGTGCCAGAAATTAAAATTTTATTTTTAATTAATATTAAAGCCAATGAAAATAGTCAATTTTCAAACGATCTTTGTTTTCGACGAAACCACTTTTGTTGGAACCAGAATGTCAAATTATTGCAAGGTTTCAATTTATAGAATTTTCCAAATTATTATGTGAGCATGGCGAAAGAAACCGTGTTTTGTTCAATTCAGTCAAATTTAATCAACTGAAAAATAGCCATTTTTCAAACAATCATCAAATTCGATGAAATCAATTTTGTTAGGACCGTATCGTCATAACAAAGCCAAATATATTTTTTCTGGAATTTTCTGAGCCTATAAGTGACCCCGGCGAATTTTTATGTACGTTTGAATTTTAAATAAATGAATTATATTTTAAAACTGAGAAACGGGGGTCAAGGTTATCATTTGGGCCTGCGGGACATAGCCAGATGAGTCCGGAATGGGGGTTAATGGGTAAAAATGACAGTCGTTGGGCTGAAATCGGACAAGTTGCCAAACGGGCTTTATTGGGTTAATTAGGAAATTAAGAATTATAAATAATAGTTTATTAACCCTAGAAAAACCCTATTCATCCATCATTCCAGCTGCCGCCCCTTTATCCCATGGCTGAATTTGCTCGAAACTTCATCCTCTAAAATCTCTTCCATCTCCACGAATCAGACCTCAACACTTATACCACTTCGAAGCCTTTCCCACCCTCTTTCAATCCATACGGCCATCACCCACCACCATCACCTGTAGACCGAGAACCGACCACCCAAACACCCTGACTTTCGAACGCCGCCGTCACCCGCACTCGCCACCGACTAGGTCCCCACCTCCAGCGAGCCGGCGCCACACCCCCCTCTTCGACGTCCCAGTCCCTGATCGGCCTCCAGTTCCTTGTACAGCGAGCAAAAGTGAACCCTAGGTTCTGAACAGTAGTTGAATTCGACGGCTTTGATTATACAGAGGAGGAAGAAAGGGTAAAACCCTTTTAATTAATTTATAATTTTATTTAAGATGTAACGACGTAAAATAATTCGTATTTTACTCAAACATGGTCAGAATTCAGCGATTTTTGAACCGTTGGAATCACAGAAACAAGATCTACGCGTCAGGACTAACTAGGACTGATTCTGGACCTTTGAAATTTTTGAGCTGAATTTGATTTGAAGTGAGATTTCTAATTTTTAAATAATTTAATAATTTCTCTCGATTGTTTGAATCATTGTCTGTACGTAAATAATATAGATCTATGATGCGGTAATTCAAAATTTATTTATTGTTGGTGTGATTTGTAATGCTTTGTGATGTCTTGAGATAGCCATGTTTGTCTAGATTCCATAAATTTTGATGTAATCTTCATACAAGTTCTCATCTTTATTTCTTTTTTTTATTCCTTTCTTTAAGTTTGAATCTTTTTTATTTACAAAATAAAAGAAAGTTTGAATCTTTTATTTTGATTCACAAAATAAAAGAAAGTTTAGATCTTTTATTTTGATTTATAAAATAAAAAAGTTTAGATCTTTTGTTTTGATTTACAAAATAAAAGAAAGTTTAGATCTTTTATTTCGATTTACAAAATAAAAGAAAGTTTGAATCTTTTATTTTGACTTAAAAAATAAAGAAAGTATAGATCTTTTATTTTGATTTACAAAATAAAAGAAAGTTTGAATCTTTTATTTTGATTTACAAATAAAAGAAAGTTTAGATCTTTTATTTGATTTGCAAAATAAAAGAAAGTTTAGATCTTTTATTTTGATTTATAAAAATAAAGAAAGTTTTATTTTGATTTACAAAATAAAAGAAAGTTTAGATCTTTTATTTTGATTTATAAAATAAAGAAAGTTTAGATCTTTCATTTTGATTTACAAAATAAAAGAAAGTTTAGATCTTTTATTTTGATTTATAAAATAAAGAAAGTTTAGATCTTTTATTTTGATTTATAAGATAAATAAAGTTTAGATCTTTTATTTTGATTCACAAAATAAAATAAAGATGAGACCTTTTATTTTGATTCATGAAAATTATACACCAAATCATATGTTGTTGTTGTATTTGTTGACATGAAACTTGACACCAAATTATATGTTGCTATCGTTTGTGTTGACATGAAAACTTGACACCAAATTACATGTTGATTTCATATACTGTGATATTGAATTGGTCATTTTAGTCGACACCCAAAACTTAGATTATTTCAAGTATTGAAATATGGAATTTTACATGTAGTAGAGATATGAAAAGTGAATCATGTTTTAACATTATGTTAGAATATGAAAAGTGAACCATATTTTAAGCGTCGTGTTAATATATGTAAAATAAACATATTTTTAGCGTTGTGTAGAAATATGAATTTGAACACATATTTTAAGCATTATGTCGTTACATGAACATATTTTTGGTGTAATGTTAATATATTAAAAATGAAGCAAAAAAAAGAGTACATTATTTTATTTGCAATATTAGATGCAAATGAAAAATAAAAGGAATAAGAAGAATTTACATTTTTCTATGTAAATAAAAGAACAAATTTAGTTATGAAACTTTATTTACATTTTTCCAAATTTAGCGATAAAACTTTATTTACACTTTTCTATGTAAATAAAAGGACAAATTTAGCGATGAAACTTTATTTACATTTTTCTATGTAAATAAAAGAACAAATTTTGCGACGAAACTTTATTTACATTTTTCTATGAGAACAAATTTTGCGATGACATTTTACTTACATTTCCTATGTAAATAAAAGAACACATTTATTTACATGTAGTGTAAATAATATATATAGAAAAAGTAAACATTTAGTTACATGTAGTGTAAATAAACATATAAAGAAAAAGAATATATTATTTACATGAAGGTAAATAAAAAAATAAGTAAAAGGAAAAGAGAAACATTTATTTACATGTAGTGTAAATAAATAAGTAAAAGGAAAAGAGAAGCATTTATGTAGTGTAAATAAATAAGAAATAGAAAAAGATAACATTTATTTACATTTAGAGTAAATAAAACATAAATTCAGAAAAGGGACATTTTATTTATATTTAGAGTAAACAAAACATAGAAAAGAATTACATATTTTGTTTGCAATTTTAGATGTAGACAAAACATAGAAAATAATTACACCTTTCTAATTACAAATTAGTAGCAAATGAAAAATATAAATTTAAAAAGGTTATTTTATTCACATTTTAGATGTAAATGAAAACATGAAATTAAAAAGATTATTTTATTCACATTTTAGATGGGAATAAGAACAAGATTAGCAAAAGTGAAATTTTATTGGCAAATTTGTTGCAAATTAAAATATGATTATAAAGTACATTTTTATTTGTAATTTAGTTACAAATAAAAATATGAATTAGAAAAGTAAATCTTTATTTACATTCTAGATGTAAATAAAGACATGGAAATAAAAAGTGCATTTTATTTATATTTTAGATATAAATAAAAGCAGAGAAATAAAAGTGATATTTTATCGTCAATTTAGATGCGATAAAAAGAATGAATTTTTATAGTTTAAATCACCAAATGATTTATATTTATATACATATAAATATAAATATAAAATTAAACGAAACGCGCGCGGCAGTTTGCGTATCGACAATCGTAACTTTAAACGATTATACCGGAAGATCCGACCGTTGAATTTTTCTAAAACCGGAACCATTAGGACCGCTTTGGGAAGTGCTATCCAACGATATAAAATTCGTCAAAATCCGACGGTTAGATTTCAAGAGATGAGTAGATCAAAATTTGGTAAAAACAGCGCCAGGGCTGGCCACTGACCCGAAGCGTCGTTTTATTATTTTGAGCTATTTTTAAATAAACAGAAATAACGATAAATCGTTATAAATAGATATTAAAGATATGAAATGATTTAAATGATAATTATGCGATAATTATTTGAAAAGACTGAGTTTAACTCATTTCAAATAATTGTACGACGATTAAATCAAAGATATAAGAAGATGGTGGTTGAAGACCGGCGATCTTCACATCGAATGGACGACGACTACTGATGCTTTGGACTGACTTGCTCCCAAGACGAGGTTGAAGTAGTGGTTGTCCGGACGTATGTGTTTATTGTTCGGATGAGCGAGAACTTCTCAGGTGTCTCCGGTTTCGTTCAGACCCAGGACGGACTTGTAAATGGATGCGTGTCTGACGTTGGAATTCATTTCATGTAATTAAATCGATTTTTATTAACGTATATCTGATTGGTGGAGAATTTATTCTCTGCTTAACACCCTGGTATATATTAATAGTTATCGGTGGCATGGCGTGAATTGTCAATATGGCACGCCAAGATGCAATGATCAAGGCTTTTGTTGAAAAGCAGGCCTTGTGGTTGATGATCAAAGCATAGCCTGTTTAGGCGTAGCTTTGAGTATAGCGTGACTTCGTGAGCCTCACACCCCGGTATGAGTCAAAAACGGGATTAAGACTGCAGGGAGTGCATACGTTTCTTTCTAGCTAGGGGTAGTGTCAGTGCTTAAACTGACTGATATTTTACTTATGTGGATGATGGATTGAGGTACCTCGGGTTTTATAGGTTGTTAGTGGCCATACTATAGGTTCAAAGGAACCGGGAAACGTATGTTCAAGCATAACTAATCCACTACCGTTAGGTGGGGACCGACCCTGAAGATGCAAGGGTTCACTGCGGGGATCCTGAGGCATTTGCTAGAGTGTCTCGAATCGGAGAGGACGATCTCTAGCCTCGATTTCATGATGGAAAACCATTTTCCAATATGACATTACGGTCTTGATTGTAAACCTATATATGGCGACTTAGCATATGGTAGCTATGCCGTCTAGGATTGATACATTTACCTTGAAGTATTTTAAGCTGATTAGACACTAATAATAATATTAAAAATATTATTTTATACATATCAAGTCATGTTTGATCATTATAAGGAAAAACTCTATCCTCTGGTTTGCGCTGCATTGTGTGATGGGACTTGAGTCTTATAATGATTACATTTTTCAAAAGTCATTTCGTTGTTTTTGTATAAACTTTATTAAATTATGCACTGGCAACCAATGGAGTAAACCCGTTCCGCGTTAGCGGCGTGGTCCTGTGATTCGCCATAATGTTAGTTAGTATAGAAAGATTTCTCATACCAGTCCCACGACTGACTCGATGTTTGTTTCACTTTGCAAACTCGGGTGCCCTCTCTTTACACGGGCAGCCTAGTAACAGGTTTTTAAGGAGACATTTTCAGGAATGAAGACTGCTTGGAAGAAGAAGACGAAGCCCTCCTTTTATCTTTATTTTCTGTTTTAGAGACTTTATTCCATCTTGTATCTTGATGTACGTTTGGAGTTGGGACTTATTTCCTTTGATTCAAACTTTTATTTTGCTAAGTTGTATCCTGTAAGCTGCGTACTCTGTGGTTCAGTTGATGTGATGTTTATGACTTTTATCTTTCCACTGCAATAATTATATGTTATGATATTCTCGGTGATCTGTTATTGTTGTAAATATGTTGTATTCCAAATGATAATCGTTACTTTCGCACCATGGAAGTTTGGGGTTATCACAACTGCTAAACCCCTTTTGATTGATGAAAACGCAATAGAAAGGAAATTTACAAAATATGATAGAGTTCTTATTGCTATTGATACCCTCACTAAACTAAAAACAGAAATCCCAATATTATTTCACAACAAAACAATATTTCAGTGGGGTACGAGTTTGTTCCCATTAAATGTTTGAAATGCAATTTATTTAGGCATGATGATACCTTTCATGAAGTTTCCAAGGATCCTCGTTGGATTCCTCCTGATGGTCAACTTGAAGAGAATAAACAACAAGTAGATGATGGGCATAATACTAGTATATATGATGAACAGCTTGATGATGCATCTAACATTACAAATGATGGGCATAATGTGGGTACTTCTAATGTTTCAGATGATGGCCATAATGCTTCTGCAGATGATCTGGATTTCTTGAATTCTAAACTCCCCGAAAATGTAATGCCTGATGATTTAAACATTATTGCTGATGAGATTGCTGAAAAGAATTTGGAGGATAATATTGAAAAAGGAAAACAAATTGATGCAACTCATATGGTGGATAAGAATGCAAATTATATGCAAAATAATAATAATGTGGCTTCATCTTCTTACATTGCTCCTCCAAGAAGAAATACCAGGAGCTCTACCACTATTAAATGACAATACTAACATGGAATGTAAGGGGTATGAGTACTTCTTTTCGTATGAAGGATGTACTTCATCTCCTGAATCAAACTAAATCAACTATTGTTGATTTAGTTGAAATAAAATTAGCTGCTGCTAATTTAGTATTGTTTTCCTCTTTATTGCCTAGTTCTTGGAAATTTCTAACTAATCATTCTTCTACTCATTCTGGTAGAAATTTGCTTATTTGGGATGCTAATGTATGGGACGTAGTGATTATGTCTTCATCTTTTCAACACTTGAATGTCATTGCTAATAATAAAGCGGGGGTTTGGTATGGTTTTTACAGTGGTATATGCAAGTAACATTTTTACTGAAAGGCTCAATTTATGGCAGATTTTGATTAATAAATCATGTAGTATAAATGATACATGGATCTTGATGGGTGACTTTAACAGTGTTTTATCTCCTAATGATAAGAAGGGTGGTCTAAATCTTCCTTAACAACACATTAGAATTTCAAAAGTTTATTACCCAGACAGCTCTGAATGACATCAAACCACTGGGATTTCATTTCACATGGAGAAGAAGAGGTATTGCTACCAAAATTGATCGAATTCTAGTAAACAATAAATGTCTTCATATGTTTCTACACATGAAAGCACTCTCTTTATCTCAAAACTCAAGTGATCATAACCCAGTCATGTAAGATCTCAATCCTACAATTGAAGTTAAAGGTTTTCCTTTCAATTTAGGAATGATTGGTCAGTCTTACCTGGATATTATGATGCAGTGAATAAAGTTCTTAATGTTTCCGTTTGGGGTTTTCATAGCTATCAATTTATGCAAAAGCTCAAAAATTGCAAAAATGAGTTAAAATAGTGGAATAGAGTAAGAGATAAAAATTCAATTAATATTAAAAATGCTGAAGAAATAGCATCTCAACTTGAAAAAGCTGCTGATAATTATCCTGAAGATATTATTTTGTTTGATAATTATTTACAAGCTAAAAAAGAACTTCAGCTATTGCAAAAGTCTCATTTCCAAAGTTTCAAACAACAAGCAAAGGTTTCTTGGTTGCAACAAGGGGATACAAATTCGAAGTTCTTCTATTCCAGAATGTCAAAAAGGAGATGTTTTAGTCACATCAGAGCTCTTATGGATGATAATGGCAATCTATTATATAAAGCAGAGGACATTGAAAAAGAGGCTATCAACTATTTCAAAGACATGTTTAATGTTCCTATAATTTCAGAATTTCCTCCTTTTCATCCTATTTACACTATAAATTCTAAAGGTCAAAATTTTCTTTTGAAATCATTTGAATTTGCTGAATTAAAGGATGCTTTATTTTCAATTCATGAGGATTCTAGTCCAGGACCAGATGGAATTAATTCAAAGTTTCTGAAAATACATTGGGAATTATTGAAGATTGATTTATTGGAGGCAATAAATGATATATTCATTTCAGGTACAATACCTAGATCTCTTAATCATACCTTCATCTCTTTAATTCCTAAGAATGAAAGACCATCAGAAATTGCACATTACAGACGAATTTCTTGCTGTAAGTCTATTACAATTTTTTTTTGAAGTTTTGTGTAATAGACTCAAATGTTTTCTGCCCTTTTTGATCTCGGAGAATCAAAGTGCATTATTTATCGAAGACAGATATATTGGTGATAACATCTTATTGGCTCATGAAATTTTGAGGGATTTCAAGAAAAAAGGAATGCCAAAAATGTGTGTTAAAGTGGATTTACAAAAGGCATATGATAAGGTGAATCGAGAATTTATTTGCTACATCATGTCCAAGATGAATTTTCCTACACATTTTGTGAATCTTATTTATGAATGTATGAAAACAGCCACATATTCTATTATGATTCATGGCACTCCAAAAGGTTTCTTTGTTGTATATAAGGTAGTTGTATACACAATTATATGATTTTTGTTTGATGATAACAACCAAATAAATATTATTTTAAAATGTGTATGTTACTGTACTGTTCTATATATACATCACAGACAGGAATATAATATTTATATTTAAATAGAATACGACTTTACAGACATTCATATATTCATACAGTATTTTATTTGAATTGAATATTATATTTCAAACATTCAAACAATACAACTATGTATAACGACACTATTTATTCAACTCACATGAGATTGTACTTGTAAATAAACTGAATACAATTGACATGCTCGTATGACAACAATAAAA
Organism: Allium sativum; assembly: GCA_030737875.1. Lineage (NCBI taxonomy): Eukaryota > Viridiplantae > Streptophyta > Magnoliopsida > Asparagales > Amaryllidaceae > Allium > Allium sativum. The sequence goes on from CM060922.1 coordinate 926,281,450, forward strand.
TAATATTTTACTTCAATCAAATTTGTTAATTACATATATCAGTACAATTCTCTCACAGCTCCGCACTACAGTTCATTCAACACTCAGTACATTTTCATATACACAACACTCAGTTAACAGACTCACTCATATACAAATATTATTATATATTTTTCTTTGTCATCTTCAGTCTTCTGTCTTCGTAGCTTTCTGTCAGTCCAATCTGCTTACCTGTCACATGAAACACACACACACACACAGTATACTACAATAGAAATTAAACTGAATACAAGCAAATAAAAATCTATTTTTAAATTTTATTTGCTTTAGAATTATGGTGTGTTTCTCATCATTTTTCCAGACTTGGTCTGATATGCAGGGACAGGAAAACTTGTCTAGATAGCTGCATATACACACGTGTATATATATACACGTGTGCACTTCCTCGCCAATCCAGTGTGCAACTGAGGAGTGGCCACGTGGACCATCTCGACTCAGTGCAACAATAATCAAAGTGGTCGAGGCAGTCCAACATACATGGTCGAACCAGCCCAAACAAATCAGATCAGAACAATGTATATTAAATGACTAGCAACAAGTAGAAACAACAAGAATCACTGAACAAAAATGCTAGGAGTAGTGCTGCATGGCACATCAACTCAAACCAGTAAGTATGGGCAACATGTACAAGGTGAGACAGACCAAGTTTCAGGTGATCACAACAACATAGTGATTGTGAATACGATGATTCAAGACACAAGTGGCTCAGTGGTATAACTATAAACATGAATGAGCAAAGCTAGAGCAGCTCAGATTTTGTTTTAACATGTGAACAAGTACAGTATCAATTCAAATTTGTTTCAGAGCATGTACAAGATTATTCATAACTGAACTAAGCACATGTTAATGTACACACAACTAAGAAATGAACAGGGTGCGTAGCAACATGGTAGTATATTAAGGTTACAGGAAGGAGCATGTTCAAGTGTACAATATGCAGTGCACAATTATATGCAGCATATTCAAGACTGTGCAACATGGTCATGGTAAAAAAAATTTCACAAGTATACATGTTAGGCCAGACAACAATGTTTCTACAAATACACAAAGCAAGGTTGTACATGCAGCAATGATTTAGCATGGTTCAATTTCAAGGTAGTTTAATGCAAGATGAACAAATAGTGCAGCATGGTTCAAGTAGATGCTAACAACATAATGGATGCACACAACAGAACTGGAATGACATAATTACTGATGCAACAAGCACAAACATATGATCAGAAAAAATGGTGGTGAAGCATGGCTAAAGCAGAATGGAGCATGAGTAGTACGTGCAGCTCAATGACATATACAGTAGCAATGGAGATAACATAGCAACTGGTACAAGCATATGTAAATAGTGAACTAATCAGGGATGTATATGTGCATAACAAAGTTTCAACAACAAAAGATAAGGAGAAATCAGTGCAACACAAAGTACCAGAAATTATGAGTATCAACAACAGCAAAGTTATCTTGGCAAGGAACACAAATGACCAAGCAATGTCACACAGGTACAAAGGATACACACATAAACAACTAAGACAAGCAGTGCATTTATTACGAATAAGGAGTGGTGTGATCAAATGAGGGATCTGTTCTTGTCAGTTCAAATTGATCAAGTTCAAGGTTTCAAGTATGTAATTTTTAAAAGTTCCAGAAATCAAAGAAACCGCTTTCAAAGTCAAGAAGGACCATTTCAAAATTAAAGAATTCATCACGCAAGAAGAATTCATCATGCAAGATGTTTCTAGAAAATTGGATTTACAAATCTGTTATATCGAGATTTTCTAGAAGGAAGATTTAGTCAAAAATCACGCAATATATATTCAAGACCAATTCAAAAATTAAGGAATTAACTCAAAGCAGAAATCGCAAGAATAATTCAAAGCCAAGGATCTCAAAAGGTCCAATATTTTAGCATATATCGACGACCAAGTCTAATGGGAAATCAAAGAATATTTAGGATTTTTAATCCTATAAATACACCGATTCATCACTGGTTTCAATTCATCCAAGTTCGAACAAGCTAAGAGCAAAAATCCAAATTAAATTCATATCAGAGAAAAGGAGATTACTTGGATCCAAATCAACTCTCATTAACGTTCAATCGAAGAAGAGGATAACCACTGAATAACTAGAGAATCACTTAAGAGTGCAGCGACTTTTAGATTAGAAGAGATTCGAAACCCTTGATTCAAATCTTCATCTGCCATTTTTGTTTTCTAGAGAGACAAGAAGATCGGGCCAAAAGTGAAGTGTTGAAGCAATACAAAAGTGGTTGGCCAAGTCTTTACAAAGGGCTAAGGGATTTTAAAAAGGGTTTTGTAAATCATAAACTAGGGTTTTGATTTATTTTAAAATGGTTTTAATTGTTTGTTTTTATTTGTTTTAATTTCAATTTGTAATCGTGTTGCAATTTTCTAGTTTGTCTCTAAAACTAGGAAGACGAATTACGGGTTTTGTAATTCGGGGAAATATTGGGTCGGGGATAGAAACCAGTGCATGGTTTTGAGCGTAGGGTTAAGAACAGTTGGGAGCGAGTGTCGCGAGTCTACAGGGGATTGTAAGCGTAGAGATTGTTTTAACTCCTAGTAGAAACCTTGGGGAATGCAACAGTAGGCAGGGTTTTGCTGAAGCTGGGTATATATGTGTGTTATTTATTTTCCGCATTTACTCTGATTATTATCTATGATTGTTATTATTTAATTATTCAGCAAAAATCTGCGATAAACCCTATTCACCTCCCCCCTCTAGGGTTAATTTAGATCCTACAAGTGGTATCAAATCAGGTATTTTTTATTTTATTTTAACTCTATAGCCATGAATCTATCTAATAATGCTTTTTCTGAGGGTCAGTCCATAGCTAGGCCACCAATGTTTAATGGAACTGATTATGCATATTGGAAATCTAGGATGAAAATTTATTTGAGTTTAGTCGATTATGATGTGTGGGATATTATTGAAATGGGTTATAGATCTCCCACTGTTATAGTTAATGATGTTGAAATTCCTAAATCGAAAGACAGGTGGGATACTAATGATAAAAAATTATTTTCAACAAATGCCAAAGCGATGAATGCTTTAATCTGTGCTCTTGATGAAACTGAATTTAATCGAATTTCTCATTGCGAAACTGCGCAGGAAATATGGCATATGTTGAAGGTCACAACGAAGGAACATGGATTCTCATCTCGCTCTACTCAGTAACGAATATGAAAATTTCTCTATGCAAAGAGACGAAGATATAAAAGATATGTATGGACGCTTTTCATCACTAGTCTACAATGCAAAAGCTCTTGGCAAAACTTATACCGAAGTGGAATTGATCAGAAAAATATTGAGAGTTCTACCGATGAATTTTGAAGCTAAGGTGACGGCAATACAAGAATCAAAAGATCTGAATAAAATAAGCATGGAAGAGTTGATCGGAAATCTAATTACTTACGAGATGGAGTTAAAAGTAAGAGAAGAATGAAAGAATTCTGAATCAAAGAAAAAGACGATCGCTCTTAATAACACTGTTGAAAGTGATGATGAAGATCCTGCTGAAGAGCTAGCCATGGTTTTGAGAAAGTGGGCCATAGGAAATTACAAGCCACAAAAGATGAATTCAAAAACTATCAAATCTGAAAGCTCAGACGATGAAGTGTTTTGCTACAATTGCAAGGAACCCGGACATATCAAACAAAATTGCCCATAGCTCAAAAATTAAAAGAAGAAGAAGTTCAGAAAAAAGAAGAAGGCTTTTGCTGCTACATGAGATGACGAGGAAGGAGAAGAAGTTTCTGAAAATGATAAAGAGGAAGCTAATTTGTGTCTTATGGCTCAATCTGATTCGGAAAGTAGTCAAGAAGATTCAAGTGAGGTATCGAACTTTACTTATAAAGAATTAATTTCAATGTGTCACGATTTCACAAAAACCATTGATTCTCTTGAACTAAAAGTTAAGAAATTGAAATCTATTAGGTCAAAACTAGTTCAAGAAAATAACAGTTTAGAAAGAAAACTTGAAAAAGTTAAGGATTCACCGTTTTCAGAATGCAAAAAATGTCAATTTTCGAGTAGTGGTCCTTTGAAATTCAAAACTGATTTTGAGTTACTTAAAAGTGAAAATACGAATATGAAAAACGAAAATCATGATTTTGAGAAGGAGATTGAAAAGCTTAGAGAATCTGAAAAACTTGATTTTGAAAAGTGAAAACAATTTGAAATTGAAATTTCTAAGTCCAATGCTAAAATCAAAGTACATGAAAATGAAAATTTGGTTTTAAAACAAATTCATGCTGAAAAGAGAAAAGTCGTTATTAATCGTTGTTCAAATTTAATGAAAGAAAATAGTGGGCTTAAATTTAAAATTCAACGACTTGAGTCAACTTTGACTAAATTTTCTGAAGGAGTGAAATCGTTGAATATGTTGTTAAAAAACCAATTTTTTGTTCAGAATAAAAAGGGACTTGGTTTTGGATTTGATCAAGTTGAAAAACAGAATCCTAATGGTTTTGAAAATCCTTTAAATGGCTTTGAAAGCGATCAAATTGGAATTTCGAAATCTAATAATTTCAAAGGGTTTTTGAATCATAAACAAAATGATAAACTCGTTTAAAAACAATTCATTTAAACATATTTGGATTCCAAAAAATAACAAAATGAATTTGAATAAGTTTAAACGAATTTGGGTTCCAAAAGGTACATTAATAGGTAATAATGGATTGTTATATAAACGGGTTTGGGTACCAAAATGTGTAAACGAAAATAAGAGTGGTAAAACAACTTTTGTTAGACCACTCAATCATATAAACGTTTAGGTACCGTGGGAGGCTAAGGAACAACTGTGCTTAAGTGAGATAAAATTCAAATTGATTCATATTATCAAATTATTTGGAGTTCCTTAGCCATAGATTTCTGAGTTGGAGATTCACTGATTCACATTAATTATGGTAAGAAAGGTATGATCTCTAAACTCTTGTTTTTTATTTTATTTCCTTTTAATTTTATTTATTTATTTAATGCTGATTTATGTTGAGATGGTCATAACATTTTGCTTGAACACTGTAAATCGAAATTTATGATGTTCTCGAATGCTAATGAAATTTCACACATTTTTGTTGTTTTGAGTTTCTTCTTAATTTTGGAAAATATTGAAAAAATGAACTCAATACAGCGGATTACTTGACAATATTGATTTTGAAATCATTCGTTACTGATTGTTAAATTTCTTGGATTATAAAAATTTGATTTTTTTAAGTGATTTTAAATAATTATTTTCAGATTTGAACGCTGACTGTTTCTTGTTTTTGTTTAAAAATTCTCTGAAAAATTCACTTGTGGTTCTTGCTTTGAAAATGATCTTGTGCTGCTCCGATAAGGAAATTGCTTTGATTCATTTGAATACCTTGGTGATTGGACGATGAGTTGAAAAATCAGTGATTAAATATCTTTAAATTCCATAGACAATCTGAATTAAATATATATAAGTGATTTTAAAATTGTCTGGGAGCAATCAACATTAGAAATATTAGATAATTTCATATTCTACTGAATGATTTTTGAAACTCATTTTCAAACTTGCATTGATATTTTCAAAAAGATATCTTGAAATTGATATTTTCAATTTTACAATTATTTTTGATTATTTATTCAAAAATTGAAATTATTGATTAATTTGAACCGTTTTGTGACTCATCAAAATTATTAATAGATTTATGCAATTGTGATGAGTTGTGACTATGGTATAATTCATAACTAGAGGAGATGTTATTGTAAATCTCGTGATGATTAGACAGATTTTATAATATCTTTGAATTAGAGCTTATTTCACGACCATCTTCTATATCTAGCATATTTTTGTCATTCATCATGGTTTTATTTAATTTGGGGAGTTCAAATTATTCCTGAAAATAAAAATAAAATAAAAATAAAGAAAAAGATATATATATATATATATATAATTTATCTTTGGTATTCACTCCCATTTAAAAGTCCTCGCGGTTATGCATGGGTGAATTACCTTAATCTCTATGTGCTTCCATTCTCACTTAAAAGACCTTTGGGCTGTGCATGGATGAAACTCATTAGAGAGGATAAAGTTAAGTTACTATTAACCCCATTTAAAAGACCTTTGGGTTATTCGTGGTTAGCAAGTGCTTAACACATTTTGAGCATATTTAAAATCTTCAAAATTCACATTCAAATATTCAATTGTTATTGGACTCTCCTCATTCTATAAAATCCACCGTAAATTCATTCATCCTGAAAGTGAAATTTTGCTTCTGATTTAAAGACTATTATGATTTTTGTTTGATTAAATGGGTTTTATGATACATATTCTCTCTCTTAATTTGAATTTATATTTATGGTCTAAATTAGTCACTATTTCGATCTCTATTATTCTTTTGATGATAAAAAAAAGGGGGAGAACAGTCAAGATTCTGAATGATGAGTATTTAATTCAAAAATATTTTAAGATTGTAAATTAAATATCTAGAGGGAGAATGGTCAATTGGATTTCATTATTAATATTTTTCACATATATTGGAGAAGTTCAGTTGTGGGGGAGCAAACAAATAGGGGAAACTAATAAATAGGCGGAGTTCAATGTTCACTGTCAAACACATTTATTATACTCAAAAACTTTTATTTGTCTATCATCATCAAAAGGGGGGGATTGTTGTATATAATGTAGTTGTATACACAATTTTATGATTTTTGTTTGATGATAACAACCAAATAAATATTATTTTAAAATGTGTTTGTTACTATACTGTTCTATATATACATCACAGACAGGAATATAATATTTATATTTAAATAGAATACGAGTGTACAGACATTCATATATTCATACAGTATTTTATTTAAATTGAATATTATATTTCAAACATTCAAACAGTACAACTATTTATAACGCCACTATTTATTCAATTCACATGAGATTGTACTTGTAAATAAACTGAATACGATAGACAAGTTTGTTTGACAACAATAAAATAATATTTTATTTCAATCAAATTTGTTTATTACATACATTAGTACAATTCTCTCACAGCTCCTCACTACAGTTCATTCAACCCTCAGTAAATTTTCATATACACTACACTCAGTTTACAGACTCACTAATATACAAATATTCTTATATATTTTTCTCTGTCATCTTCAGTCTTTTGTCTTCGCAGCTTTTAGTCAGTCCAATCCGCTTACCTGTCACATGAAACACACACACAATATACTGCAATAGAAATGAAACCGAATACAAGCAAATAAAAAAATTATTTTTAAATTTTATTTGCCTCAGAATTATGGTGTGTTTCTCATCATTTTTCTAGACTTGCTCTGATATGCACGGACAAGAAAACTTGTTTGGATGGCTGCATATATACATGTGAATATATATATATATACACACACACAAGTGTGCACTGCCTCGCCAATCCAGTGTGCAACTGAGGAGTAGCCACGTGGACCATCTCGACCCAGTGCAACAATAATCAAAGTGATCGAGGCAGTCCAACATACATGGTCGAACCAGCCCAAACAAATCAGATCAGAACAATGTATATTAAATGACTAGCAACAAGTAGAAACAACAAGAATCACTGAACAAAAATGCTAGGAGTAGTGCTGCATGGCACATCAACTCAAACCAGTAAGTATGGGCAACATGTACAAGGTGAGACAGACCAAGTTTCAGGTGATCACAACAACATAGTGATTGTGAATACGATGATTCAAGACACAAGTGGCTCAGTGGTATAACTATAAACATGAATGAGCAAAGCTAGAGCAGCTCAGATTTTTTTTTTAACATGTGAACAAGTGCAGTATCAATTCAAATTTGTTTCAGAGCATGTACAAGATTATTCATAACTGAACTAAGCACATGTTAATGTACACACAACTAAGAAATGAACAGGGTGCGTAGCAACATGGTAGTATATTAAGGTTACAGGAAGGAGCATGTTCAAGTGTACAATATGCAGTGCACAATTATATGCAGCATATTCAAGGTTATGCAACATGGTCACTGTGAATCAATTTTCACAAGTATACATGTCTGGCCAGACAACAATGTTTCTAGAAATACACAAAGCAAGGTTGTACATGCCGCAATGATTTAGCATGGTTCAATTTCAAGGAAGTGAAGTGCAAGATGAATAAATAGTGCAGCATGGTTCAAGTAGATGCTAGCAACATAATGGATGCACACAGCAAAACTGGAATGACACAATTACTGATGCAACAAGCACAAACATATGATCAGAGAAAATGGCGGTGAAGCATGGCTAAAGCAGAATGGAGCATGAGTAGTATGTGCAGCTCAATGACATATACAGTAGCAATGGAGATAACTTAGCAACTGGTACAAGCATGTGTAAATAGTGAACTAATCAGGGATGTATATGTGCATACCAAAGTTTCAATAGCAAAAGATAAGGAGAAATCGGTGCAACTTAAAGTACCAGAAATTATGAGTATCAACAACAGCAAAGTTATCTTGGCAAGGAACACAAATGACCAAGCAATGTCACACAGCTACAAAGGATAGACACGCAAACAACTAAGACAAGCAGTACATGTATTATGAATAAGGAGTGGTGTGATCAAATGAGGGATCTGTTCTTGTCAGTTCAAATTGATCAAGTTCAAGGTTTCAAATATGTAATTTTTAAAAGTTCCAGAAATCAAAGAAACCGATTTCAAAGTCAAGGAGGACCATTTCAAAATTGAAGAATTCATCACGTAAGATATTTTCAGAAAATTGGATTTACAAATCTGTTATATCGAGATTTTCTAAAAGGAAGACTCAGTCAAAAATCACGCAATATATATTCAAGACCAATTTAAAAATTAAGGAATTAACTCAAAGCAGAAATCGCAAGAATAATTCAAAGCCAAGGATCTCAAAAAGTCCAATATTTTAGCATATATCGATGACCATGTCTAATGGGAGATCAGAGAATATTTAGGATTTTTAATCCTATAAATACACCGATTCATCGCTGGTTTCAATTCATCCAAGTTCGAACAAGTTAAAAGAAAAAATCCGAATTAAATTCATACCAGAGAAAAGGAGATTACTTGGATCCAAATCAACACTCATCAACGTTCAATCGAAGAAGAAGATAGCCACTGAATAACCAGAAAATCACTTAAGAGAGCGGCGGCTTTTAGATTAGAAGAGATTCGAAACCCTAGATTCAAATCGCCATCTGCCATTTTGTTTTCCAGAGAGACAAGAAGATCGGGCCAAAAGTGAAGTCTTGAAGCAATACAAAAGTGGCTGGCCAAGTCTTTACAAGGGCTAAGGAATTTTAAAAAGGATTTTATAAATCATAAACTAGGGGTTTGATTTATTTTAAAGGGTTTTAATTGTTTATTTTAATTTTTTTTATTTCAATTTGTAATTGTGTTGACAGTTTTCTAGTTTGTCTCTAAAACTAGGGAGACGAATTACGGGATTTGTAATTCATGGAAATATGGTTTCAGGAATAGAAACCAGTGCAGGGTTTTGAGCGTAGGTTTAAGAATAGTTGGGAGCGAATGTCGCGAGTTTACAGGGGATTGTAAGCATAGAGATTATTTTAACTCCTAGTAGAAACCTTGGGGAATGCAGTAGTAAGCAGGGTTTTGCCGAAGCTGGGTATATCTATGTGTTATTTATTTCCACATTTACTTTGATTATTATCTATGACTGTTATTATTTAATTATTCAGCGAAAATCTGCAGTAAACCCTAATCACCCCCCCTTTAGGGTTAATTTCGATCCTACATTCTTTTCATCGAATAGGGGCATAAGACAAGGAGACCTCTTTCTCCTTATTTATTTGCTATTGCCATGCAATATTTTTCATTTCTTATGGATGATGCTACTTTGAAGAAGAATTTTCAACCTAGCTCCTCAGTTCAACCAATTATTTCACACTTATTATATGCTGATGATCTTATGATCTTTGGTAAAGCTTCACTATCTAATGCAATTGCTTTAAAGGAGATTTTTCAGAAATTAAGCAGATATGCAGGGTTAAATGTGAATGCTTCTAAAACCAAAGTGTTTTTCGGTGCATCAATCACAAGTGCTTCAGAGATTCAACAAATTCTAGGTTTTGATCAAGGTGTACTACCAATTAAATATTTGGGTGTTCCTTTGTCCTCTAATTACTTACACTATTCATGTAACACCCCGTATTTTCTGTAAACATAAGAGTTAAAAATCAAGGTATAATTAATTTTTAGGAGAAGAAATAAGGGAAACAGGTTGCACCATTGTGTTCGTCTCGGAAAAATACGCGAAATAGAGTCCGAATTTGCGTAAATCGGAGTCCGTATGAAGAAGATATGGACGAACGAAGTTAGGCAGAAAAACCGGAAACAGGCCAGAATAAACTGGCGCACTTGTGAAGTGTGCCAGTACAAAAATACACTGGCGCACCTGCCAAGTGCGCCCATACAAATCCAGCACCGAATTCTGGAGTGTTCTGAGGTGACGTGTCTTCTTTTGAGTGGCTGGATGATGTGTATTCGAGCTGTGCGATTCTGATGACTTCTGGACTGATCTGAAGGCTCTAAATCACCCTATCCTCCTATAAATACATCCCTAACCTAAACCTAGGTTTCTTACACAATTCTCTAGCCTCCATTGCTCTCTTATTCTAATTAAAAATAAAAATGGCGTCGCTGCTCTGCTGGAATTAAAACTAGGACTGATGTAAAAGCTAAATCAAATCTCAAATCAAAGGGTAGATCTACAACAACAATTAAAAAGGAATAATTCAGCATTTCTGCATCAACAACAGTTTATTATCCTTTCTTAAACCACGAAAGGCAAGTACAGTTATTCTCCGCTATAAACGTTAATTATAATTTTGATATGCTTCTAAATCTGAGTTTGAGGTTGTATATATATTCTCTTCTGTTAGATCTGTTTTCTGTGACTATTCTGTATTCCTTTCTTCTTTTCTGTTTCTATAGCCAGGCTACCACGAGCCTATGCCCAATCTCATAAAGAGATTAATGTATGAACGCAAAATTTGGGACAATTAATGAATGATGCGAAATTTGACAAGACTGAATTGAACGTATGACTTTAGATCTGAAGCATAAAATATATTGGACATGTGACTTGGGATTGGATGCATAAATTTGACTATGAACATGTAATTTATATATTGCATGCATAGAGTATGTTGTAATTTAGATCTGTAACTAATTAGAGAAATGAACATATGATATTTAGATCTGTAATTAATTAGAAAAATGAGCATATGTTGTAAACTAGATTTAGATCTATGCATATTCTGTAATAAAAGAAAAGAGGAACCATTGTATGTTTACATATGATTGGAGACTTTGGACAAAATGCATATAAAAGTCAAGATTTGATTTTTAGAAGATATAATTTAAAGATTTAGAATGTTGGGTATATTTTGCATTATGATTCATGACTTGAAAAGAAGAAGGATATGGAAAGTTAGGTGTAAAGATTTACATTAATTAGGATATATATTATTGTGATTACACCTAAATAGGAATTTTTGGATATATGGCATGCATTGTAATTAATGATTATATTTGGTATAATTTACATGTAAAATGCTAGTTTAACAAAAATTAGAACATATGTTATGTGGTAAATTGTGTCCATATTCTGCGCTATGTAAATTTATGCAAACATGGAATATATGTTCATATTGTGAATCATGACAATTATGTAGGCATATGAATTTAGGCCAATTTATGATTAGGCAAGGCATGTAAATAGAACCTTTAGAAATATTAAATTTGCTAAATCTGCTAATTTGCCAAGTTGCCTAAACTGCTAGTTTTGTTATATTGCCTAGACTGCTAATTAGATTGAAGTGCCTAATCTGTTAAATTTGTCGGTTGAAAATGCCTAACCTGTTATATGCCAAAATCTGCTAAGTTGCTAAATCTGTTAAATCCGTTAAGTCATATAAAATCTGTTATCTGCTAAAATCTGTTATCTGCTGTGTCGATATAATCATCCTGTTATTGATATAATCTGAATTGGCATATATATTAGGCGTGCGCATAATCGGTAAATTATTAATTAATTGGCCGCAAAGAAAAACGTGACTAACTCGAGGTTAGAATGAGTTTGCGGCGTAATTCTGCCCGGAACCGCCCGGCACATCCAGTGGCCGCAAACAATAGGTTCTAATGTGAGAAGTTAGTCATAACCTGCTTAAGACACGAGGTTAGGTCTGGCTTGTGGCAGAAGTCTTCCCGGAACCGCCCGGCCCATCCAGCGGCCACAAGCTAGCGACCTAATGTGAGAGGTCTGAGCATTAATAATTAACTAATGCAAATCTAAGATAAGAATGACATCTAAAACGTATTGGGGGAAAATAGGGTTAAACCAACTGGATTAATAGGTGTAGTAAACCCGTCCATGAATCTGTAGGCCCAATACAAAGTTAGACAAATCTGAAAAATCTGTACATCTGATCTGTTAGTCTGAGAACTTGTTAACTTAATCTGTGAACTAGTAAATCTGAATTCTGTATGTCTGAACTTGTAAACAAGTTAATCTGAGATCTGTTAGTCTGGGAACACAAGGTTAGGAGGGGAATTACTTGTGTCATCTGCTGTTTGGGACCCATATTAGTCAGTAACCCTTTCTGGTATCAAAACTTTGACCCAACAGTAGGTAGGGTCCGGGCACGCTTACTGAACTAATTATAAGTGGTTCATTCTGATAATGGCGAGGGGTGTTGATGGTGCGTTCCAACCGGATCATGTGCGTGCATGGATCCTGGTCTGCCTCTGAGGATGTAAGACGCCGTGACATCTGTAAATAGGTCTGTGCCAATTGGTTGTCACTTTAGGGAGTGATACACCCTACTGTGGGGCCGACACAGGATATTTATGTATTAGGGAGCCGATCGCTTGGGGTAGGGTTTTAGGGTACGCTTAGTTCTGTCTGTTTCTGTTGGTACCGTCTGTTTCTGTTGGGTGGTAACACCTGTCTGTTTCTGTGTGGTACCGTCTGTTCGGGTGGTAAAGGCCCATTACAAGTGTACACCTAATTCTACATTCTGTTTCCGTAGGGATAAATCTGTTTCTGCTTCTGTCTCTTTCTGATTGGGTAGTAAAGGCCCATTATTAGCATTCTGTTTCTGTTAAAGTATTCTGTACCCGTTCCTGCTTCAATTTAGACATTAGGGTGACACCTAATTCTGTTATACTAGTATTAGTGCAGAGAAGTGTAAAACAATAGTTTATGTCATTATGTTTTTCTGTTATATCTGTTACACCTGTTACAATTATCTCACATCCAGTTTTATGTTCATATCATATTATTATTATCTGTTCATATGCTGAAAGTCACTGGACTTGCCAGACTTTTTGTCTGACCCTTGTTGTTTCGCCTCCTTTCTTCCGTTTCCCCCCAGGTTATCCAAGGAGGGAATACTTCAGCTTGATCCGGATTTCTCTTTGCTTGAAGTGCTTAAAGTATGGCTTGGCTCTGTATAGCTTCCGTTCCATGGGGATTATGATTTTAAACCATGCATTTTGAAGGCTTTTGTACAAGACTGATATTTTGTACTTGAATTCTGAAATTTGAAAGGATGTAACCATATTAATTTCTGTTTCCACTGTAATAAAGTTAAAAATTTTCAAGTACTGTTTTATCTATCTTGTAAGTTTCTGTTCTGTTTACTAAAATGCTCCACCAAAGTTAAGGCATTCCCTTTGTGAGTGACCTTAACGGAGGTGGGGTGTTACACTTGGTATCAGAGCTAAAGGTTACTAGATTAGATAAAAGTTTTTGAAAACTATTTCCAAAAAGGTTTTAAAAGGAAGTATTTTCAAAAGTAGACTTTATTTTGAAAAACGTAGTCCCTAAAGCCATATATCTATCTTTTGATCCTCTGTTTGAATCTTTGTTTCCTTCTTTCCTGAGTCTCCGGGGCTCCTGGCTTTCTGGGAGGTAACCTCATCGCGGCATGGTTCCGTAGGCTTGATAAGACTATGCCACCTGTCAGAGGGCAAATAAGCGCCCAACTTCCATCTGTAGCCGCAGTAGTCTCCCCTACGGCTAATTTTCTTTCGAGCTTTGTAGGATTTTTCTGTGCGATGGAGGCAGCTTTCGAGGGCAAGGGCAGAGGACAGGACCTACTTCTGGAAGGCAGGCGAGCACTCTCAAGGCTAGTGGATAGGATAAAAATAGGAAAATTTCTGTAGAAGGTTTAATTTCCTTATCTGACCTTTGAGTAGAACTCTTTCTGATTCTGACATTCTGATTCTGTAGTTAAGTCTCTACACTATAATACTAGTCTTGATTTGGTTATAGCCTCAAACCCATAGGGGTTATGACTCATCTGTTTGTGATAGATTGGGGGATATCTGTGTTAGGTGTCAAGTATGATGCATACATTTTGAGTTTTTATGGGATATGATTTTATCATGCTTAGCTTCCTAAGAATCATTAGGGAACCTGATCTGTACCAGTAGTCTGTAAATATCTAAATACTTTTGATAGGATTTCCAGTTTTGACATTGTCTAAAGAAGGTAATCCTCTGGGTGTCAATTTTATGTTGGTTTCGGTCTTTGGGGTCGATACTTAGGACCCATGTCTAATGGGAACCAAATTTCCGTTCTATCTGTACTCGCTTCCATCATTCGACTGTATCCTATCGATCGAATCTTCGAACTTTAGGTAGAAACTAATGGGTGTAAACATGTGTTTGAGACATGTTATGTTTGATGGTTGCAAGTGGATGCAAGTGGTTGCTAGTGGTTGCCTGTGGATGCATATACACACACTAGGCACTAGATCGGCTCGAAAACACTCTCATACTGCATATGGATGTGTGAGCATTTTTCAATTCTTGTGGATGCAAAATGGTTGATTCAGCACATGGATGTTGCATTTGAGTGAATAATTGTGCACTCATATAGAAATAATATATATCATTAAGATTCTATTGTATACATGTTGGACTCATGGCACTGACATAATTCGCATTAAGGAGGCCAACTGAATCAGTAGACCGCCTGGTCTTTGCATTAGATAAGGAACATATACACACACTTTTGCATATGTTCATATAACATTAGAAGTTTTCTAAGGACAATGGATGCTTGTGGATGATGGTTGAGTAGATGGGTGATTGGATGGTAGGACACATTCTTCTTAACTTGAAGATTTCGGGGACGAAATCCTCTAAGGAGGGGAGAATGTAACACCCCGTATTTTCTGTAAACATAAGAGTTAAAAATCAAGGTATAATTAATTTTTAGGAGAAGAAATAAGGGAAACGGGTTGCACCATTGTGTTCGTCTCGGAAAAATACGCGAAATAGAGTCCGAATTTGCGTAAATCGGAGTCCGTATGAAGAAGATATGGACGAACGAAGTTAGGCAGAAAAACCGGAAACAGGCCAGAATACACTGGCGCACTTGTGAAGTGCGCCAGTACAAAAATACACTGGCGCACCTGCCAAGTGCGCCCATACAAATCCAGCACCGAATTCTGGAGTGTTCTGAGGTGACGTGTCTTCTTTTGAGTGGCTGGATGATGTGTATTCGAGCTGTGCGATTCTGATGACTTCTGGACTGATCTGAAGGCTCTAAATCACCCTATCCTCCTATAAATACATCCCTAACCTAAACCTAGGTTTCTTACACAATTCTCTAGCCTCCATTGCTCTCTTCTTCTAATTAAAAATAAAAATGGCGTCGCTGCTCTGCTGGAATTAAAACTAGAACTGATGTAAAAGCTAAATCAAATCTCAAATCAAAGGGTAGATCTACAACAACAATTAAAAAGGAATAATTCAGCATTTCTGCATCAACAACAGTTTATTATCCTTTCTTAAACCACGAAAGGCAAGTACAGTTATTCTCCGCTATAAACGTTAATTATAATTTTGATATGCTTCTAAATCTGAGTTTGAGGTTGTATATATATTCTCTTCTGTTAGATCTGTTTTCTGTGACTATTCTGTATTCCTTTCTTCTTTTCTGTTTCTATAGCCAGGCTACCACGAGCCTGTGCCCAATCTCATAAAGAGATTAATGTATGAACGCAAAATTTGGGATAATTAATGAATGATGCGAAATTTGACAAGACTGAATTGAACGTATGACTTTAGATCTGAAGCATAAAATATATTGGACATGTGACTTGGGATTGGATGCATAAATTTGACTATGAACATGTAATTTATATATTGCATGCATAGAGTATGTTGTAATTTAGATCTGTAACTAATTAGAGAAATGAACATATGATATTTAGATCTGTAATTAATTAGAAAAATGAGCATATGTTGTAAACTAGATTTAGATCTATGCATATTCTGTAATAAAAGAAAAGAGGAACCATTGTATGTTTACATATGATTGGAGACTTTGGACAAAATGCATATAAAAGTCAAGATTTGATTTTTAGAAGATATAATTTAAAGATTTAGAATGTTGGGTATATTTTGCATTATGATTCATGACTTGAAAAGAAGAAGGATATGGAAAGTTAGGTGTAAAGATTTACATTAATTAGGATATATATTATTGTGATTACACCTAAATAGGAATTTTTGGATATATGGCATGCATTGTAATTAATGATTATATTTGGTATAATTTACATGTAAAATGCTAGTTTAACAAAAATTAGAACATATGTTATATGGTAAATTGTGTCCATATTCTGCGCTATGTAAATTTATGCAAACATGGAATATATGTTCATATTGTGAATCATGACAATTATGTAGGCATATGAATTTAGGCCAATTTATGATTAGGCAAGGCATGTAAATAAAACCTTTAGAAATATTAAATTTGCTAAATCTGCTAATTTGCCAAGTTGCCTAAACTGCTAGTTTTGTTATATTGCCTAGACTGCTAATTAGATTGAAGTGCCTAATCTGTTAAATTTGTCGGTTAAAAATGCCTAACCTGTTATATGCCAAAATCTGCTAAGTTGCTAAATCTGTTAAATCCGTTAAGTCATATAAAATCTGTTATCTGCTAAAATCTGTTATCTGCTGTGTCGATATAATCATCCTGTTATTGATATAATCTGAATTGGCATATATATTAGGCGTGCGCATAATCGGTAAATTATTAATTAATTGGCCGCAAAGATAAACGTGACTAACTCGAGGTTAGAATGAGTTTGCGGCGTAATTCTGCCCGGAACCGCCCGGCACATCCAGTGGCCGAAGACACGAGGTTAGGTCTGGCTTGTGGCAGAAGTCTGCCCGGAACCGCCCGGCCCATCCAGCGGCCACAAGCTAGCGACCTAATGTGAGAGGTCTGAGCATTAATAATTAACTAATGCAAATCTAAGATAAGAATGACGTCTAAAACGTATTGGGGGAAAATAGGGTTAAACCAACTGGATTAATAGGTGTAGTAAACCCGTCCATGAATCTGTAGGCCCAATACAAAGTTAGACAAATCTGAAAAATCTGTACATCTGATCTGTTAGTCTGAGAACTTGTTAACTTAATCTGTGAACTAGTAAATCTGAATTCTGTATGTCTGAACTTGTAAACAAGTTAATCTGAGATCTGTTAGTCTGGGGACACAAGGTTAGGAGGGGAATTACTTGTGTCATCTGCTGTTTGGGACCCATATTAGTCAGTAACCCTTTCTGGTATCAAAACTTTGACCCAACAGTAGGTAGGGTCCGGGCACGCTTACTGAACTAATTATAAGTGGTTCATTCTGATAATGGCGAGGGGTGTTGATGGTGCGTTCCAACCGGGTCATGTGCGTGCATGGATCCCGGTCTGCCTCTGAGGATGTAAGACGCCGTGACATCTGTAAATAGGTCTGTGCCAATTGGTTGTCACTTTAGGGAGTGATACACCCTACTGTGGGGCCGACACAGGATATTTATGTATTAGGGAGCCGATCGCTTGGGGTAGGGTTTTAGGGTACGCTTAGTTCTGTCTGTTTCTGTTGGTACCGTCTGTTTCTGTTGGGTGGTAACACCTGTCTGTTTCTGTGTGGTACCGTCTGTTCGGGTGGTAAAGGCCCATTACTAGTGTACACCTAATTCTACATTCTGTTTCCGTAGGGATAAATCTGTTTCTGCTTCTGTCTGTTTCTGATCGGGTAGTAAAGGCCCATTATTAGCATTCTGTTTCTGTTAAAGTATTCTGTACCCGTTCCTGCTTCAATTTAGACATTAGGGTGACACCTAATTCTGTTATACTAGTATTAGTGCAGAGAAGTGTAAAACAATAGTTTATGTCATTATGTTTTTCTGTTATATCTGCTACACCTGTTACAGTTATCTCACATCCAGTTTTATGTTCATATCATATTATTATTATCTGTTCATATGCTGAAAGTCACTGGACTTGCCAGACTTTTTGTCTGACCCTTGTTGTTTCGCCTCCTTTCTTCCGTTTCCCCCCCAGGTTATCCAAGGAGGGAATACTTTAGCTTGATCCGGATTTCTCTTTGCTTGAAGTGCTTAAAGTATGGCTTGGCTCTGTATAGCTTCCGTTCCATGGGGATTATGATTTTAAACCATGCATTTTGAAGGCTTTTGTACAAGACTGATATTTTGTACTTGAATTCTGAAATTTGAAAGGATGTAACCATATTAATTTCTGTTTCCACTGTAATAAAGTTAAAAATTTTCAAGTACTGTTTTATCTGTCTTGTAAGTTTCTGTTATGTTTACTAAAATGCTCCACCAAAGTTAAGGCATTCCCTTTGTGAGTGACCTTAACGGAGGTGGGGTGTTACAATTCAGAGTGTAATTCTCTTATACATAAAGTGCAAAATAGAATTACTGGATGGGAAACTAAACTGTTGAGCTTTGCGGGAAGAACAGAACCGATTAACACTGTTATAACACCCATTATATTATATTGGTTGTTTATTTCTCAAATTCCAGAGTTTACTCTAAACAAACTACAATCTTTGTGTGCAGATTTTTTTTATGGGGAGGGCACATCACATAAAGTTGCTTGGATCAAGTTGTGTAGGCCAAAATCAGAATGGGGTATAGGTTTGAAAAAAAATTCAGAGCTTAAAAAAGCAACATGTGTTAAATTACTTTGGAATTTCTTATCTCATACCTCATTATGGAGTAAGTGGATGCACAGCAGGTATTGTAAAAGGGGTTCATTTTGGTCTATGGCTTTAGATAATAATGCATCTTCATCCTGGAAATCTTTGATTAGATTACAATCTAATTCAAAGAAGTTTTTTAATAAAATCATTGCAAATGGAGATAATACCTTGTTATGGTCTGATCCATGGATAAATTGCCAACGTTTGGTAGATCTTCTTGGCTAGGATAGATTGAGTTTGATTGGTAATTCAGATCTGAAAGTCAATTGCATCATAAGAAATGAGTCTTTGGTACCTGAAGTTCATTCAGCAACAAGAGAGTTGTTAGCTGAAATGGATAAGGCTACAAGACTTATCTCATCTGTAAGCGTTTGCCAAGAGAAAGCTCCAGTTTTTTTTTTTTTTTTTTCCTCCCAAGTTTAGTTAATTTTAGAAGCTTCCAAATATGAAACTTAAACCAGAAAATCCACCTAAGCCCATGGCCCAAATAACATCCCAGGCCGTATACCCATCCCTACCAAACAAGTTCGCATTAAGCAGCCTAACCCCGGAACCAGGTTTCAAACGAAACCCAATCCTCCCTTTTGTACTTGTGTACACGTGCACGTGTACGACACCCCACGCCGTCACCTGCATACACGCCCTCCGGCTACCACCAGGCTCAGCACCATCACCCTCGACGCTCCCTTCTAGCAGAGAACTGAAAAAACAGAAGCTTATACCCTAGTTTTGATCACCGTCGACGAATCCGGCCACTAGAGAAAATTCCACATTGGTCATCCCCTCCGCCTCTGCCTTTAGCTCCATCCCGACATCTTCGAACCACCTCTCAACCACAGATCGGGGAAAATTAAAATCGATCATCTCTCTCCCCACGTCAAACTAAACGTCCACCGGGTCACATATATGTCTGATGCAAAAGCTAAAGCTGATGCGTTGCTCATCGTGTTTTACCCATCGGAAATAAGTCTCAATGCTACTTACCTAGAATGCATCCTTTACATTCCTAGTCGAACTTCCCAGTTAATGGCTTTTCGGTTACCATAACCCCTTTAGACAATAAATGCAGTCCATCATAGTTAGCATGTTTAGGAATTTTAGCTTTAGAGTATGATTTAAAACGTTCATATTTCTTACAATATCAACATTGAACTTAAACTTATCATACTTTTGATTTAACGTCTGCTAATTAGATTGTTTTCCTATACCTGAAGCTTGTTGTTTCCCGCCATAATGGTTGGCATTTTTTCAAGGCTTGATGCTTTTGCACTGCTTAAACCAACTTTCTCAATCATATTCAGTTTGTTTTGAAGAGCTTTCTCAACAGAACCTATGTTCTTTTGGTCCATTCTATGTTACTGAGAACACAATGAACCTAAGAAGAACCAAAGGAAAGAAAAAAAAAAAACTATTAAGAAAAGAAGGACCAAAGGAAAAGAAATGCAGGTGTATTAACTTAAAAAAAAAGGTTAAAACAACTTAAAAACTGATAACCAAAAAACTACACTTTTAAATTTGTTCTAAATTAGGAGATTTAATCAAACTAAAGACTTGTTCAGACAGAACAAGTTGTATGTACGACTGCCACTAACTAATAGAAAGTTTGATTCCATCGGAATCCAACGGTTACATCAACGAAGACATGAATATGGTTTTTGCCTCATTGTGCGCTCATGTTCAGGTTACTCTTCCAAGGGAGCAGGTAGAAGAATCATAAAGCCTATGTTTTGCCGATTCACTTTAGTCCCAAGGAGGTCAATGGTATTTCGTTCGGTTTATTGATTATCACTGAAGGAAGATATGGGTTAATTTTCTGAAGCGCTTGATGTGTTCAATGACTTTAAGGATTATGCAAAAAAATAAAGTGGGTATAGTTTGAAGGCTCTAAGAACTGATAGAGATGGCGAGTATACTATATGCATTTAATGAGTTTTGTAAGAACGGTGTAAATCATCAACTTACCTCCTTATATTGGCCGTAGCAGAATGGTATTTCTGAGAGGAAGAACATGACCATTGTTGAAATGGCGCAGAGCATGTTAAAAGGTAAGCATTTTTCTTAAGTTTTTTTGGACTGAGGTCTTATGTTGTGTGCCTTTTGAATGGATGGCACAGAGCAATGTTACAAACTTTTTTTTGTTAAAAACTGCGAAATAAAGAAGAAAAAATGGGTTCCACTTTCTACTTTTGAGGCGCAATGCATAGGGGTTCTACTCATTTACAGGGCCGGCTATTGGGCAAGGCCCAATAGACGAAGGAATAGGGCAACCCGATTCTCAAGGGCAACGAGCATAAAAAAAAAACCCTATTCTAATTTCTGAAATCGCGAGTCTCCTTCCAAGCTCCAGCGGCAGCAGGTGAGACGACAGACGAGACGATATCTCTCCAAGCAGCGGCAAGGCACAGCACGGCAGCAGCTCCGATTTCCAAGCAACTCTCCCCTTCTGCATCTCGATTTCTTCCCTTTGGCTCACTTCGGCAAGGCTGGAAATTTCCAGACATCAACAAATAGGTATTTGCTGCTGCGTTTTTCAATTAATTAGATTAATTTGCTTTTTAGTTGTTAGATAGTTAAGTTAGATTATTCTAATTTGTAGTGTAGTCAATTGGCAATTGCTGAAATGAGTCAATTGCTGAAAAAGACAAATGCTTTAAAAATGTTGATTTGATTGAACCATTGGCCATTGTAATTAAAATTTAAACATTACCTGCTGACTACACTGCAGGCAATGTAAGTTTTTATTTTCTCTTGAACTCAAAAATAACAAAAGAGCATGAAACACTAAATTCAATGTTTACTGTGCAATTGGCTGAAGCATTTTGGGGTTAAATTCAATGTTTTTTTTTTTTTGGGTATCAAAATGAAATACAATCTTATAATTTTATTTATATAAGTTAAAACTAAACTTGTTTCATTGAATTGAAAATCTATAGGGAATATGACAAAGAATGAAAATGAAAAAAATCGTATTAGATTTCGTAAACAAAACTCCGGACATTACAATAGGAAAGTTAAGCAAAAGAGAGATGAACTTGCAAAATCTCTTGTTGGCTCGATCTCTAATTTATTTCAAGCACAAGTACAAAAGTCTCAATCTTCAACTTCAAGTAGAATTCAAGAGAGCAATGAAAACCAGCATATTGAGATTCATGAAATAGTTGGAGATGTTAATGAAGAGTTTATTGAAAATGAAGGAGTTGTAATTGAAGAAGACATAGTTGGTAATGTGAATGACTTGAATGAAGATGTTAGTGATTTGATCGTGCTTGATCTTGAAAAGGATGTAGATGTCAACTATGATCCAGGCTTATGGGGAAAAATAACCGATAGCAAAAGGATAATGCTAGTTAAACGAGGGCCTATCAAGATTATCAAAAAAAATGAAGATTTTCCTAAAAATGAAATTGATGGTAGACATTTCTCTTCTAAACACTATTTTAGTTGTTATCCACGAGGAGAAGAACATGAAAGAAAATGGCTAATTTATTCAATGAAGTGAATAAAGTCTTTTGTTTTTGTTGCAAGCTATTTAAAAATCCACAAAAAAAGTTTAAATTAGGAGAAGATGGAATGGATGATTGGCATAACATTACAACCAAGCTAAGAGAGCATGAAAGTAATCCGGAGCATACCGCAAGTCTTATAAAATGGATTGAGTTGCATAAGGGACTTCAAGTAAATGCAACAATTGATTGTAAAATGGAATTGTTAATTGATCAAGAGAGGCAACGTTGGAAAAATGTACCGATACGTATAATTGGAATTGTGAAAACTCTTTCTCGAAATAATTTACCATTTCGTGGGACTAATGAAAGAATTTATGAAAAGAATAATGGACTTTTTTGCCAACTTGTGGAATTTATTGCTGAATTTGATCCAATTATGGAAGAGCATCTTAGAAGAGTGGTAAATAATGAAGTAAACAATCATTATCTTAGCCATAACATTCAAAATGAATTAATACTTTTGTTAGCTAAAAAGATCAAAGAGGCCATGCTTTCAAAAGTATTGAAGGCAAAATATTATTCTATCATTCTTGATTGTACTCCGGATTTGAGCCACAAAGAACAAATGTCAATTGTTATAAGATGTGTTGACGTTGATGATGCTATCAAGGTGGAGGAATTTTTTCTTGGTTTTGTAGAGGTTGATGATACATCGGGACTTGGTCTTTTTCAAAAGCTTCGAAATATTCTAATTGATCTCAAACTTAACATTGATGATGTGAGGGGTCAAGGCTATGATAATGGATCAAATATGAAAGGTATGATATATTTTATGGCAAGAATTTAGTAGTGTAGTATTATTTTATTTTACCATGTAATGAATAATTTAAATTTAATATTAGGTAAACATCAAGGAGTTCAAAAGAGACTTCTTGATCAAAATCCAAGAGCATTTTAT
Source organism: Allium sativum (assembly GCA_030737875.1). Classification (NCBI taxonomy): domain Eukaryota; kingdom Viridiplantae; phylum Streptophyta; class Magnoliopsida; order Asparagales; family Amaryllidaceae; genus Allium; species Allium sativum. The sequence goes on from CM060922.1 coordinate 926,304,938, forward strand.
ATTTCAGTTTGAATCTCGCTCTATGTGATATGGCAAAGTCATGCATGAAAGCTAGAGATTTTTTTGCTTATGTCCAAAAGATCTATACTTTATTTTCCGGTTCAACTCGACGGTGGGAGATACTTAGACAATATGTAAAAGGATTAACGCCAAAACCATTGTCGGCAACTCGATGGGAAAGTCATATAGAAAGTGTGAAAGCGATAAGAACTCAACCGGCGGAGTTAAGAGATGCTTTGATTGAAATTGGAAACAAGTATAAAGATGATAATATCGTGAGGGTGGAAGCTAAATGTCTATGTCAAAATGCTTTAGAAGATTTTGAGTTCTTGATTAGTCTATGTATTTGGTACACCATATTGGATAGTATTAATTGAGTTAGCAAAATACTTCAAAGTGAAGAAATGGATATTGAAGACGCAATTGCAAAAATAAAAGAGCTTAGCGCATTTTTTGAGAAATTTAGAGAAGATGGATTTGCAAGCATGATGAATGAAGCAAAAGAACTAGCGGATGAAGTTGGCATTGAGCCTAAATTTTCTCAAAAAAGAATTGTTCGTAGAAAGAAGCATTTTGATGAGGATATGAATGTTGATGCTCATGAAAGTCAATCTTTGGAAGATAATCTTAGAACCACTTACTTTCTTCATATAATAGACCAAGCTCTTTCTTCACTTAAAGATCGATTTGAACAATTTGAACTTTATGAAGGGATTTTTGGATTTTTGTTGAATGCAAAATTCAAAACTATCGAAGAAAGACAATTGAAAGAGCAATGTATGAAATTAGAAAATTTCTTGGAGCATAATCAAGAGAACGACATCTGTGGGAAAGGATTATTTCTTGAACTTAGACAATTGAAAAGAATATTGCCACAAGAAACAACAAAATCAATTAGCATTCTTGAATTTTTAAAATCGTATCGTGATGTGAGTGGATTCCTAAATGCATGGGTTGCATATCAAATCTTATTAACTATACCGGTTACGGTTGCTTCGGCGGAAAGAAGCTTCTCTAAGTTAAAGTTGATAAAAACTTATCTTCGAACTACCATGTCGCAAGAATGGCTAAGTGGGTTGGCAATGATTTCAATCGAGAATGGATATTTGGATAGCTTAAAATATGACGATATTATTGAAGAATTTGCTTCCAAAAATTCAAGAAGAAGTTGTTTTCGTTGAATGATATTGACATAGGAAGTTAAAGGCGATATTTTGGAAGATAAAAAGACAATATTTTGGAAGATTTGTTGAAACTATGTTTTGTATGAACTTTTTATTATGTGAAGTTAATGAAAGATATTTACAATGTTATGATGACATTTTTAAATATTTACAAGCATATGATATTTTGATTAACATTTGTTAGATGATGAAAATTAGTATGTTAAAATCATTTAAATTCTTAACTTGTTAGATTGCAACCATTGTCTATCCTTTTTTTTTTTTTTTTTAAGGTTAATATTTGAGGATTAATAGTTGTAGATTTCTTATCACTTGTGGATTCTTAACTTGTTACATATAATGATTAATATTCTTATCAGTTGTGAATATTTATGCGCAGGAATCTTAGCGTCCGTGGCACCAGTGTTGGATCTGCTTCTATGTCAATTCTTGGTCTTTGGGCATGATAATGCAACACAGTTTTGCTTTGTTACATGGTCTGGTTTGCCTTTCTTAACAAATAACAATATATTTCATGGTCTGATAATGCAACAATATATTTCTAGCTCTAGTGTTTCATGGTCAGATAATGCAACAATATATTTCTAGCTCTAGTGTTTCATGGTCAGATAATGCAACAATAAATTTCATGGTCTGGTATGCCTTACTTAACATATAACATATGGTATTCAGTTTTGCTTTGTTGTTTTTTTTTTTTTTTTTTTGGTAAACCACTTTTGCTTCTTTGTGTGCTTCTATTATTATTATTTTTGGATGTAGAAGGCAACAAAATTTGAGTTTGCCTAGGGCAACCCAAAGTCTAGAACCGGCCCTGCTCATTTATCTCATATTAATACAATTTAACATAAATTTTTTCGGTTCATTTAGCATATTTGGATGGCAAAACATAAGCGTTCTTAATATGACACCAAAGGAGACTGGGATGGGTTTAAAACAAATGTTGCACCATTTCCAGTTTTCAGCTGCGTTTCATGCTCCTATATACTGGTTGAAAAAAGGAAAGAAGTTCGAAGACAATAATGAAAAGTGTACCTTTGTTGGTAATAATGATCGAACCAAGCGATATAAGTTGTTTAATCCTAAAACAAATACAGTTATTGTTAGTAGGGATGTTGAATTTCATGAAGACGAACAGTGGAACTGGGTTCCTGAAAAGTCTAAAGAGATCGGCATTTTCTAGATCGAAGATTCTGATGCTTGGGAAAAGGTAGTCATAGTGCCTCCACAGCGGCATAACAGTCTAGCCTCGGACCTCAATGAATAAACTCAATGTTCGACACATAATCGTGTTCTGCCAACATATTTACTAGATTATGTTGTTACCAATGATAACAATGTCTCCAATGAAGATAAAAATGCTTCCCAAAAATAAAAAGTTGTATCCTTTATTATGTAAAACCACTATTTCAGCAGCATATGATTATTACCGTTATTGTGCACCATTCAGTCACGCGCCCTCCACCTCCTCTCTCCCCTCCTTCCCCGCGAAGGCCTTCACCTCCCATGTCCACCGTCTTGCATCCTCTCTCTCTCTAGTGGCGGATCTAACCTCAAGAGTCAGGTAGGGCCAAACTGAAGTTTTTTCTCCTACATCACCCAATTAATTGCAAAGCACTTGTATATATAGGAAAAAGTATCACTGCATACTGAAATAAAGCATTGTTTAGGCCATATATTTAGCAGCAAGTCCCAACTAGGGCCAACTAACAAATTCCAAGTAGGGCAGAAACTTGTCCCTGCCTAATTTTAGGCTGGTCTTCAATTTTCCACCTATGGCTTTGGCCCTTGCTGGCCAAAGCGTGGATCCGCCCCTCTCTCTCTCTCTCTCTCTCTCTCTTCCTCCTCCAGCCTCTGCACAACCCTCCATCGCCTCGCCACTGTTCTCTTCTCCTTTTCCTCCACTCAATACCCCACCGTCTCTGACATCCTCCTGCCTCTCCTCTTTTCACCTCATCGTTGCCTCGGCTCTAACATCTGCCTGGTGCTCTTTTTTCATCTTACCATGTGCTTTTGCCTACGCTTTGGAATTTAGCATGGTGCTATGCGACTATCAGGTTCGCTTGATTGTTGTTACCAATGATGGACGCCATGTCGACCACTGACTTCCCTTCCCTTCATTCGTTGTCCAACGTCTCTGTTCTTTTCAATGTCCTTGTTCCCTCCAACGTTGTTTCTTCTTCGGTTAAGTTATCCAATTCACTTCGGCCTCCATTGAGGGCAGTGTTTAAAAGCTTCTTCTTCGTTATCACTTGTCAGACTAAATCCGCTGGGCCTAAAATGTTACAAGGGTGAACCGGCTGTTTTCTTCTGTTTGATCTAATTATAAGATTCACCACTCCACTATGACACACTATCGTATTCTTATTCAACAGTTTAATGAAGAGGATTATCTCCTGTTGGAAACAATGGTTCGGCTGAGTCGTGGACTATGTCACTTTTTTGAAGACGTTTCAGCGATCTACTCAAGGTGCATAGTAGTTCGTACCGTTCGCCGTCGCCTCTGAGATAAAACAACATCTTCCTTGTTTTTCTATATCGGATCATTTGCACATATGAATCCGATTCAGTTTGCACTCTAAAATAATACTGCTCAAGTTTATTTTCTTTCTATTTTTTTTCAAAAAAAAAATGGTTGAGAAAAGGATAGAAAAATATATATGATTTTTCTTTCTGTTGAAGAGGAAGAGAGAATTTTTCCAAAAAAAGAGCAAGAAAAAAAAATTGTTCTGTATTCTATATCCTTTCTGGTCTATGACCAAGTTCTTATACAGGAAAAACAATGGCTATTCTAGTGGAAGGAAAATTGAACTGAAATTAATGCCATATTAAATGAAAATACCATTCAAAGAAATTTGCAATGTGTAAATTGCATTCGTTTCATAAAGAGAAGATGAATGTTAATAAATATTTATTTATTACCATTCATTGCAATTTGTTAATGCTATTTATATTTTATAACAGCTCAATCAAATGCATGTATACATATATATACACACACACACACACACACACACACACACACTCGACTGTTATGCAAATGTAACAGCTCTAGTAGAAAATTTACTGATACAAAATATAATACCGTTTAATACAAAATATAATACCGTTTATAACTTCTAACGGCTCTATGTATTAATGGCTCATAAATATGCATTAACATCTCAAAATAATGGCACAAAATATGTTACCGTTATTAACTTACAACAGCTCAATTGAATTAATTGCTCAATAATAAAAAAGTTTGGTAATGCAATTAATTCTCCTTTTTTTTAATAAATTCACAAAATGTTCCAACAATCCCCCACTTGAATTTCTTAAAAAATATTTTTGAGCAGTTCATTAAAAAAATACATAAGATTGTGCATAAACAAAGGTGTCATCCGACTTGAACCTTTGCATAGTGAATAAGATTCAGTTTTTACTAGAGTGACACGTAATCTTGAACTCTATTCCTGACATCAAACCACACACAACCTTTCTAGAGTGCAATCAAATAAGTCTGTGCATTTATGGCCATGCACGTCTATCCCAGTTTAGTGAATGCTCTAGGAATCTTGCCCAGAACTCCATAGGAAACGGCCACATTTCCACATTCACAAATGTGAGTCTATCAAGAGTACTCCTGAAGGTAGGTACTCCACTCCAAATAGAGTATAGATCTCATTAAGAGTTTTTATTAACTCATCCTCTAATCACTTCAGGAATACATGCTTCTTGCTTTATTAAATAGCATGTTCAACTCCTATCACTACACAACTTGTTTTTACCCATTGAACCTAGTTCTTGGGATTTCCAGTCACTTAGGTCGGGTTACCATTGTGCGTGACTCGTCAATCTAAGGGCAATAGTCTCATTCTTTTAGATTCATTCAAGACTTTCTTTCTGGTCAGTCCTTTCGTCAAAGGATCTGCCAAATTGTCATCACTTGATATGTGATGTTCTCTAATAATACTGTGCATACAACTGTCATTTCTTACCATTGTAATATCGGTTCTGTTCTTCTTTCAATAGTCGTCAAATTTTTCATCACTATATATGTGATGTTCTTTTACAGTATTATGCTTACGACTGTCGTTTTTCTACGGTTGTAATAACGGTTCTATACTTTTTGCAATAGCCGCGGTACTATCACAATCGATTACACCATTGATGTCAATTTTTCCCATATAGGGATCTCAAGTAGCATATTTCTATAGTTCTCTGCTTCTTCACTAGCTATGGCTAGTGCTATTATCTCAGTTTCTATAGTAGACTGAGTCAAAATAGTATGTTTCCTGAATTTTTTTCAAGTAACAACTTCTCTCTACTAATGCTAAATATATAGCCACTAGTTGCTTTGAATCATCATATAAAGTATTCCAGTCTGCATCGGAATAACCTTTTACAACAGTTGGAAACTTTTCATATTGTAATTCAAGGTTCAAGGTTTATTATAGGTATCTCATAACCTTCTCAATAACATGTTAATGCTCTATACTAGGTCTACAAGTAAACTTGCATAATAATCCCACTACATAGGCAATGTTGGGTCTAGTACAATTAGTGACATCCGAAGGCTGCCAATGATGCTCGCTTACTTTGACTGTCTTACACCTTCATCGGTGTTCTTAAATGTCTTTACACTGGAATCATATGGTGTACATACAGGTTTACAGTCAGAGTGATTGTCTTTCTTTAGAAACTTCTCAATATAATGAGATTGATCCAAAAAAAGTCCCTTTTTCGGACCTAGTAATTGTAATACCAAGGACTACACTCGCCTTACCTAGATCTTTTATATCAAAATTGGCACTTTATAAGGATTTGAACGAGTTTATGGCATGAATGTTAGACCAAAAAAAAAATTTGAGTAAGTCATCTACATAAAGACATATAATAGTGCAAGTGTCATTCTTAAATTTGTAATGAATGCATTTGTCACTTTCATTAACTTTAAATCATGTGAAATGATTAAGTTATCAATTTTTTTCATGCCATGTTTAGGTGCTTGCTTTAAACCATATAATGATTTATCTCATTTGCATACTTTATGTTCTTGACCATGTACTACAAATCCTTCAGGCTGGTCTATATAAATATCTTCTTCTAATTCACCGTTCAAAAATGCAGTTTTAACATCCATTTGGTGTATTAATAAATTATGAATGAAAGCAAGTGAAATTAATACCTGAATGGATGTAATTCTAGTTACGGGTGAAAAAATGTCGAAGAAATCTATATTTTCTTTTTACTTAAAACCTTTACCTACTAGTCGTGCTTTATATTTATCAATAGCGCCATCAGGTTTTAATTTCTTTTAAGTACCCATTTACAGCCTATAGATTTACAATCAAGGGGTAAATCTACCAAGTACCAAGTCTTATTGGATTCCAAAGAATCCAAATCATCATTTATAGCCTCTTGCCAAAAGTTGGCATCTAAAGAAGATAAGGCCTCTTGGAGATTTATGGGATCCTCCTCTATAGTAAAAACACAATAATCTGAACCATTTTTTTTTATGGTTCTCGCTCTTTTACTTCTTCTAGGTTCAGCTTCAGAATTTTCATTAAATTCTGTTCTAATAGGCAAACTTGAAGTGCCCCTACTATTCCTTAATTTAAAAGGAAATCTTGTTTTATATAAAACGACATCATTTGATTCAATTATATTATGTGTATTTTGGTTATAAAATCTGTATGTTTTCTTATTAATGGCATAGCCTATAAATACACATTCATATGTTCTACTTGCCAATTTTATTCTCTTAGGGTATAGAATGCGAACATATATTAAATACCCCCAAGTTCTAAAGTATGACACGTTGGGTTTATAATTCTTTAAAATTTCATAAGATGAAATTTTATTCTTAGATCTAGGGATTCTATTCAAAACATAGCAAACGGTTAATAATATATCCCCCACCAATGTTTTGCTGCACCATAAATTAATAAGATGGCAACTACTAATTCGGTAAAGGTCTTCTTCTTTTTTCGCTTTACCGTTCATATCATGTGAATAAGGTGCAATTCTCCCATGTATAAAGTCATGTAGTTTATAGTAATTCAGAATAGAACTAGATTCATATTATGTTCTTCTATTACTACAAAGTCCTTTATCTTTCTTGTTTGACTAATTTTCAATTTCATTTTTGAACGTCTCAATCATCACTTTTATTTTTCATGAGAACTACAAATTTGAAATCAGAACAACCGTAAATAAAAGTGATGAAATAGTGATGTCCATATCTAATCAATGGTGTTCATTTTCACATAAAATACATTCATGATTATTAAATCTACACCATTGTCATTTCTTAATGACAATCCAAAAGAAACATTATGCATGTAATTAATGCCCATTTATAATGAAGGCATTTCCAAATTTGCATTCAATTAATCTCAATTTTAATGACATTCCCTAAATTTATGCATATAAACTTTGTCAGTTTATTTTGATGCAAAAACATATTCATCCAATTAATGTCAATTCTTAATGACATTATCAAATAACATACGCATTCTATTAATGTCAAATATTTAGTGACATTTCCAAATAGTATATGCGTTCTATTAATGTCAATTTTAATGACATTATCAAATAACATACACATTCTATTAATGCCAAATATTTAGTGACATTTCCAAATAATATATGTGTTCCATTAATGTCAATTCTTAATGATATTTCCAAATAAACATGTGTATTACCATAGGCAACCAAAAAATTAAAAGTGGCTCTCATAACCAATGGCCACCGTATAAAGTCTTGCTTACATGCTTATAATATCATTCATTATTTTGTTTGTCAACAAGCTATCTAGATAAGGATCTCCTTCTTCACTAAATAAAGAAATGGTTTGCATTTTGATTTTACCATTTGAACACAAAATTCGTGCTTCTGTATAAAAAGGGGTAATAACAATATTCAATTTTGGACCATTAGGCATTGACCTAATTGTATATAGATCAAATAATGACTATTTCTCCTAATTTTTCCATTAGAGATCCTAGTCCAAGCAATATTATTTAACAAGCGACATAAGTAGATCTACCAAGGAAAACTGCTCTTAAACTAAACAAATAGTTTATCACAAGTAAATACATGTAAACGGTAATAATATGATAATGAAAATAGTACATTTGTCATCTTGATTGTCCTTGAAATTTCCAAGGTCTTTGATTTCATAAAATTATTTTATATTCTGTTCATGACAGAAATATCTCTACATACCTTAGCGTTTTATCCAAACTCTCTCTTGAAAATACCAATAGTCCCAAGCCCGCATACACAAAACAGTGATCTCGTCCGTACCTTTACATGAAAAATATGTCGATCCTCATTGCGGTTTCTTTAAACCTGAAAAGCGCAGCGCTAAAATTGAAACTTGGACAATGGGGCATCATCATCAAGATTTGCAGCCGAAGCCATTGTTTTTCTGAGATCGTCTTCAAATTGTTGGAAACAATGGTTCGGCTGAGTCGTGGACTAGGTCACTTTCTTGAAGACGTTTCGGCGATCTACTCAAGGTGCATAGTAGTTCGTATTGTTCGTCGTCGCCTCTGGGATAAAATAGCCTCTTCCTTGTTTTTCTATATCGGATCATTTGCACATATGAATCCGATTCAGTTTGCACTCTAAAATAATACTACTCAAGTTTATTTTTTTTCTATTTTTTTTCAAAAAAAAAATGGTTGAGAAGAGGATTGAAAAATATATATGATTTTTCTTTCTGTGGAAGAGGAAGAGAGAATTTTTCCAGAAAAAGAGCAAGAAAAAAAATGTTCTGTATTCTATATCCTTTCTGGTCTATGACCAAGCAAGTTCTTATACAGAAAAAACGATGGCTATTCTAGTGAAGGAAAATTGGACTGAAATTAATGCCATATTAAATGAAAAAACCATTCAAAGAAATTTGCAATGTGTAAATTGCATTCGTTTCATAAAGAGAAGATGAATGTTAATAAATATTTATTTATTACCATTCATTGCAATTTGTTAATGCTATTTATATTTTGTAACAGCTCAATCAAATGCATGTATGTATATATATATATATATATATATATATATATATATATACACACACACACACTCGACTGTTATGCAAATATAACAGCTCTAGTAGAAAATTTACTGATAAAAAATATAATACCGTTTAATACAAAATATAATACCGTTTATAACTTCTAACGGCTCTATGTATTAATGGCTCGTAAATATGCATTAACATCTCAAAATAATGGTACAAAATATGTTACCGTTATTAACTTACAACGGCTCAATTGAATTAATTGCTCAATAATAAATTTTTTTGGTAATGCAATTAATTCTCCTTTTTTTTAATAAATTCACAAAATGTTCCAACATCTCCTACTGTGGCTCTGGAAGCAATTAACTATTCTAAGCTCTCAAATGAAGTATTTAAATGGTCCATAGACTTTCATCCTCTTTTAGACAGTTGTTATTTCTCGTTGGTGTATCGTTTCTATACTTACCAGCTCTCCTTTACAATAAGGATGCATTGGAGCCTCTTTGCAAGAAAATTGGCAAACTGCTTAAGGTGGATGAAGCCATCATTAATCAAAATCCGCCTAGTCTTGCTCATGTTTTCGTTGAATTAGATTTGTCCCAGTCTCCGCTACCAAAAATTTCCATCGGGAAAAATCATAGCAATTATTGGCAATATGTCAAATACGAAAATTTCCCCTTTTATTGTCCTAAGTGTGGAAAATAAGCCACAATTAACTTCCAGAATGCAAAGAAGTGTTTGTGGATCACAATATTAATGCGAATCTTCCTAAGAATTTTAATCCAACTTCCAATGGCTGCGAGGATGCTCGTGAAATGAATTTCGCGCCTCTATTTCAGTGTTCAGAAAGTTTATGAAGTAAGCTGTGTTTAGTTTGGAATAGTGCCTAATAAATTGGAAGGGCAATGGGGCGGGTTTCTCTTGCCCCAGATCTGACCCGGGCTTTTTAAATCATGCCCCAAACCCGTCCCGTGGACCCGTTGCGGATCTGGAACTTCGCCCCAGACCCGAAATCCATACGGGTCATGGTAGACCCGACCCGCCTCACGACCCGATGATATTGTGTTCTAACATACACAAATTTATATACTTAAAATTTTTTAATCTCTAAATGATAAATTATATACATATTATAATGTTTTCACGATGATAAGAGAATATAACAAAATTAGATATAAGACAATAGTTCAAAATGAATGCATTTGTTATTGTATGATTATCATTGATGTAACTTAATACCATGAAACATTTATAGTTTGTTGATTGAAAGAATATAATAGTCATGTTATAACCATATATACCTAAAAATATTAACAAGCAATCATTATAGTTATAAAGTTTTTTGTTTCAATCATGCGGGTCGGGTTGGAGTGGGTCAGCTGTGCTCCGGACCCGACCCTAGATCCGGACCTCCAAAAGCGGGTCGCGGGTCTACCCGCCCCGAAGACCCTATGGGGAAGGTCTAAATGGGTCAAAACATGGGCGGGTTAAGCGGGTTTGAACCCTAGACTCGCCCCATTGTCATCCCTACTAATAAAGAAAGCTCAAGTATAATAGTGGGCTTTGGTTTCCCAGCCATCATCCTCTCAAAATAAAGTGTCCCCTCGTTTTGCAAAATGCAATTATGCTTGATCCAGCTCCTCGCCTCACTCAGTTCAACCCAGTCCTAGATGTTCAGACTTTGATTACAAAAATTTCCTCATGCTTTTCATGAACATGTATTAAGTTATATCCAAATTTTATTAAAACATTGTTTCTTATATTCATATAGGTGTCCATTCTTTACGTCCTTGTTACTATGGACAAATGATCACCACAAAATATAACAATACAAACAGGGACGGAGCCAGGATTTTACGCTGACCCGGGCTAAGAAAAAGGGAAGAAAAGGAAAACAAAATAATGTCAAAAAAATATATGCAAGAAGCTGTTTTTTTTTTTTAATTTTGTGACAGAGCAATCTTAAGAAAATCACAACTATTTTATGAACATGAATGATGCAGATGAATTAGAACACAAAATAAATGACAAATTTATCTCTGCCCATTCTTAAATGAAACAACTTGGATTGTGTTTTTCTGTTGTCTCCTGAAAATAGAACTAAAAAAAGTAGGAGTACTATTTAATTATAGGTTATTGCTTGGTTTGTATTACGTAGTACATGGTTTGTTTGTAATTACACTGGATTAAAAGCAAGTGTCTTATTTTTCTAGAAAACTACACCCGGGCTGTAGCCCAGGTATAGCTCTGCATGGATCCATCCCTGAATACAAACATTGATGTTCAATGTCTATGAATCACTTTTCTGCAACTTATTCTTACCTTTTAAACATTGAATAATATAAGGTTTGTTTCCATTGCAGGTGATTAGAATGTCTTTAGACCCATAATATTACTAGTAGTTTTCACCATTTCTCTAGGTAATCCTTTAATTAGTGGGTCTGCTAGATTTTTCTTTGATCTAACCAATATAATAGTAATGACACCATCTACTATTAATTCTCCGACATATGCATATCTTAAACTTATATGTCTAAACTTCTCATTATAATTTTTATTATAAGCCCTGGACAATGTAGCTTCACTATCACAATACATAGAAATGGCTGACATTAGTTATGGTCACAACTCTATTTCTAATAATAAATTTCTTAGTCATTCTGCCTTATTACCCGATGCATCTAAGGCAATAAATTATGCTTCCATTGTAGAATGTGTTATAACTGTTTGCTTCTTGGAGGCCCAAGATATAGCACTTCCTCCAAGAGTAAAAATCCATCCAGTAGTTCCTTTATTATCATTTTCGGGTGTTGCACCACTTGCATCTGAATATCCTTCCAAAACTGCTGGGAAATTTCCATAATAAAGTCTTAATCCTATGGTTCTTTTAATGTAACCAAGAATTCTACATATCGCTTTCCAATGTGAATTGCTTGGTTTGTGCATATATCTAAATAGTTTACACACAACGAAAGCAATATCTGAAGAGTGTAGTGCATTGCATACATGAGACTTCTAATAATGCTTGCATACTCTAGTTGAGCTATTGCCCTTTCAGAATTTGCAAACAATTTAATCGAAGAATCATAAGGACTACTTGCTTCTTTAACAATTAAGTGTTTTTATTTAAGAAGCAATTTTTCAATATAGTGAGATTGACATAATGCATATCTACCATTATGTTTCTTTATTTTGATTCCTAATATAGTGTCAACTTCATTTAAATCTTTCATTTTAAAACATGAAGTCAAATATTTCTTTGTCTCATTAATGCCTTCCATATTTGTACCAAATATTAGCAGGCCGTCCACATATAAGCATATTGTAATACCATATATATCAGTGAATTTAGAATATATACATTTGTCTATAATATTGTGTTTGAAACCGTTAGACAAAATCACATAATCAAACTTCTCATGGCACTTTTTTTGTGCTTGTTTCAATCCATATAACGATTTAACAAGTTTGCAAACTTTATGTTCATTTTCAGGCATAATGAAACCTTTGATTGTTCCATATATACTCTTCATCAAGATTATCATTTAGAAAATCAATTTTAACATCCATTTGATGTACATGAAACCCATGAATAGAAGCAAGTGCAAATAGAACTCTAATGGATGTTAATCTTGTAACATGAGCATATGTATCAAAATAATCACTACCTTCCTTTTGCCTGAATCCTTTAGCGACTAACCTTGCCTTAAAAGTTTGCATTGATCCATCCGTATTGTATTTTCTACGGAATACCCATTTACATCCAATTGGCTTTGATCCGCTAAGTAAGTCGGTTAATTCCCAAGTATTATTAGATAGAATTGAATCCATCTCGTCTTGTATTGCTACTTTCCAGAAAGAAGCATCCCTAGAAGCCATTGCTTCTTTAAAAGTTTTGGGATCTTCTTCTGTGCTTAGGACAAAAATTATATCATTAATAATATATATTCTATCACCTATGACAAGATGGACTACATCATCAGGTGAAACGAAATGGACTACATCATCAGATGAAATGAAATCAGGCCCTAACTCTTTAGCCTTCTTTGTTTTTTGACTTCTTCTAGGCTCTTCTGGTATATTAGAAAATTCTCTTTTGTTAAAAGAAGTTTGTTTAGATTTTTTTTATTATCTTTTTCGTTAATAATTTGAGTAGGAACCGAGATTTGATTGGAATCACATATGAACTTATTTTTAATAAATTATACGTCTCTTGATTCTATATGACATTAGAATCTAAATTTAGCACCTGAAATGCTTTGGAATTCTCAGTGTATCCTACAAATACACATTTTAACGCCCTTGGCCCTAGTTTATTCCTTTTTGGATCTATTACTCGATAAAAGTTTAGATAACCCCAAACTTTCAAGTATTTCAAACTTGGTTTTCTACCTTTCCATAATTCATATGCAGAAACTTTTGTTTTCCTTGATGGAATTCTATTGTGTAAGTGACATGCTGTTAAAAGTGCCTCCCCCCATAAGTTTACATTTTGTTTGGAATTTCAAATCATAGCATTAGTCATTTCCGCCAACATTCTATTTTTTCGTTCAGCCAATCTATTCTGTTGTGGGGTATATGGTGAGGTTGATTGATGTATAATTCCATTTTCCTCACAAAATAAGGAAAACTCTGCAGAGAAGTATTCTCCACCTTTATCACTGCGTAATACGTTAATCTTTCTTTCCTTTTGATTTTCGACTATAATTTTAAAATGCTTAAACATATCAAAATCCCGATCTTTTGTTATCATAATGTAAACATACGTATATCTGGAATAATCATCTATAAAAGTAATAATATATATATTCCCTCCACTAGTTAATATATCATTTAATTCACATATATGGGATTGAATTAACTTAAGCAACTTTGTATTTCTTTCAGATTTAAGGAATGGCTTTTTGCACATTTTGTCTTCAATACATGTTTCACATTTTTATTTTCATACGAGATTAAACCTTCATTAGACATGAACTTCAAAGATTTAAAATTTAGATATGCTAGCCTATTATGCCATAAATTAATAGAATCAAGAACATAAGCAAATTCAGTCATTTTATTGATACTTAATTTGAACATCCCGTTACAAGCATATACTTTTCCTATAAATATTCCCCCTTTGGTCAAAATAAGACTATTACCATCAAGTACACATTTTACACCTTTACTACAAAGAAGGCTAGCCGAGACCAGGTTCTTCCTAATATCTAGAATGTGCAAAACATTCATAAGTACGAGTTTCTTTCCAGAAGTAAACTCCAATTTTACGGTCCTCTTTCTAACGACAATGGATGTATCATGGTTGCCCATAAGCACTTTGTTGTCCTTTGAAACTTCTTTCATAGAACGTAAACATGGACTGATTGTTGCATACATGTAAAGTATCACCAGAATCATACCTCCATTCGGTATCCTTGGTGTTATCACCCATGTTTAGTTCTGTCACCATGTCAATATTTAATTTGATATCACTGCCACAATCTTAGGTTCTTCATGTTTTACCATGTTTGCAGAGGCTGGATTATTTTTTCTATGATTGGGATTCCGTCCTTGATCTTTCTTTTGTCTTTTAAAGAATTCACAGTCCCTTTTGTAATGCCCTGGCTTTCCGCAGTAATAACAATCCTTTCCCTTTTTTGTTGGTTTTGTTCTGGTTGCTATCCCTTTTCCTCTTTCATGTTTCCTTATGCTCATTGTGGTTGCAGGGCCGGCGCCGGGGCTAGGCAAGCCAGGCGGCCGCCTGGGGCGACCCCCCGGAAGGGGGCAATGATCATCAGAAACTGATGATACTGAATGAATTAAATAAAAAAATATTGATGCAAAATTTGTTCAGATTTGCTTGTGGTGCAGTTGGTTGTGTGCGGTTGGGGGAAACATATGAAGTCCGGACTTCGATCCCTCGCTGCTGTATGTTTTTATGCTTCTTGCCCACTATGTTTTACTGCTAGCATACTTGTGATTACCTTGCCTTTTCGTACTTCTTGCATGTTTTGCTGGAAGCTTGTTAGTTTGCCGTTTTATATTTCTTGCGTATTTTACTGGAAGCTTGTTGGTTTGCCCTTCTATACTTCTTGTGTATTTTACTGGAAGCTTGTTATTTCTAACAATGGCCTGAATTGAAGGATGCTACCGAGTAGTGACAGTTGATTCCTGTATCATGCCTAATGTCTGTGGGAACATTCCTGCCCACTCTTTCTCAAGTTGTGAACTATTTTTTCATTTACAACCCATTTAGTTAATTATATTTGTCGTGGCCTTTGATAAAATGAAATTGTGTTTTTATAAAAAAATTCATTTCCACCTATATTTACGTCAAATTTTAGGTAATAGTTACAATTGCAGTAGTGAACTTGTACAGATTTTATGATGCTTGTGATCATTCCGTTTTGATTTCGCTGCAAACTGCAATACCCAACTTTTTTTTCCCTTTCTCATTTTCTACTTGATAATGTTGCCTAGGGCAACCCAATACATAGAACCGGCTCTGTGTGGTTGTCACCCAGAGCATGTATATTTGAATCATATTCAAATATATTCTTTTCATGGATTCTGGTTTCCTCTTCTAATACAAAGATGCTTTTGAATTTGTTCCATGGAGAAATTTTCCGTTGAGTGCATAAGTTTCTTTTTGTAATCACTCCATGTTTAAGGGAGTTTGGCTATAACAGCCCCAACTTGCAGCGATTCAGGAATATCAATCTTAACATTCTTTAACTTGTTCAATATAACCTGTAACTGGTGGACTTGATCTATAACACAAGCGTTGTCTAGCATTTTAAATTTGAAAAATTCATAGATTAAGAACTTATCTACGCCTTGATTTTTGTTACTGTACTTGGTCTCCAAGGTCTTTCATATCTCCCTCGGTAATTTAATAGAAGTGAAAAGATCGTACAACCGATCATACAGTGTGTTGAGAATGTGGCCTCTACATACAATTTCATCGTCTTCGCGCTTCTTTCACTGAGCCACAATTTCCAGAGTGTTTTTGTCAGAAGGTGGGACAGGGGCTAAATTTTCATCAAGCACATAAGCAATCTTTAATGTAGTAAGAAGGAACATGATTTTTTCTTACCAACGAGTGTAGTTTGTACCATCAAAACGGTCAAGTTTTGTGAATTCTTGGTTCATAATCTTGCAGGTGCATTCCGAAGAAGCCATGATAATTCCTTAAGATTGTTGAATATGAAGCAGTAAAAATTACCAAAAAGATGGAGGAAACGTCATTTGAGGCTCGTGCAGAACGATGTCCTTAAGGAATTATTCGCCCCCACTAGTTTCAATGAATAATGCAGCGAAATTCCTCCAGGATAACAATAATTGTACAGAAGAAAAATTGAGAAGGAAGAAGAGGTGTTAGAAAAGATGATTCGAGGAGATAGAAAACTAGCGTATATATAAGGGCTGAAGGGGTATAGCCGTTGGAGACAGTTGCACATGAATAGATGTGTTCGTTTGTTCAAAAAACATGACTATTCAAAATAGTCGAACCCGCTCCATACGGTCATGCATGCGCCCATGTGCACGAAGTGCCCATCTTTTAACCCATAATAATATTTTATAGTTCCAAACCATTTCATCCCAAACCATCGTGTCCATCTCTAAGCTCAAGTTATTAATTCACAACATCTTATTCAAACTCTTCATATATAGGGTGAGTTACACCATAATATTTGCCGATGCATGACAAATATTTATTGCAATCTTCCCAACATTGTATTCAATTCTAAGTTCATTTTTTTGGCACCCAATGCTCTGATCATGTGCTCCACTCTCGCGCTACGCCCTCTCATTTAGATCTGCCACCTCAAGCGAGAATGCTTTTGGTCATGGCTTCGTCTACCAAACGCGGCCATGATAGACCATTCAAATTTATTGTTGTCTCGATCAGTTTTCCGAGTCCGTCCATCTTTGGTGGTGTTATTGGCTCTACTTATGTGAAGGTGGATTTCAACGTAGACGTAGATGCCTTCTATATGAAAAGAAGAAAATTATGTCGGTGCCTCCTATGCACTCTTTATGTTCTTGCAACAACCTGGCTGGGAAGCCGGGGGAGACTGCAATCATTTCTTCGTCGCTATCTTTTTGTAATAAACCCCCGGTACGGTAAATTAGGTTTTACTTTAATTGAGCCTTTTATCTTACTAATGGCACTAGTTCTCTACACGCACACACTCAATCACCAGAATAGTCTTCTATTCGTAACCAAAATTCTTCACTTATCTAAAAAGCTTTCAATGACCATTCTATTTCAGCTCGCCTTCGTTTTCGACCCTAGAATATATTATTGTACCACAAAGTCATCTCCCTATATCGAAATTCCCTTCTATGTTGCTCAAAAACGCTCACTTTCACTCTTTTTCTAAACGGGGAAAGTTCAAATGCGGCCTCTCGAACCAGAAAAGCGGGAGGCTGTCACCAGACTATTCAGGGTGTCATCCTCCTTCAAAATTTAAAATGATTAATATTTTACTTCATAATGTTAAAGGTGTTGGTAACGATCCAACAATTAACAGCTCAAGTGCATTTCCAAAAATCACAATGTCTTTATCATAGCCATTCGAGAACTGATGATGGAATCCCATACTCTCCCTATCTTGGCTTATAAATTTGGCTTTAACAGATGTATCTCAAATTATAATGGGAAAATTTGCGTGTCATTGAAATTTGATAGGTCAGATTCAATCCTTCTTGATTCTATTCAATTTTTGGCCTTCTCCATTAAAATTATACTACAACCTGACCGTCAGCTTGTCTCCTATGTTTTTGCTAAATGCTCTGGGTCTGACATAAATGGTCTTTGGAATGATATTTCATATCTCACTAATTTGGGTTTCCACTATTGGGATATTTCT
The DNA here is from genome assembly GCA_030737875.1 of Allium sativum. Taxonomy (NCBI): domain Eukaryota; kingdom Viridiplantae; phylum Streptophyta; class Magnoliopsida; order Asparagales; family Amaryllidaceae; genus Allium; species Allium sativum. Next base: position 926,322,988 of record CM060922.1, read on the forward strand.
GGTGATTCTAACATTATTGAGGATCAAGATGAGAAAATTAATGCTAATTCTAGCAGTAGTCAAGTGACTGATGATTTCAATAGTATATCGCCTTATCGGGTCTTTCCGATAACGCTTTCAATGGGTCATCCTATTCTTAGTTTAATAACCGATCGGGCGAAGCTTACATTTTCGCTAGACTAGATCGCATTTTTGGTAATCAGGGTAGGTTCACCAATCCTTTCTCCTCTGTGGTTGACCATCTTTACAGGTCAAATTCGGATCAAGCTCCCATGCTTTTCCGCGTAAACTCAAAATCTGACCCTGCTCCTAAGCCATTATAATTCCAAAACATGTTGGTTACTCATCACTCGTTCTTTTATGAGTTATCAAGGTTTCTTGAGCCACTCCGGTTAATCGCAATCAAATTTAAGTTTTCCCTGCTAAGCTACGCAACGTCAAGTTGCAGGCTCGTGCTTGGAACAAATCAACTTTCTCTAATAACTTTGATCAGGTAACGGAAACAAACAAAAATGTATCACTTATGGGGGTTGTTTACGGTGAGTAGCCTTCTCCTATTAGCTAGGAATCCTAGTTTCAGGATAAAAACGCTTTTGACATGCCCTCCTGTAACACCCCCACTCTAGTACACTCATCCAGAAGTGGTGATGCAACATATAAGCCATGATGCTAATAGAACAGTATCACAACTTAACAAAAGTGTATCAGAATATAAAATCATTATACTACATGATTTTAAATAGAAGAGATATTATACAATCATCCCATCATATAACATAGTTACAAAGATCCAAAAGTCTAATCATTAAATAATTATACATATGAGTATATAAAAAGATAATATACATAATAAAAGTCTTCATTTCAAAGCAGCCAACTAACCATCTAAACCTGAAATGTTTTAAGTACAACATCATGAGCAACACAAACCCAAGTAAGATAGCTATTTAAGCTTAGTTTTCGAGTCATGTCTTAATGGGTTGTATTATAGTTTCTTCTTCAGAGGTTTCATCAATTCAAAGTTTAAATCAATAAACAAGTAAGACACTAAGATATTAAATCAAGCTAGTTCATAGTAAGCTTCATTATATCAAAACTCGTGATTTTTCAAAATACATGTTTATGAATCTAAACCACACCCTCGATTTAGTTTAGATTTTAGGATGTGTTATCCTGTTGCAGTCGGCATCCCATCATTAAGTGGGGACGTACTCTACTCAGTTCAATACGAATATAATAATAGTGCACTACCAAAGATCTATTGTCCTATACCGCACCCCCGAAGAAATATAATTAAGAAAATGTTTCTAAAAGTAAACTTAAATTACCTATTCAAATTCATACTTTTAAGGGTTTAAGACAAACCCAAAACCACCTCAAAATTACTCCAACCTATGTTAAGAAAGACCTTAAAACTATTTGAAGTAAACAATTACATTTACAATTACTTCATAAAGGTTTTAAAGTCCAAAAGGAAAAAAAGATAGCATTTCAAAAAGTGCTATAAAAAGTTTCAACATCAATAAATTAAAACCTACAGCATTTACAATGTGTTACAAAAAGTAATAGGTTTACTAGAGTGCTTTATAGATATTTTAGAGAAAAGACAGCGTTCTAGAAATGCTACAAAATGTTATGGTAAGTTCACAATGGATTTTAGACTCAAAACAGCTATTACAGAATTTCTACCATGCTGTGAAAAGTTATGGGCTTGTTAGCGTACTTTTTAAATAATTCAAAGAAAAAGCAGCTCTTCAAAAATGCACGATTTTGGTTTGAGATACCTCAGTGTTAGGAACATTTAAAAAGCATTTCAAATTCCGGAAGCATATCAAATTTTAGAAATTCAGATTTATGACTAATTTTTGGGCAAAATATTTGATTTATTTCTCTATGATAAACGTAATTTTTAACTCCAACTTTTCTACAGTAAGAAAATTTCTTATTCTACTTAATTATCATGAAAATAAATCCTTAAAATTATTTATCAATTTTATATAAAAAAAAAATCAACAACATGAGGCACTTTCAACATGTCCATTTCAGGCATATTTTTACCTGACTTTGCATCCAGTTTTCAAGTACATGAACGATCGAATTAGAAAATGTGGCCGACATGAAAGTTGTATGCCTTTGAATTTGCATTCCAGAACAATATAGAAATTAAATTTTCATTAAGAAATGAAGAAGTTATGGAAGAATACTGAACGTTATTTTTATAGGTTCGAGACGTATCATTCTTTCTCAATTTTCATAACTTTTCTTCAAAGTATGAAATGAATACATGCACTCAAATAGTTTTTTTTTCACTTTAGAATTGTAGCTTGAATTTGTATTTATTCTCTTGGCTAAGCTTCTCCCCTTTATCTTACTCTGTTTTTTTTTTTTTTTGTGTGTATGTATGAAAAGAAACGAACATTTCCACCCTTTTTATAGCATTCTTTAGGTTTAGTAATTTGGTTTTGGACACTTATCCACCTTATCTTATGCATGCTTTAGGATGTAGACACATGCCTTCTTATGTGTCTTTAGATGTTTCTACACATGGACACCTAATGTGTTTATATGTCTTTATCTTATTTAATCTCAAGACACGTGTACAAATGTCATTTGATGACACGTTTCCTTATCATTTCATGCCACCTTTCTTATTTTTAAAATATATACATATACCATTTGTTTTTAGTTAAAAGCTATGTGTTATACGTATTTATTTATATATATATATATATGTGTGTGTGTGTGTATTAAATTATACTTAAATGTTTGAATCGAATCAGTATATTCAAAATTTCTAGAAACTTCTTCATACCCGGATGAGTTAGGACGTTACACTCTACCACCCTTAGAAAAAGATTTCGTCCTCGAAATCTAAGTTTCAAATAATTATGGATAACCTCCACAAATTTCTGACTCAACCTTCCATGATGCTTCATCTTCATTGTGATGATTCCATAGAAGTTTCACAATGGAATTTATTTTGCTCTTAGTTTCTTAACTTTTCGGTTAAGAATTCAAACATGTCTTTCAATGTACTTGGTCCCCTTTTTAACTTCAATGCCGCTTAAACCAATCACTTGAGATGGGTTAGAATATACTTTCGTAGCATTTATATGTGAAATACATTATGAATATCTGATAATTTCTCAGGTTAATCGAGCTGGTATGCAACTTTTCCAATTTTCTTTGTAACACGAAATGGTTCGATAAATCTCGATGATAGTTTTACCTTTTTCTTTCTAAATCGCATTACCCCTCGTACCAGTAAAACCTTAAGAAGGACTTGATCTCCTACTTAAAATTCCAAATCCTTTCTTCTATGACCTTCATAATTCTTTTGCCTGCATTGTGCCGCTCAAAATCTTTCCCTTATAGTAGAAATCTTCTCAGTTATTTCTCTTACCATATCTGGACCAAGAAGCTCACGATCTCCAACTTTTGCACAACATACTGGAAAACGACAAGACCTTCCATACAAAGATTGATATGGGGACATACCAATACTTGCATGATAACTATTGTTATATGCAAATTCTATTAATGGTATGTGAGTTTCCCATGTGATTTCAAATTACATTATACAGGACCTTAACATATCTTCTATGACTCGGTTCACCCTTTCAGTTTGTCCATCTGTTTGAGGATGAAAGGTTGTACTTAGGTTTAGTGATGTACCTAGTGATTTTTGAAGACTTCTCCAAAAACTTAAAGTGAATCTTAAGTCTCTATCAGAAACTATATAACTGGTGTACCATATAGTCGAACAATTTCTTTCAAATAGAGTCTACTCAATTTCTCCATTGAGTAGGCCATGTTGTATGGTATGAAATGTGTCGACTTCGTCAAGCGATCCACTACTACCCATATTGCATCATGACCTTCTTTTTCCATTGTTAATCCAATGATAAAATTCATTGTTATATGCTCTCATTTCCATTCAACAATAGGAAGTAGTTATTGAGGTCCGACCGATCGTTGCTTCTCTGCTTTAATTTTTTGGCACGTAAAACATTTTGACACAAATTCAGCAACATCCTTCTTCATTCCATTCCACCAAAACTGATGCTTATGATCCTTATACATTTTTGTGCTTCCTAGATGCACCGTAAGCCTTGAGCGATGTGATTCACTAAGAATTTCATTTTTCAGTTTACTTTGATTTGGAACACAAAGTCGATTTTTGAGTCTATAACCTCCATCTTTACCAGTGTTCCAATCTGTAGGTTCCTTATCCTTCATTTTCATAAATAACTCCTTTATTTCCTCATTTTCTTCTTGGTCTTTTAATATTCTACTTACCAGAGTTGGTTGGATAATAGGATTAAATAGAAGTGCTACTTTGTTAACCACGACACCATTAATCATTCTTGTGAAAGCGTTCATATCAGCAAGAGTCTCTAGAGCCCTCCATTCTCTTATAATTAAATGGGCTACTACACCATAGGTTTTTCGACTTAATGCATCACCAACTATATTTGCCTTTCCTAGATGATAATGCAATGTAAAATCATAATCTTTTAAAAATTCCACCCGCCTTCTTTGTCTCATATTTAGTTCTTTTTGAGAGAACAAATATTTAAAACTCTTATAGTTAGAGTAAACATGGAATTGTTCTCCATAAAGGTAATGCCTCTAAATTTTTAAGGCAAACACAATCGCGGCCAACTCTAAGTCATGAGTTGGATAATTGACTTTATGTGGCTTTAATTGACGAGAACCGTAAGCAAAATTTTGTCTTCATTCATTAATACACATCCTAATCCTTGTCCGCATGCATCAGAATATACTTTATATGGAACTCCACTGCTTGGCAAAGACAAAATTGGTGCCTTGGTCAATATTTTCTTTAAGGTTTCAAATGTTGTCATACACTTCTCATTCCAAATAAATTTGGTTTCCTTACGAGTTAATTTTGTTAATAGATATGCTATCTTTGAAAATCTTGAATAAATCTTCGGAGTAACCAGCTAATCCTAGAAAACTTCGAACTTCTATTGGTGTTGTCAGAGAGTTTTTATTTCAACACCGCCTCGAATTTTGATGGGTCTACTCCAATTCTATTCCTTGCGACAACATGTCCAAGAAATTTTACTTCCTCTAACCAGAATTCACATTTACTTAATTTTGCATATAGCTGATGTTCTTTTAGTGTTTGGAGACATAAACTCAAATGGCATTCATGTTCCTCATTTTTCTTAGAATAGATAAGGATATCATCAATAAAAACAATGACAAAATGATCAAGATATGGAAGGAACACATGATTCATTAAATCCGTGAATATTGCTGGAGCGTTGGTAAGGCCAAAGGCATCACCAAGAATTCATAATGTCCATACCGTGTTTGGAAAGTAGTTTTTGGAATGTCTTCCGCTTTTATTCTTGATTTACGATACCCAGATCTTAAGTCAATTTCGAAAATACAGCGGCTCCTTGGAGTTGATCAAATAGATCATCGATCCTAGGTAAAGGTTATTTGTTCTTAATTGTTACCTTATTAAGCTCTCGGTAATCTATGCATAAGCGAAATATTTCATCATGTTTATTTAGAAACAACACTGGTGCTCACAAAGAGATTTACTAGGTCTAATAAATCCTTGATCCTCCATTTCCTTAATTTGCTTCTTCAATTCTTGATTTTATGTAGGAGACATATGATAAGCTACTTTAGCAATAGGAGTGGTACCAGGGGTTAAGTCGATACTAAAATCACTTTCTCTTTTTGGTGGTAATTCTGGTGCTTCCTGAAAACTTCTTTAAATTCCTTCACTATCGTGATTTGGTCCACCATTCATCCCTTATCCTCAATGTTGACATGATCAATATATCCATATATATAAGAGTACATTTGTTCTCTTGTGTATAAAAGCCCTCACCTCTACTCTAAAAAGGGATTTCTCCTACGCTTTCTGTGCATTATCTTAAAGACATAATATTGTGGTAAGTCTTCCGGTTGAATCTGAATAGTACTCTTCCGGGGTCACTGCGTCTTCAACTTTATCACATGAGTAAACAAAGGTTTCATGTTCTCGAACTGCCAAACTTATGATCTTGTTGTGAAAATTCAAGATGGCTTGATATTTTGAAAGCCAATCCATCCCAAGGATGATACCAAAATATTCCGTTGTGAAGATAATTAAATTATCCACCATATCCTTACCTTCAAAGTTAAGGATACAGTTCCTACATATACTCTCAAGTTTAATCCTCCCTTTTACTAAACTGTCTACTATCAAAGAGTTCGATAGTTTCTCGATATGTAATCCTATCTTAGTAGTAAATATTTCATATATAAGAGAATGTGTAGCACTAGAACCGAATAAAATTCTAGCTTCAAAGTCAAAAAGAAACAGGTACCGTCTACTTGAGCCTATTCAGAAACAACTGCATATACTCATCCTTGTTGCCCCTATTGTCCTTCCTTAGCCTCTTGGAATTCCAACTAATCTGTCCAAATTCATTGCAATTTAACATACGATTGCCTTGGTACATTTTGGAGAAATGTGTCTTATCTCATTGCACTGGTAACATCTCCTTACTTTGTCAGGCTCCTTTTCTCGTCCCGTTGGTCCTTCACTTTCTGCATTTGGTTTCTTCTTTTTCTCATCTGGTCCGTTCTGATTGTTGGAAAATTTGTTTGGTTTCCCTTTATTTGAAACCTTCCTTTCTTGTTGGAACTAAAGATAGTCTTCTTCTAAATTTAAAGCGTCAGCTACTATCTTCTCATAAGTTTTACGTCTATCACCAATAACATATCTTCTTATGGGATAAATTAATCCCTTTGCAAATCTTCTAGCGTGCTTTTCTGGTGTATTAATTGAATGATTTTTGAATCAGGATAGTGCTTCAAACTTATTTTGATATTGAGCCACTAACATACCTTCTTGATTAAGATTTTGAATTTTTTTCATCTTCTCTCTCTGATTATCTGGGAAACATTTATCTAAGAACTTTTCCTTAAATTCTTCCCATGTCATCTATTCCATCTCATCTGGACTAGTTGTTGTTCGAACTAGCTCCCACCAATTTCGAGCTTCTACTGATAATTGAAAGACCGCAACCTTCCTCTTGTCGGCTCCATTACATTCCAAAACATCAAATATATCCTCTAGATGTTGAATCCGTTTCCCTACTTCAACTGGATCTACATCTCCATCAAAATTTTCAGGTTTCAAACTTTTAAAATGGCTTAAAAGGCTATTTGAAGATGTTGAAGAAACATGCTCCATTTGCTTGATAAAAAATTCCATAGCATCTGTTTGTGTAGAGGACCAAGCCTCTTGGCTTTGAATTGTCGAGTTATTTCAATTTTCTACGACCTTCAATAAAAATATATAACTAGTTATGGTCATGGATGAAATACACCTTTAGTTGTAAAGAATATCTGACGAGATACTCAAGTCATGAACACACAAATATGTTATTTTACTTATAACCCTTATTTACAAGCAAAATTTGGGTGCTTATTCACAACCTCCCAAAAATGTTGATAGTCACTCATATTCCTTAATATGTTAACTAATATTTAACTTCCTATTTCATTTTTAATCTATCACTATTAATTCCTTTAATGAAGAAGGAGCCATTTTATCCTTTACTGCTCGAGAAGGTCCAGTAACTTCTTGGGAATAGTCATTTGAGCAAACTGACTCAAACTCCTCTTCATCGTATTGTTCAACTATCTTATTTGGAAATAGTTTACATCTTATATTCCCTCTTTGTGGTGGTAGTACTTCTTTTTACCTTAGAAATTGTAAAGCTTCTCCATAGTTGGTCCTTTCTGCTACCTTAATGGCCATCACAAATGGTTTCATTTTCTGCCATAGACGATAGAGAATAAGGTCTTTTTTAAAACCTTCTTTATAATCATTAGCTCTATTATAAACTTCATATTTCTCATCAAGGAGAATCTTCTTTGCTCTCCTCTTAAGAACATGCATTTCCAACGTGCAGCTTGCAGTAACTAAACGTTTGTTCGGTATGGTGGAGCACTTAACATCACCCCGTGAATCCCCCATACACCATGTTATGTTGCTTGCTATAAATTATAACTGCAAATAGTCGTAAGGATGTCAATAATCGTATAAACTTCCTATTCCAAAAAATTAAATTGTGATACTATATAGTTTTCCAAAAGCACCCCTTCAACCTTGGCTCTGATACCAATTTCTGTAATAACCCACTCTGGTAAATTCATCCAGAAGTGGTGATGCTACATATAAGCCATGGTGCTAATAGAACAATATCACAACTTAACAAAGTGTATCAGAATATAAAATCATTCATATTATATGATTTTAAATGGAAGAGATATTATGCAATCATCCAATCATATAACATGGTTACAAAGATCCAAGAGTGTAATCATTAAATAATTATACATATGAGGACATACAGAGATAACATACACAATAAGAGTCTTCACTTCAAAGTAGCCAACTAACCATCTAAACCTGAAATGTTTTAAGTGTAGTATCATGAGCAACACAGACCCAGTGAGATAGCTATTTAAGCTTAGTTTTCAAGTCATGTCTTAATGGGTTGTATCATAGTTTCTTCTTCAGAGGTTTCATCAATTCAAATTTTAAATCAATAATTAAGTAAGACAACAAGACATTAAATAAAGCAAGTTCATAATATACTTCATTATATTAAAACTCGTGATTTTTCAAAATACATGTTTATGAATCTAATCTGCACCCTCGATTTAGTTTAGATTTTAGGATATGTTATCATGTTGTGGTCAACATCCCATCACTAAGTAGAGACGTACTCTACTCGGTTCACTACCAATATAGAGTAATAGCGCACTACCCAAGATCTATTGTATTATACCACACCCTCGAAGAAATATAATTTAGTAAATGTTTCCAAAAATAATCTTAAATTACCTTTTCAAATTCATACTTTTTAGGTTTTAAGACAAACCCAAAACCACCTCAAAAATACTCCAATCTATGTTAAGAAGGACCTCAAAACTATTTGAAGTAAAACGATTACATTTACAATTACTTCATAAAGGTTTTAAACTCCAAAGAAAAAAGAAAAGATAGCATTTCAAAAAGTGCTATAAATTTTTTTAGCATCAATAAAATAAAAACTGCAGCATTTATAAAGCATTATGAAAAGTTCTAGGCGCTTTATAAATAATTCAGAGAAAAGACAACGTTTAAGAAATGCAAAATGTTCTGGGCATGTCACAATGGTTTTTAGACTCAAAACAGCTTTTACAGCGTTTATAATGCACTGTGAAAAGTTCTGGGTCTATTAAAGTACTTTTTAAATAATTCAGAGAAAAGACAGCACTTCAGAAATGCTATAATTCTGCTTTGAGACACTTCAATGTTAGTAACATTTAAAAAGCGTTTTAAATTCCGAAGGTGTTTCAAAGTTCAGAAATTTAGATCTTTGACCAGTTTTTCGGTAAAATGTTTGATTATATTTCTCTATAATAATTATAGTTTTTAACTCCAAATTTTCTATAGTAAGAAGCTTTCTTAGTCTACTTAATTATTATGAAAATAAATCCTTAAAATTATTTAACAATTTTACATATAAAATTCAACAAAATGAGCCACTATCACCATGACCATTTTGGGCAGATTTTTACCGTACTTTGCATCCAGTTTTCTGGTACATAAACAACAGGATTAGAGAAAGTGGCTGACATGAAAGTTGAAGGCCAATTAGCTTTCCAGAACATTAAAGAAATCAAAATTTCATTAAGAAATGAAGAAGTTATGGTTAAAATACCAAACGTCATTTTTATAGGTTCGGGACCTATCATTCATTCTCAATTTCACAACTTTTCTTCAAAGTATGAAATGAATACATGTACTGAAACACCCCGGCTCCGTTAAAGTCACTCACTAAGGGAATGCCTTAACTTTGGTGGAGCGCTTTGGGTAAAAGATGCAGATCAATTACAAGACAGATAAATAAAGCAATGGAAAATGAAACTTTACTTTATTATAAAACAACTTGTACAAAGATTGTTTACAATACCAAAGTATCTATCATGTTTAATAAAATAAAGAAGCATAAATGACAATAATATTCCCCCAATAGAGCAAAGCAAGCCATAGCTGAAATGGGACTGAGTCCAAAGCAACACATGATGATCTTGAAGCAACAAGAATCCAAGCTAAGCAGAAGTGTTTCCTCCCTGACTACGTGGGGGGAAACGGAAGAAAAGAAGACGAAAGAAAACAGAGTCAGACATAAAGCCTGGTAAGTTCAGTTACTTTCAGCATGTGAACAGGTAAAAACAATATGACATGAATTAACTGGATACAAGACATAACCATAATAATAAGGATAAAAAATAACAAAGTATAAGCATAAGATATGATAAGGCAAGATAGACTGGATGCGCTTCTACTCTGCCTCGCCACTACCCTGTTATTCGGATTTCTATGTCTCTGTACCGCCTAACTAGTGTCCCAACTAGTAATCTGTATACAATGATAATAATCACAACGTGATCCCAATCCCTGCAATTATGGTAGCCTTCAGGTGTACATCGATTATGAGGATTCCACCTCAATCAGCCCAATTGCCATGAATATGTTCAATGTACCCTTACTACCCTATCGATCGGCTCCCTACTCGCATATTCACATGTGCCATATGACCCCCACTTGATTGTAGATACCTATGTTGGTCCCACCATGGGGTGTATCAAGTCCCATGGTAGCGATCCGACACAACTCTAGAGTGCATAGTGTATACTATTGATGCCCAGTGCCTGCTTTTTCTGCTCCGGAGTATGTGCACGCCCGCACTCCGTTAGAACCTACACTCCTGCACCAACCGCCGTCGCTTTGACCGCTTATAATCAGCCCAGTAATTGTGCCTACCCTGCCTAGTTTCAGGGTACCATGATACATCTATGTGGATTATTGCTGAAATGGGTCCCCGTTACTAGGGTTTCCTAATTGTTAAGTTTGTGGGCCTATATTTACTGATATTACCCACCAACCCGATATGTACTTAACCCTCCTACTCGTCATGTTATGTTGGTTAAGTGTTTATATTAACTTAACCCCACCTGTTTACCATGTTATATTGGTTTAAGTGTCATCAGTTAATTCAAGTTAACTTAACCCATCTACTTGTCATGCTACTATGGTTCAGTGTTGCCCTCTTGTATTAACTTAACCCTGCCACAAATCATGTTATGTTGGTTAAGTGTATCCTCTTGTGTTACTTAACCCTCTCTCTCTCTCTCTCTATATATATATATATATATATATTGGTTAAGTGTTACCTTAGTTAACTTAACCCTACTGTCTGTTTAACTAACATGTTATATCGGTTAAATGTCCTAAATGTACTTAACCTCACCCACTTGTCTAATTAACATGTTATAATGGTTAAGCGTTCTAAATTTACTTAACCTTACCCACTTGTCTAATTAACATGTTAAATTGGTTAAGTGTTCTAAATTTACTTAACCTTACCCACTTGTCTAATTAACATGTTAAATTGGTTAAGTGTTCTAAAATTAACTTTAACCCTACCAAATCTTGTCTTAGCTTTAATTCATTCATTAAAGCACTAACCACTCACATTAGACAGGTATTGTTGCGGTCACTGGATGTGCAGGTCGGTTCCGGGCAGCTTTACACCGCAATTCAGTCTAACCTCGGGTTTTTATTGGGCTCAATGCCTTAACCTCTCACATTAGATAGGTATTGTTGTGGTTACTGGATAGCTGGGCGGGTCCGAGCAGTTTTACACCACAACTCAATCTAACCTCGGGTTAGGCCTATTCATATTTTCTACAATGTACACATTTCTCATTTAAGACAAATTCTATATGTAAATTATTCCTAATTTACTTATGCCATAATTACTCTTTTAATGTACATTATCAACATTTATTATTATGGCCCACTTTCCCTCTAAATCATGTTTATAATTTTTGGTATGTAAATTATACCAAATTAAGTGTCACTAACCATGATTATGCTAAACATGACAATTACATGTAATTTCAAGTTATTAATCAGAATAGGCTATACCCCACCTTCTCAAACTCGCCACAATAGTCATGCCCAAAATCACTATGTCATATATTTGGCGCTCCAAATCAATAGTTAAGCCTAATCTAGATTTAGTGTTCCTATTTACATTTTACACCCAATCTAGATTAAATATCCAAACTTACAATTCATGTTAAAACTAGATTTAATATTCAAGTTTACAGTTTATGCCCAAAACTTGGTTTACAAGCCAATTACATACTTTGCGGCCAATTAACAATTTTACCATTTATGCCCAATTCTAATATGCATGTAAATTATTTACGATTATAGCCAATTCAGATTATGCCATTATATTTGTTATGCCAAATTATCTTAATTAAGCTACACCCAAATTCCTGCGCCGTAATCGTACGTATATCATGATTTCACAAGTTTCTGAGTACTCATGAAATGAAACTAACAAAAGGAATAGGGGATAAGCATGAGAATTGACATAAAAGAATAGACATGTAAGAATGAACCAAATACAAAAATAATGGCTCCAATAGGTTCGATGTGCATAACAGTAAATAGGAATAAACTAGACAAGTTACATCCTAATTATGAGATCCAACATAATTAAGGGAATAGGCACAGGTGATTTGGCCTAACTTAATGCCAGTTCTAAGTTCAACTTAATACGTTAATGGGAATAGGCATAAGCCACTAACTACAATAGTTATATGCAATTAACCATAATAGTCATGTACGACTAACCACGATAGTTTCTCAATCATAGTCATAGGTAGTAGTCTCATAGTCATGAATCATAGGCAATAGTCCCAAATTTATGAATCATAGTCATAGTCATAGACAACAGTCTTATGTTCATAGTCATAGCATAGTCTTATGTTCATAGTCATAGGCATAGTCTTATGTTCATAGTCATGGGCATAGTCTCCTTGGTAATTAATCACAATAGTCCTGAATCAGGTCCAAAGGCAAGTACAAACACAGATTCAAATGAAAGGATCAGGCATATTCTCATATCCATTTGATTTCATGTCACAAGTAGATCTAGGCGTTCAAATCTAAAAAGTAATTGACTTACATTGATCGGTTTTAGAAAAGGATAATAAGATAGCGTTGTCGTGATTTGTTATGATTCGCGTGACGTTGCTCGAAGCCGTTGAACTAACCTCTGCTTCCCTTCTTGAAGCTTTAACTTGATTTGAATCTCCAATTTGAAGAAGAACCATAACTTGTTTTAGTGGAGAATAAGATTTATTTTAAAGGTAGAGGCTTAGAATAGAGAAAAACAACATGTAGACTGTTCAAAGAATTTGTGTGGAGAAACCTTAGGTCTAGGCATTCTTTTATAGATGCAGAGAGTGTTTTAGAGCCATTAGATCATCATAGAATCAATCAAGGCCATCTAGACAAGATAGAGTTATCCCAGTGACTCAGCAATAGGTCAGGAATGAGTCAGTAATGACTCAGCATTTGTATTAATAACTTCCTACTTTAATGTTAATGTACCAATTGTACATCTTTTCTTTTTTATTATTTATTGTCAATCAACCGAACATAAATACCTACTTAATATATATATTTTCCCTTTACTGTATACATTAACAACCCATATATAAATATTTATTTATACATGAATAAATCTTTCTTACTTTTAATTTGTCATAAATCCAATTAGAGAAGGCCATGTAAAAAAAAACAATCCTTGACATCCAAAAATGCGCAACGTACGCCACATGATGCGTACACGTCATATATATATGTATGTATGTATATATATATATATTTTTTATATATTATATATATATATATATTTAGCTATCTTCCCAATTAACCATTTTCACTCTAAACCACTTTTTGAACTACGTTCACGCTAAGCCACTTTTAAGCCATTCCCCTAAAACAAAAATATGGCACTGGCGGGAATCGAACTCTGTACCTGTTGTATGCAGGTCACATGTTCTAACCAAATGAGCTACTAAGTCTTTTGCTTACAAACCTTAGAACAATGCTAAACATTATTCTTTTCTCATTCCTCTTTTTTATGTTTTGCTGCAATATTTAATTTAAAGATATCTCCTTCATATGAAGTCCGATTTTCGCAAACTCGGACTCTATCTCAAGCAGAATTCCGAGACGAACGCAATGGTGCAACCCGTTTTACCTAATTCTTCTTTTTCAAATTAATTATTATTTAATTTGTGAAACTTAATGTTACAGAATTATGGGGTGTTACATGTACTCAAATTATTTTTCTCACCTTAGAATTGTAGCTTTAACTTTTATTTGTTCTCTTGGATTCTCCTAATCTTCTCCTCTTTATCTTATTTTGTTTTTGTTTTGTGAATGCATTAAATGAAATAAACATTTCTACCCTTTTTATAGCATTCTTTAAGGCTAGTTTAGTAATTTGGTTTTGGACACTTGTCCACCTTATCTTTGTGCAAGCTTTAGGATGTATACACATGCCTCCTTAGGTGTCTTTAGATGTTTCTATATATGTGTTTATGTGTCTTTATCTTATTTAATCTCAAGACATGTGTACCGTTCATTTGATGACACGTGTCCTTATCATTTCGTGCCACCTTTCTTATTTTTAATATATATACATATACCATTTGTTTTTAGTTAAAAGCTATGTGTTATATGTATTTATATACATATGTATGTACGTGTTAAATTATACTTAAATGTTTGAATCGAATCGAATTTGTATATTTAAAATTTCTAGAAACTTTTTCGTACCCGAATTTTGAGTTAGGCTGTTACCCCTCCAAATCGAAGAGCTCTTATGCAAACAGGTTAAAATTGATTTCACTTGGGGATTCTAACTCCAATTCTTTCACTATATGGTCAAAGAATAGAAACAAACTCTCTATTCACAAAATTCAAAAATTGGATGGCTTACGGATCATTGAGGGGAGTAAAACTAATAATGCAATTGTTTCATTCTATAAGGATCTCCTTAGATCCCCTCAGCCTTTGATACCCGAATGGACATTCTTTTTGCACGTTATCGCCCTCATTCAAGATCATGTCAATTCCACCATCTAATGATGAGATCAAATATTCAGTTTTTTCACCTAGATAAAAACAGTATGGTAGGACTGGATAGTTTACCCGCTTTTTATACCATTCCTTTTAGGATATCATTGGTCCAGATTCCATTTTGGTCATCTAGGACTTATTCTATAGTTCTACCTTCCCTAATAGCTAGACTTCCACTTACATCATCCTTCTCCACAAAATTGATAATCCTAAAAGGCTTTTCGATCTTAGGTCAATTAGTCATTGTTATTTCTACAACAAGAACATATAAAAAAGTTAATTCTAACAGACCTCATTTTAACAAACATTATTTCTAATTCCCATGCTTGCTTTATCAAGTGTAAACTCATTTTTGATAACATCCTCTTAGTAAAGTAGCTTGTCTCCAAAATTAACCACAGAGTCAGAGGTTCAAATGTGGTTATCAAATTGGATATGGTGAAGGCCAATGACTGTTTATCTTGGTTTTTCCTCATTAAGGTCCTTCAAAGATTCAAATTCAATGATACCTTTATTAATATAGTATGGAGACTTATTTCTAACTGTTTGTATTATATAATTATTAATGGATGTCCCAAATACTTCTTCCATCAGCCAGGGAGTCCACCGAGAAGACCCTCTATCTCTGAGCCTCTTTGTTATCATTGTTGGGGCCCTTAATAGAGGCCTTCATAAATTAAAGATTTTTGGTAAAATCCGGCAGTTCTCTCTTCCTATTAGAGCTTCTATTATTTCATCCCTATCTTTTGTTGAAGACATTTTGGTGTCTAGTATCGTTCAATCGAGATCCATTCATTACCTCATAGAGTTCTTAAAAGACTATGAAAGTTGTTCTAGTCAACTGATAAGCTTCTCTAGAAGCTTAATTATTTTCTCCTTTCAAGCCTCCCTACCTTTAAAGCGAGGCTTTAAGCTAAAGTTAACTTTTCCATCCATATTCTTCCAATTTTGTATTTTGGTATTCAACTACATAGTGGCCAAAAAATTAATCTTGACCTTAGAGATCCCATTATCAAATCTTGTAACTCATTAAAAATGGAGCACATCTCTACTTCCTCAGGCAGGCAGATTTGTCCTTGCCCAATCGGCCCTAAGCACCCATTGCTCTCATGTATCCATGGTCTCCTTTCCAATTAACTCATTCTTTTCTGAATATCACTACATATGATCCAACTTCTTCTGGGGTTCATAGAACGACCATCTGAAACATCACTGGGTCTTTTTCGATCGCATATGTCGTCCCAAGTCTAAATGGATTCTGGGCATTTGTGCCATGCGAGTTGTCTACAAGGCCTATTGTCTTAAACTTTTGTATCATTTCTAGTACTATTACTCCCTATAGGAAAGCTTTCTCCACCATAAGTATTGTAGACCCAAATTTCGAGGCCTCTATGGTCTTTCTGCCAGCTTGAGTGACACGCAGAAATGCATGTAAAAAGGTAAAGTTGTATATGATACTACATCGTCCATAACCCCCTCTTTGGCCTAATGACTCCTCCCCTTACTTACTAGTCAGACTATTTTGTTAGGAAAAAGATATGAGGATTTATCGCGAATTCTAAAAAAGTTGTCTTCAAAAATGAAGTAATTAGTTTTGCATTGCTTGTTGATTGTGATCCTCTCACATTTTAAGAAGTAGTTAAAGATGATGGATGATGTTGACCAACTTTTTAGAAAAGGCTATCACGGTTCAATGGATCGAAGCCCAATATCCAGGAAACTCTCTTCAGCACCGATCGATCGGTCGATATAGCAATTCACACTCCAGAAAGCACAGGCAAGGTTCAGCCCAAACCAACTTCCTTTAAAGCCAGCCCGAACTGAGGCCGACTTGAGTTAGTATCCTTCAAACAACGGCTCACCGAACCCGGAAGAATCACTCTTCTCGACTGACCGAGTCAACTGCTTCTCTCAAAATTGGATCGACCAAATATCTCGGATTCATCAGGAAATATCCAGCTAAGTCAATCATTACTCAGACCAATTCTCAAGACAACAAAGGCACTCAAATGCTACCGACCAAAGCTCTACTTTTGATACACCTCATCTCGGTTGCCACATAAGCCACAATTCTTGAGGGTACTATTAATCAGCAGTGGACCGGGTCCCACCTCTGCAACTACTTCCAATAATCGAGCTCCACATGTCCAATCTTCGAAAAAGAGGAAAGACACGTGGCAGCCCGCTCAGCCCACTTCTTCACCTATAAATACATCCAAGCGCAAAATGGAAAGGAACCTTTTTTCAGCTACTCCAACTTTTGGCTGAACTTCTCCTCCTAAATCTAAACTTCTCCACGGCTAAGTCTCAAAATAGCCAATTCTTCTTCTTTCTTAAGATAGAAAAAGCATTGTACTTGTACTAAAAGTAAATTAATATATATAAAGTGGACGTAGGCACCATCTTTGCCGAACCACTATAAAAAGTCTTGCGTGTTCCCTATTTTTTTAACTTTATCGCATTCTATAATAATTATTTGTGTGCTCACCACACGATGGGGGGTTGACTATCACTAGTGACCAACTTTTAAGGTCAACACTTTGGCATGCCAGGAAGGGGCACGCACCGACATACTCTACGACCTTCAACTAGTTCCAATCCATGGCGTACAAGCGGAAGAAGGATGCAACATCTTCTCGCCCCATAAATGCTGATACAGCTGAGACAAACGCTGTAGAAGAAAGTCAGGAAGCCTCCTCTCATGAAGTCGTGTACCGATATCTTACCTGGGACGACATGGACAAAATTATGTCCGAATTCAGAGGCCATATGACATCTCAAGATTAACTCCTCGAATGACAACAACGGTTGATGGATCACCTTCTCACTCGGATGGAAAAGGGATTTAATGCTTCAACATCAATTCCTCCACCGGGCAAGGTTGGGGAAATAATTGGTCTTCGATCTGCGGAAATCCAAGCCCTAGATCAGGTCACACCTTTGCTTCCTCCTGGCTCGGCTCCACCTCCCGACCCATCATAACCAGGAGTATCTTTTCCAACAACCACCGCAGCTGCAGATTCACAGGAGGCCCGCAATCAAGATCTAGGTCTTTCGACCACTTTGCCTCCACTCTTGGGGACAACTCGACCCCCGGAAAAATCGAGCAACCAATAGGTCAGTTGGAATCAATACCATTCCCATTATAACCCAGTATCTTACTGCAGACTCGTCTTATGCCGCCTCTCCTTCAACGAAGAGCTAGTAGATCCTTCCCTTCGAACTAGGGAAACCACTCTACCATACCGGTTCTCATATTAACAGAGGAAAACACAATTGTAGACCCTTCTAACATCAACTCGGGAGGAGGCATCGAAGATCCCCGAACATCACATGCTATGCTGGGTCAGCCCAGACCTTCTATCATGGGTGCGGCCCGGTTCAATTCTCATCAGGTTCAAGAGGCGCCAGTCTTCCCAGGACCAACATCTGCGATGAACCCTCGCCCTCACCTTCACTCAACTCTCGGAGGTCGAGCCCAACCTACGGCCACCCCTCCGAGCATTCTTTCGTTGGACCCCAATGCTGGAGCTCTCCCAAATGCAGAGCTGGATTCATGACAACGACTCCTCGGAGATAGAAGCCATCTTGCAAGCATCATCCGACATTTCACCCGAAGCAATCTGTCTCAGCAGGATATAGATAATATCCACCGTAGCCCCTTCACCAATGAAATCAAGAACTCTTGCAAACCTCCGGACTTCAAATTTCCAGCTATCGAACCCTACAACGGTCTGACTGACCCGACCAACTATCTCATGCGGTACATGCGCTAATGGAAGTGCTCGGCACATCGATCAATGTTATGGCCAAGTGCTTCCCACTCTTCCACACAGATATAGTCGGCATATGGTTTCGACAACTAACAACATAGTCGATCAGCAGCTGGAATGCGTTGGTCACCCTCTTCATCGAGCAGTTTAAAGTTCACATCTCCAACCAAAGAGTGTCCTATTCTTGACCTCCATTAAGCAACGTCCGGGAGAGACACTTCGGTCTTTCCTCAAAAGGTTCAACGCGGCCGTAGTAGCGGTCGATCGATGCGAGCCATCAATGGTGCTTATGGCCGCCATTGCAAGTGTTCAGAACCGATCAGAATTCTCAATCTCTTTGTCCAGAGATCTCCCCATGGACATAGAAGATTTCTATGCAGAGGCCAAGCGATTCCTTAGACAAGAAGATACCAACATTGAGATGGAGTGCCTTGAGGTCCTCGCCACCAAACAAGGAGGTCATCTAACACCAACGACTAGAATAAAGGAAGAGGAAAGGCCCTAACAAATGAACACAACATACGATCCCAGAGAGAGAATAAGTACGATGAATATATCGAGATCAACTCTTCCTTGCTTGACATCTACCTTGATGTACAAGGGTCCCTACCTTTCCCAAAACCCCCTCGAAGAGAGCCGACCCAAAAAGAGCTCGACTTTGGAAAGCACTGCATGTTTCATAACATTGTCGGTCATAACACCAGTGAATGCAGGCACCTACGTGATCTCATCGAGGATAGGGTCAGGCGTGGGGAGCTTCCCGAATATGTCAAGAGGATCATACAGGCCATGCCACCACAATCTTCTGCCCATGCTCCTCGAGCCGGTCCTCGAGCTCCTAGAAATGAAAAGGACCCCGAGCCCAGCCCTCGCGGCATCATCATTTAATGAGATTTAGATTTCTTATTTTCACTCTATTTTCATTTCTTTCAATAAAAATGATATGTTGATGTACACATGTACAGGGTTTAGATTTATCTCCTAGGCATGCTCTGGAATCAACGTTCGTCTTCTTAGAATTTATTTTCTTGTAATAGGTCATTAGCAAATAGTGATCTTTCTTTTGCAAACATGGATATGTTTGAATGATATAGATCGAGTGTGACTAGTACTCACCGATCTGAATATGGTCAGTGCTAAGCCATCGTCCTTAACACACGATTAAAAGCCTACCACCATAACTAAACCTACTCCTTAAGCCGAGCATGGTCATATTTCTTTAAGCTAGGTATGGATTATACTCGCCCTTTTTTTAAACTGAGTGCATTGTCCACTCATTAAGACTAAGCAAATGACCTTATATAAGTCGAGCATGGTTAACACTTTCCATAAGTCAAGTATGGATAATACTCGACATTGCCATAAGCAGGGTATGGTTAATACTCGCCACCTCTATAAGCCGGGTATAGTTAATGCTCGTCACCTCTATAAACCGAGTATGGTTAATACTCGCTACCTTTATGAGTTGAGTATGGTTAATACTTGCTATCCCTCTAAGCCAAGTGTAATTAATTCTCGCCCTTATCTTCAAGCCGAGTATGGTTAATACTCGCCCAAACGAGATCAAAGCCTTCTCTAGACCAAGAATGGTCTGCACAATCTTTGCAGGTGATGAATCTTACGTCTGAAGTTAACAAATATTTTCTCGACCGTAATACGGTCTTCGATGGTTGTCGGTTTTCTGAACTTAATACGATTATCTCGATCATCGGTTTTCTGGCCTTAATACAACCGTCCGGACTATCAAACTTCTGGCCTTAAATATAGTTCGACACAACCATCGCTACCCATATATTGAACTTTGATGCAAGGATCAAAACACACCTCCTTTACCACAAACATGTACTCTAAGGGGCAAAGTGTTGACCAACTTTTTGGCAAAAGCTGTCACGGTTCAACGGATCGAAGTCCATTATCCAGAAGCTCTCTTCAGCACCGATCGATCGGTCGACATAGCAACTCACACTCCAGAAAACACAAGCAAGATTCGCCCTAAACCAACTTCCTTTAAAGACTTCCCAAACTGAGGCTGACTTGAGTTAGTCTCTTTCAAACAATGGCTCACTGAACCCGGAAGAATCGCTCTTCTCAACTGACCGAGTTAACCGCTTCCCTCAAAATCGGATCGACCAAATATCTCGGATTCATCAGGAAATATCCAGCTAAGTCATTCATTACTCATACCAATTCTCAAGGCAACAAAGACGCTCAAACACTACCGGCCAAAGCTCTACTTTTGATACACCTCATCTTGGTTGCCACATAAGCCACAAATCTCGAGGATACTATTAATCAGCTGTGGATCGGGTCCCACCGTCGTAACTACTTCCAATAATCGAGCTCCACGTATCCAAGCTTCGAAAAAGAGGAAAGCCACGTGGCGGCCCACTCAGCCCACTTCTTCACCTATAAATACTTCCAAGCTCAAAACGGAAAGGAACCTTTTTTTGGCTACTCCAACTTTTGGCTGAACTTCTCCTCCTAAATCTAAACTTCTCCACGGCTAAGTTTCAAAATAGCCAATTCTACTTCTTTCTCAAGATAGAAAAAAGCATTATACTTGTACTTAAAAGTAAATCAATATATATATATATATATAAAGTGGACGTAGGCACCATCTTTGCCGAACCAATATAAAAAGTCTTGCGTATTCCCTATTTTCATTACTTTGCTACATTCTAAAATCATTATTCGTGTGCTCTCCACACGATTTGGGTTGACTGTCACTAGTGACCAACTTTTGACGTCAACATATGGTTTCATGTAGTGAATGATGAAATTCATTCAATCTAGAAGAATGACACATAGGAAATAACTTCTCTTCCCGTAAGCAAGAATTCTATTGGTCTCAAATAGGTTTTAATACCAAGTATAAATCAGTTAGCCAGATGGATCGATTAAAGGCTCAATTGGTCATAAAGGGATACATATAAAAGCTTAAAATTGATTATTATGGAGTAATCACACCAGTAGTTGGATTTAATACTACTCTAATGGTGTTTGCCTTAATTTTGCAAAAGAATTGGGAAAAAATTTAGATGTATACGAAATTAGCATTATCAAATGGAATACTTGAAGAGGAAGTGTTTATTGATCGGGTATCTTATAATGTAAGGAAGGGCAAGGAGGTTTAGGTTCTAAGATTGAAGAAGGTATTATATGGTGAAAACAGGCACCATAAGCCTAATATACCCTACATTTTTTTATTTATACAAATTTGCTAAATCATCAACTTGCTGCTAAGCCGATTCCTAGTTATTGTAACATACCGCGTTTTATTGAATAAATAACTAATATAATTATAAAAAGAGAAAATAAAAAATTTTGGAATTTAAAATCCAGCTTTGGAACTTATATCATTATGCTCACAGTGATTTTCTGATTAGTTTACATATATAATATTCATCGAATGGAGTTCGTACAGAAAAGTTGTTGACTTTCAAAGTTCGGTGTCAAAAAATAATTATATATGTAAACGCGCTTACATTTATTTATTTATTTTATAAATATAATATAAGAAAATTATAGAAATAAACACATATGCGAATTTTCTAAAAATTGTTATGTAATATTAATGGAAATAAATCAGGATTAAATGGAAATTAATTAAAAGTATAGGTTATATAAAATGTAACGTTATAAGATATTTAAGGAAATTAATTCATGAATCAATTATATACATCATTTATGCGTATAAGACCAATAGGGGTTACAACGACCCGTATTTTAGCAATATAATAATTAATTAATTTAATTATTTATATAGTGATTTAGAGAATTAAATGGCCGTTTAATTAAATTTTATTGAATATTTAATTAATATAATAATTAAATAATATATTTAATTTTGAAATAATCAGAATTAGCTGAATTGGTAATACGGTGTGAATTGTGTAATTCAAAATATATATAATTCAGTTTGGAATTGAATTCGAATAACGAATATATTATATAAATGACGGTTGAACGTATATTTATAATATAATTAAAATCGAGCTCGAAATGGCGCGACAGTTTGCTATTTGGCGATTTGAACTTCAACTGAATATGCAGGATTTATTTTAAATCGGATTTATGTGAAACAAGAAACATATGGAGCTGGTGAAATATATTTTTCTAGTGGAAGAGAAAAATCGGGATTTCATTGTGTTGATTTTGATTTATGTCCAAATTAAATTTTCGAAAAGTCGCTATGGAATTCCTTTATAATTTATAACGATATATAAAAGGAATTTCAATATAAATTGAATATCGATTCAACTGGGATTTGAATATCGAGTTAGAAATCCGTATAGGATTGTTCTGAAGTTGTATGATATTCTGTGTGAATAAATATACGATAATATATATATTTATCGATATTTAATTTAATTGTTTTTAAATATATTTATATATTTAAAAGGGATATTTAGAGCTTTAAAAATAGCCAGTTTTGCAAACAACCTCAGAATTCGACGAAACTAATTTTGTTGGATCCACAATGTTAAATTATTGTTAAATTCCATGTTTCGTGATTTTTGAAGTCAGTATGCGGCCGTACGGGATTTTAATGTGAAAAATAGTCGATATTTTGACCTTTAAAAATACGCTGCGTGAGCAAACGAGGTCGGAATTCGACGAAACCAGTTTTGTTGGGACCGTAATGTCGAACTGTAGCTGCATGCCCATTTTCGTGATTTTTGGGTATTGTATGTGATCGTAAGCACCTTTAAAGGACAAACGAAGATAATAGTTCAATAAAAACCAATATAAAATTAATTTGAAAATCCTATAAATATCCCCCCGAAATTCTCTAAACCCTGAGTCATTTTCATTTCGGTCAAAAACATTTTTGCGCCGTCATATTCTCTTCTAGGAAAATACTTTTTCCGATCTTTCAAAATCCACAAGAAATCAAAAAAAAATCTATAAATAAAAGGTGATGTATGTTTGAATTCCTTGTTTAGTCCTCTTCGATTCTATACCTCTTTGGTAGGGTGTGATGTCAATTCGCGGTCCGCAATATTTCTCAACGCGAGCTAGGGTTGATATTTAAACGAAATTCAAGCTTTGTTTTAAGTTTTGGAGATTGTTTTTAGTCTAACCATAACAAACC
This sequence comes from Allium sativum, assembly GCA_030737875.1. Taxonomy (NCBI): domain Eukaryota; kingdom Viridiplantae; phylum Streptophyta; class Magnoliopsida; order Asparagales; family Amaryllidaceae; genus Allium; species Allium sativum. The sequence goes on from CM060922.1 coordinate 926,346,902, forward strand.
GCACCTACTTGTCAATTTGTGTGAAACTCGGTGATGGTTATTGTCGCTGCGTCCCAGGGTAACAGCGAATAAGGGCTGAGCGATGGGAATTCCCGGACTAGTTCGAGTGTGGTGATATGGTGTTGGGAAGGTGTGGATTTGGAAGAGAAGGAAGATGATGATTTCAGATTTGTAAATGGTGAAGTAACGAAGGAGTGTAGGGATGGGAGGTCACGAATTTTATGTAAATGGATGGAGCACAGTTCGCAAGTTCCTGGGGAGAAGAAGGAATTCGATTGAGGTTTGGGCTTGTGAGAGGAAATGGGCCAGAAGGAAAGTTAAGCCCATTTAAAATGTTTAAGTTTATTTTTAATTTTTAAATAGCGTATTAACTTGTGTAAAGCATATCTAATTCATAAGTAAACGAAATCGAACAAAACAGGATCCGTTAGGATCGTATGGACGGACATTACCCAATGGAACTGACTTGGAGTGGATTCGAGCTCGTTACAATTTATAGCGAAATAAATTGTCGAATCTGAATCAAATCAAAGACAGTTATCGTTATTAATGGTGATCGTCCAATGTAAGTAAAACTCACCAACTCTGAATAGTTATATTTCTATAACGTATTCTTAGAACTGATAATTATCTGTTGATTGCTGTGTGTTAACTATTTGGATGAACTGCTAGTTAGTTGGTTGAAAGTATGGATAACGATATATATATAAATCGTTAATCAAATATTGATTCTGTTTAGTAGAATATTTCATATTGAATGAAATCGATGTTAATTATATTGTTTAACATTTGTGGATGCAGGGAAACAGGTTGGAGGAATCCAACTGGATTCCTCAACATTTATTTTACTGTTTTTCATATATTGTGATATATGATGTGATATATAGTTTGTTGTTGATTATGTGTGTTTGAATGATATCGATCACTGTTGTTTGGTATTTTAAATACCGTAAGAAAACCCTGGGATGAAAAAGGAAATTTTCAATAACTATATTGAAATAAAATATTATATAAAATCGAAAGATTTTATATATAAGGAAGATTTCAAATTGTATATTGAAATGGAATATTTATAAAATCAAAGGATTTTATATAAAGGAATATTTAAAAAATCAAGGGATTTTAAAAGGAAAATATTTGTAAAACAGAAAAGAAAAGGAAAATATTTGTAAAATAGAAATGAAAAGGATATATTTGTTAAACATTTACAAATAGAAATGAAAAGGATATATTTGTAAAACATTTACAAATAGAAATGAAAAGGATATATTTGTAAACCATTTACAAATAGATTTGGAATGGGAATATTGTAAAACATTTACAAATAGAATTGAAAAGAAAATATTTATTTGTTAAATAAATAGGATTGGAAAAGAATATTTATTTGTTAAATAAATAGAGTTATAAAAAGAGATATTTATGTAGAAAATAAATAGAGTTATGAAAGGAGATACTTATGTAGAAAATAAATAGAGTTATAAAAGGAGATATTTATGTAGAAAATAAATAGAGTTATAAAATGAATTTATTGGAAAATGAAAAGAATGATATATAAGGACATATTTGGCAAATGTATAGAATTTTACACTAGGAAAGTCTAGATCCGTGCTTCGCACACGGGTATAACATGATATGGATTTAAAGCAAAGGGTTTTAATAGAATCTGTCGTAACCAATAGATTGAGAAGATTAATTTATAAATAATATTTTATAAATAAAATAAAATAGTTATCATTGGATAAATAGAATATATAAGTCAGGACTTATATAGAGAAGTAAGAATCGATTTCAACATTGATATTTGAAACAGAATATGGACGTAGAGTTAATCAAAGGAGTAAATCAAAATGTGTTAATTAAAATGAGTTAGAGGAGTTAATCGATTAGAGTCAGAGTTAATCAATTAAAGTTAGAGTTAATCGATTAGAGTTAGAGTTAACCAGTTAGAGATAATCAGTTAGAGTTAATCGTTTAGAGTTAAATCGAATTAGAGTTATTCAAATAGAGTTAAATCGAATTAGAGTTATTCAAATGGAGTTAAATCAAATTAGAGTTAGTCGAATATTAGTTATTCGAATAAAGTTAATTGAACTAGAGTTAGTCGGATTAGAATTAATTGAATATGGTTTATTCGAATTAAAGAAAATCGAATATTAGTTATTTGAGGGAGTTAATCGAATATTAGTTATTCAAAAAGAGTTATCGAATATAGTTTACTCAAATAGAGAGAGAAAGAGTTATCGAATATTGGTTATTCGAAAGAGAGTTAATCGAATATTGGTTATTCGAAAGAGAGTTAATCGAATATTTTTTATTCGAAAGAGAGTTAATCGAATATTTGTTATTCGAAAGGAGTTAATCGAATATTTGTTATTCGAAAGGAGTTAATCAAATATTAGTTATTCGAAAGGAGTTAATTGAATATTAGTTATTCGAAAGAAGTTAATCGAATATTACTTATTCGAAAGGAATTAATCGAATATAGTTTATTCAAAAGGAGTTAATTGATAAGAGTAAATTAGTTAGAGTTAATCCAATAGGGTAAATCAAATAGAGTTGATCCATTAGAGTTTATCAAATAGAGTTATTAGAATTGAGTTAATCAAATAGAACTAACTGATAAGAGTAAATCGATTAGAGTTAATCGAATAGTGTTAACTGAATAGAGTTATTCGAATATAGGTTATTCGAAGAAGAGAGATTATCGAATATAGTTTATTCGAAGGAAAAAGTTATCTAATAGAGATTTATTCGAAAGAGAGTTATGTAAGGAAGATTATTAAAGATTTAAAAGATAAACTTCGACTATTTCAAAGTTAAAACGTTGTTCAGTTAAGGTCTGAGAGGTAAATATACCCCAACTTGATTGACTTCCTTCTTAACTAAGGAATGGTAAGTTGGATAGTGAATGATGGTTAAGTGAATTTAGTTAATGAATGAAATGGTTTGAGTTGGCGTGGCGATGTTTGATTTAGACATCAGTTTAAATCCAGTGAAGGAGTTTTGGAAATGTTTTCCAAATAAGAATCAGAAATGTTTTCTGATAATAGAAAATAAGAATTTAGAATATATGGAAACAGGAGATAAGCAAATTAATGAACTAAAGAAATAAGTGTTAAATGATGATTGATCGATATAATTTCCATCTGGAAAGAATATCGTTGTTCGCACATGTGTTTTTCTTTGATAGTTAAATTACAGACTATCAAAGTTTTGACCATTTTTCCGTCGTCAATACGGAGAGACCGGTCGGATTGTTATCCAAAGAACCACCCCGTATGGGCGTTAGCGTCTCGAATCAAATAGATCGAAGACAAATTGAAGACGGAGTTATGCAAGGGCTATCCTGTTTACAGAATAGTGCCATCGGTTTGTCCAGCCCCAGGACAACCTGTATGGAAGAATGTTTGACAGAGTATAACTGGTGGATCACGTAAGTTGATCGTTTCAAACATATTTACGTTGGTGGCGGAGGAATTCGTTTCTCTTAGCTTTTACCCGTGGTATTTTTAGGGAAATCGATTTGTGATTTGACGAGTATGACGATGTGACATTCAAAGTGAATGAATGAGTAATCTGTTGAAAGATACGTTATGACCTCCAGCCTCATCAACTGGGAAATGACAGAAATTGGGCAGGCAGCATGGCTAAGTGGTTCGCAACCAAGTAAGGTATATCGTCACCATCTAGAGAATATTCATATTTGTTACTTCTTTCAATTCTATACCTCCCGGGAATGGTTATGTTGGTTTACCAACTGTAAGGTGACAATATATTCGATACACTCAAGCGAAATGAGTGGTCGGTCATGTGTGACCGAGTTGCAAGATGTTCTTGTTGAACTCCAGTGTATCGCTTCTAGAGTACACTGAGCGGAAGGTGGATCCATTGTCATAGTTGGAATCCATTCCCCAAACAAGATCCCGCGGTTTTAATTGTATATTATATATGTAGAACGTTAGATGCAAGCGTTTCTACTAGATAATTATTATACTGTGGCTGATAGACATTATTATAATATCAAAAAAGTTTTGATATAAAGTTTATCGTTTCTTTCAAAAAGAGATTTTGAAAGTTAAATCAAATGTTTTGGATTCTCATAAGGGAAAAACTTGCTCCGTTATACGGCGTGGTCTTATGAGATATCGTTTTATTGCTCAAACTGTTTTAAATTGTTTTACTCACACCAGTCCCATGACTGACCCGGAGTTTATTTTGTTTTGTTTTCCCTAAACTCTTGGGTGCCCAATTTTGTACGGGCAGTCAAGTAGTCGGGATTTACAGATACTTGAAGAGCTGGAGCAGGAGGCTTCAGAATTATACAGCTATGGTTTTTCCACTGTGTTGTAAGTGCTGTACTTTGGAAATGATATGTATATTCAAGTAAAGATTTATATTTCAAAGTAATGCTATGAAATATATTTATTCGTTCTACTGTGAGATTCGTGTTTACTCTGATGTTGTATGTTCTTCTTCTTCTATTCTAAGTTTCTATCTTATCTATCCTCATCCTCTAATTTCTTTCACTAACTACCGGTATTTTTGATCCTTGGATGTTCGATATGTGTTTTATATCGGATAACCAAGATCGACTATTTCCGGGATGTTACAGGGGTCGACCCAAGCATTGGCCAAGTCAACCCGTACATAAGTCAAGTAGACCAATACACATTTCAAAACATGTATTTTTAGTGTTTTAACATATGAATTTTCATTCGTTTGATCGAACAGACGACATGAATTTGAAACCCTATAAATAAACATGCAGGGCTAGCCTCCAAACTCTTTTGTTTTTGAATAGGCACAGAAGCCCTACCGATTTTCTTTCTCGTCCAATTCTTTATGAAATATATATTTTCGATTTAGGCATTCTGAATTACAGTTTAGAAGAAGAAATTGTAGACTTAGGAAAGGGATAATTCAAAATGAATCATTCATATAAGGTAAGCTTTTTGATCTGATTTTTCTACTCAGTCAATTTTATTTAATTGGAATTCTCAGTTTACGGATCCAAATAGGGGTTATAAAAGGGAAAGACAATAGATAATGGATCATGATCTGAATTAGATATGGAACTTGGAGTGATTTTTCTAGGTAAGTGGATTTAAATTATATATCTTTTATGCTAAAAATAAATGATATCATTGGATTCTCATTATAATCATAGTAATGCACAATTTTATGCTTAGACTAATTTTGGAAATTAGTTTATTCAAGCTATTCTTGGTAAACTGTAAATCTTAAAGATGTAGGACTTATATGTAAAAGGTGTTCTAGTGGAACAGAATTAGGTGTATATGTGTACACAACCTTGGGCATAAAGTGGAAAGTCAAAAGCTTGAATACGGGAAAATTTATAATAACGGTGTTAAACATATAAAATGAAATAAAAATAGAAATTAATATAGATATAATCTAGTTTGAGGAATTGGTAATATTTTAGTTTATGGGTTGGAAAAAAGAGAATAAAAGAATATATTTCTATACTTTAAATTTAGAAAGGAGTAGTGAATGTAATAACTAGAATGATAGCAAAAGAAGCAGGTTTAGTGCAAAATAATGATGTTACTGTATTTTGTACTACCTATAAAATAGGAAAATCAATGGAAAAGATAACATGCAATTATGGGTCATTGAGCATGGGTTTACTCTACAGTAAGTACGGAAATAGATTTTTAATAAAGCCATTGTAATAAACAAAATGGAACGTGCTATAAGGATAAAACTTACAATGAAAGTAAGAAAAGCAAAAATGTAAAGGGTAAGCAAAGATAAAAAGAAACGGAAAAATAATGAAGTTGAATACTTGATATGCCAAAGAAAAGAGGGAAAAGGAAAAATATGGAAAAGGTTAAGACTTGCCTTAGGAGCACAAATAATAAAAGAAATGAAGGTAATTATTATGATAAATGATTTATGATAGGCAGACACAGTATTAAAACTAATATTATCACATAATGGTAACACACCTAAAATAGAATTAAATATCATAATAAAATAATAGAGTACATAAACTAAATGCTTAAGAAAAAATTATATATATGATCTAATAAAAAGGTGAGGCCATGGCGATAACCTCATGTGACGCATTTGGAACAATCTATTGGGAGACTGAATGTAGGCAATCAGGACGGTCCATCGCAGATCCTTTAGAGAAAATGAAGTCTGCACCGATAATAAATAGAATTTCATAGGCACGAGTGTATAAGCGACTTCAAAGAGACATGGAGGGTAATATAGGATGGCCCTCCGATGTAGGTATCGGGGAGGACCACTAGAGGCAGGGACTATAATTCCATCAAAAGGTATGCATAGACCGCAATGAGTCGTCTAAAGACCAATGGGTGATTTGGTATTCGAATATGCTTGTATGGTGAAGGTTTTAGCGGGGATATCCACAAAAATAGTAGTCGGTTAGGTACCAATCATCATCAGTCATAGGGAGTATGGGGAAGGGCCAGGGTTAAATTGATAGGCCGTGATCTTTAACTACCGAGACATGGATTAAGATAGAAAATGCCACGTGGTTGTTTTAGTTTGTTCCTTTAGGGAACTTCCGTTAACCCACTGAAAATATCTTCCAACTAGTTGAAGGGTTGGCTGCACAGGGATATGGATGCGCTGATAAAGAGACAAACCATAGTTACAGTGAATCCCTAATTATATCCCTTACATAGTGGGCATGGAGCACCACCTGTAAAAGGAGCTCAGAACTATATATATATATATATAATGAGTACGTTCAAATCCACACGGTAGGCGTGGAGTGGTCCACCGTGGATATCCGCAGTGTAGGCAATGGGGAGGTCCATTGCGGATGCAGTTTACACTTTTTTTGTTGGACGATGGAACATCTATCTAGAAGGCCTTACGAAGTGGACCTTTGCAGATGTAGTCTCATCACTCCCATGGCAATATGGGGCATCCTAGCGAAAAGGATATAAAAGGGATCAAGAGAATGTAGTTATATATATGTGTGCGCGTGTGTGTGTATGTATTGTCTGTTAGGATTAGTCTTCTCGAGAGTAGATATCTATGATTTACATGCGAAGTTGAGTGTAATGTAACCTTAATAAACCGATATATGTTGTATTATGCTTGAAAGTATATAAATTTTCATTTATTGGAACATTAGTTCTTACCCGCCCCTCATAACAACCAGCAGGTTAGATAAAAGGCAAAGGTTATTTAGCTTAGAGACACTTGATATACAAAGTGACATTTATATGTGTGCTCTCCTCTAATTAGAGGAGACCACATCGTTGCTTTCAAAAAATATATTAATAGATACTTGGTGTTAATAATTCCTCTTGAAAAATAAAATATGCTATGATAAGTAACTCCAATGTATTAAAGTGCATAATCCTTTGAATAATAAAGACCCTAATAATGGATGGATCGTGGAAAATGTATAGTAAGCAATTGATCCTTTCTATTCCAGTTTTTAATTTTTGAGAAAAATAGTTTAAAATGAATAAACTTTTAAAAAATATGGAAAATGAATAAACACTAAACCAAATTTTTTAAATGTGGATAAGATGGGAATTAAGGCCTTAGTAAGGCGAGGGAAAATGGATAAATTAATGAAAGGGATGATAATAAGAGATCCTTGTTGTATGCATGGAATCCTAGGTAGAGCCTAAGAGAGTTATCTTGGTATATGAGTAGATCATAAAGTGGGTATTAAGTCAGACTTTTACAAGTTTTGGGTAGTAATTGTAGAAAGCATCAAGAATGAGATCAAGAAAGGACGATGAGAGATGGTCAACACTCATGAGACATAAAAGGCTATACAAGAGTTAAGAGAAAGGTAATTTCAGGCTCATATGGGTTATGTGGAAATAATAAAAAGAAAGAGATCCCCATAATTACAGATATAATAAAAGATGCAAATTAATTGGAAAACGCTATTTAAGTAGCATAAAATTGAGTCCACATTTAGATCTATAATAAAAAGTTAATGGATGGGATTTAAGGAAATATTTTAAAACCTGTAAGTCTATAATGAAAAGGAAATAGACTAAAAAGATCAAATGTTATATTCTTGCAAGTAAACTATGACATAGATTTGAAAAACCTACTGTATTACTTCATGGTGAAGTAAATATATTATATTACTTCATAGTGAAGTAGGAATTACACATATTATCTCACTTCATGGCGAAATAGGGATTATTAGATTTAGACATTTTGCAGTATTAGGAAATTGTCATAGGAAAGTGGAATATCATGATAGTATAGATAGTAGATTATAGGTAAAACTTTTTAATAGGGGTTGGGGAAATAGGTATATAAGGCTCAGTAATAGAGGCTGAGGTAATAGATAAGCCTTCGTCATAGGACTAGGATGGAAGCCCAACTATGATTTGGGGTTTGAGGGGACCAGCAACAGATAGATACTTTCTTTATGATAAATGGGGACCGATGAGAATTGAAGTGAGAGAGGACTTTATGAGAGATTCCAAGACTGTCATGGAGCAGATTCAAAACTAAAACCAAGCTTACGGTTTCATGAATGTACCCAAAAATAGGATATGTGTTTCCTTTCGATTTAGTAGTAAATACCGACACATAAGTGTTATGTATTGGATGTTGTAGAAATTCGTGCTTACTAGTAAGATGTTCTATTTATGTTTTTCTGTAATGATAATTCTAAAAGAATGTAATAATAGGTGTAACTAGTAAGAGGCTAGCCAAAAAAAATTAGAAAGTAGAATGAAAACGCCAAATGTAAAAATAAGCGACAACGTCAACTATTGTAAAAAGAAATGAAAATGTAAATGGAAAAAACGAAATCTTCCATATAATATTTGGAAGATTTAGAAAGATTGTTTTTCTTATGTGAAATGTGCTTGGGAAACATAGGGATTTTAGTAAAATACAAAGAAAATTCTCTAGTATAGGGAAAAGGGTGGGTAAATGTGAAGTGGAAAATGCGACTTTTTGTTCCTTACCATTTTTCTAACATAAGAAATCAAGTTTGGAAAAACATTTTATTTCTTCTAAAATTAGAATAACAAAAGCTGTGGCATAGGGTTTTGGGTGCAAAATCTGGTTGAACTATGCTTCTATTCTATAAAAGTGTAACGACCTAGAATTTTTTGACCAATTTAAATTTTATTTTTAATAAATTTACAAGGATTTATAGTCAATTTTAATAAATAGCAACTTAGAATTTATTTTAAAACGAAGTTTGAACGTTTAAGTTTATATTAATTATAAAACGAGCTCGTAACATCGCGGTAATCTGAGAAATTCAGTTTTGAACTTCAAATGAATGTACAAAATTCAATGTAAGTCGGATTTAAGAAAAATAAGAAACATTAGAATATTTTGAACTCTATTTTTCTAACGAATGTGAAATATAAAGTTTTCATGTAATGGATAGTAAGTTATATCCAAATTAAAATTTAAAATAGTCGCTATGAAATCGTTTATTGTAATAACCCGGAAATCTGGGCCAGTTTAAAATTTTTATTTTGGCAATTTTAGTGAATTTTGATTATTTAAAATGAATTATTTTAAATAATAACGACGAGAAATTTATTTTGAATATAATTCGAACGTATATATTCGTCTGAATCGACGATAGAATATAAATATTTATTTATATTTATAAAAGGAATTGAAAATGGCGCGGTAGTTCGATAATTCAATTTCAAACTTCAAATGAATGTACCGGGTGCAAAATAAACCGGATTTTAGTGAAACCAAAAATATTTTAATCTAATTGATAATATCTTTCCAACGAATCCGAAAAATCAAAATTTCATAGTGGGGATAAAAAGATATGTCCAGTTGAAATTTCAGAGTAGTCGCTATGGAATTCAAGTCCTTAAAAATAGCAATTTTGCAAATGACCTCGGATTTCGACGAAACCACTTTTGTTGGATCCGTGATGTCAAGTTATTGCTAGATTCCAATTTTCATAATTTTTCGAATCAATATGTGAGTGTGGCAAAGGAAAACGCGTTTGACCATTTTTAGTTGATTTTAATCGACTGGAAATTGGCCATTTTTCAAACGGTCTCAGAATTCGATGAAACTAGTTTTGTTAGGACCGTATCGTCAATACGAAGCTAGAAAATATTTTTGTGAATTTTTCGAGTTAGTATGTGACCACGATAATTTGAAATGTACGTTTAAAATTCAGTATAATGATTTAAATGTAAATTCAACGAAAACTGATCGAAACGATCGAATCAGCTTATGATACATATCCCATTGTGTTCGGAATGGGGGTAATTAGCTATGAACGACAGCCGGTGGGTTCAATTTTGTGGTCAAAATAAAAAGTCAACAATTGGAGAATTAAATTATAAAACACTTAACCCCCCCTTACCTTCATATTCTCTCTCTCTCCCTCCCTCATCTGTTCATTTCGAACGAAAAAAAAAAGAACCCTAATCGACGCGCTACCCCCCCCCCGGTCAGAGCCGCCACCGCGCTACCCTCCCCCCCTCCGCCTATGCGCGACGCGCTACCACCCCCCCCCCCCCCCCCCCCTTCCGCCTGCGCGCGACGCGCTACCCCCTCTCTTCCGCCTGCGCGACCCCCCTCTGCTGCCATCTCCTCCCCCTTGGCCTTCCTCCCCTCCAATCCGACCTGAGGAGCCTCCCCGCCACCTCAGCAACTCCGGTGCTACATCTTTACCCTCCTCGCCACGTGCTGTAAGTTCTTCCATTTATTTTATCTTCATTTATTTATTAAAAATCAGTATTATTTTTATTGAATAAAAAGATTTGATTTTTATAAGGAAAAGATTAGATTTTTATTCATATGAACGGTATGTAAAAATTAGATTTTTATTCATTTGGAAAGGATCGATTTTTATTCATTAGAAAGATTTTATTTTTATTCATTAGAAAAATATAATTTTTATATTATAGAAAGAATGAAAATTCGATTTTTATATATTGAATAGCAAAGTAAAAATTCGATTTTTATATATTGGATAGCAAAGTAAAAATTCGATTTTTATACATTGGATAGCAAAGTAAAAATTCGATTTTTATATATTGGATAGCAAAGTAAAAAATTCGATTTTTATATATTGGATAGCAAAGTAAAAATTCGATTTTTATATATTGAATAGCAAAGTAAAAATTCGATTTTTATATATTGAATAGGAAAGTAAAAATTCGAGATTTATATATTGAATAGCAAAGTAAAAATTCGATTTTTATATATTGAATAGCAAAGTAAAAATTCGATTTTTATATATTGAATAGCAAAATAAAAATTCGATTTTTATATATTGAATAGCAAAGTAAAATCGTGATTTTTATATATTGAATAGCAAAGTAAAAATTCGATTTTTATATATTGAATAGCGAAGTAAAAATGTGATTTTTATATATGTAGAGAATACGGGCAGTGGAAGTGACAAAAGGAAGAACGATGAAGATTTCCTACATATGGAGAGTCGAGGCGTTTGGATTAGCTTTAGTGAGAACTTCTCACCTTTTAATTTTGTTTTCTAGTTAAAAATATATACTAGGATGCAGACGGTGTTTAGTAGCACCCGACACCGATCGTCCACAGACCATGGACGGCTTGTATGCTTGTTTGTTTGATTTTGATGTGTAGTTGATTGCGTGATGTGATGTGAAATGAAATAAAATATTTATATAGTTAAAAAATATTTTTATAGTTAAAAATAGAATTTTTAACGTGTATATGAAATGAAATAGATTAATATAAACAAATCGAACGATTTGTTTATATACACATATTTGAATGATATTGGGACGATAAATTTTACACATCGTCCAACTGCACAAATAAAATATGTGTTTGATTGTTTGAAAACCCCACACGGGTATTGGGGTGATATATGACATACACTAATCCCAATAGTTAGTTGTATGTCGATCGATTGATTGACATACTGTTATAAGCGTTAAATATTTATATTTGATGCTTATACAGTGTAGAACACACTTTGGATGATGGTTGATGATTTATCGTTGTTATTATATACGTGTGGTAGAAAATCCATATAATTAACATTATATGGTAATTGATTGGGCCTCATTCCAGTTTTGAAATAAAATATTTGAATAGAAATATTTGAAAATAGAAATATTTGAAAAAGAAATATTCGGAACATAATATTTGAAAATAGAAATATATGAAGCCGTGTTGATAGACTGACGCCATTTTGACGTGAACGGTATTTATATCGATTTTATTCATTTTATAATGAATATCGAAAGTGATTTCAAAATCTGATATTTTGAAAAGAATAGAAATTTGAATTAAATTGAATAGAAATGAATTCGAATTTAAATTGAATAGAAATTAATTCGAATTGAAATTGAATTGAAAACGAACTGAAATTGAATTAGAAATCAATTTGAATTGAAATGAATTTAAATCAAATTTATAAGGAAAATTTCAAGTTTGATTTGAATTTGAAAAGAAGTTGAAATCGTTTTGAAAACGAATTTAAAACGATTTATATAATACGTTTTAAAAGGAAATCGACGAAGTATATATTATATATATATAATATAATGGCCATAATAGAACGCATCGCGCCGCGGCAGTTCGTGGATTTCGACCATTGACTTCGAACGGATATTACGGGAGATCCGACCGTCGGATTCTCCTAAAACCGGAACCATTTGGTTCGTATCGAAAAAAGCTTTCTAACGAATATTAGAAATTAGAAATATAACGGTTGGATTTGGAATTATGCCCAAATCAAATTTGGAAAAGGTCGCTGTAAGTGCAGTTCGATGGTCGTTGATGGAAATCGACTGTGCGGGCCTCGATAAAATTATTAAAAATAGTAATAATTTGTGTAAAATCATAAGAAATGATTTGGGAAGAATTGGGATGAAAAACTCCATATTTGAAAATATAAAAATAGATTTTTATTGAAATGAACTAGTTTTGAACTAAAATTATAATTCTATTTATTTTTAAATAAATAAATTGGATTTGAAATGGTTTAGAAAATAACCAGAATTTCCAATAATTATATTGGAATGGATTTGGATCGAAATTGTCTTTGGATTATTTCGATGTTGGATTTCGTGATTACACAGATATTGTTATGGAAATTTGAAAGACATATTTATATCGTTATTTCCAATACGATATTTGTTGGTCGTAGAATTTGATATTGAATATAAGCCGATATATTTTCTATTCAGAGCCTTGTATTTAATATCAAATGTGATTTGGGTTTGTCGTGAATGGTGTCTTCATTAACACTGTTCTTAAGCCCAGTTGAGAAAAAGATTAAATCTTCTTAGTTAGATTTAATAAAGTGTACCAATTAAATAATATTTAATTGGAATTGAATTCGAATTGATTCTTGGGTTTATCGTGAACGGTGTTTTAAATAACACTTGTTCTTTAACCCGATAATTAATGGAATGTGATTTTGGGTTGTCGTGAACGATATCTTCAATAATACTGTTCTTAGACCCAAAGGAGTTAAGAAAATCAGAAACTAACTGCAGATTAGTAAAATTGAATGGTTTCTGGGGTATTGATCTGATGTTGGTTTCGGCCTTCGGGGTTAATACTTAGGGAATTGCTCACTTGCTAATTTACAGTTAGGGACTAATTGAAATGTGATGTGATTTTGGGTTTATCGTGAACCGTGTTTTAAATGACATTGATTCTTTAACCCAGTTAAAGATTAAAACTAAGTGGAGTTTTAATGAATCTTTAATTAGATTGAAAAGATCGAAAATGGAGTATCACCAGTTTTGCTCCAGGCGATAGTTAAATATTTAATTAGATTTAAACGTGAAATGGTAATTGAACTTACCGATAACACTGTGGTGTTAGATATGAAGTATAACCAGTTTTACTTCAGGGGATGAATAGGTTGGGGTTGGGAAATTAAAACAAATGATTACTTCGGTAAGGTTCGTTAATCCTGACTAGTTTGAATTGATATTCAAAGGAAGATTAAAGAATAAATTTAAAGGAATTATCTTTGATAAAATTAATGGGAACCTTTCCCTATGAATGTGAAATTTTGGAACTAACTGTCGGTTAGCTAAGCAGAATGGTTTTCTAGATATTGATCTGATGTTGGTTTCGGCCTTCGGGGTTAATATTTGGGGAATTATTCTCTTGTTAATTTACGGTTAGTGACTGATGAATTGGAATGAGGCGTATGTTGTGTTTGTGTAACACTTGTTTATTATATACGCGAGTTATTCGGAAAGACCGAGTTTATCCCATTCTGAATAACTGATACGACGATAAGTCGAAGATGAAGACGGTGGTTGAAGACCGGAGGTCTTCACGTCGTTTGGATAATTACTGATGATCTTGATTAGGCCGTACACCCAAGAGGAGGGAATCAGTTGGTGATCGTCCAGACGTACTTGGAGATCGATGGATATGCAGGGTACTAGGTGCCTCTGGTTTCGTTCAGACCCAGAACGGACTTATAAATGGACTGTGTGTCTGACATCGGATTTCATTCTGTGTGACTGATATCGGTTGCATAGAGTGGTTTGCCTGTGTGGCATGCTAAGATGCAAATGATCAAGGCTTCTGTTGAAAAGCAGAGTCTTGTGGTTGATGATCAAAGCACGACCTTTGTGGCGTAGCTTTGTGTAACGTTGAATCGCGAGCCTCACACCCCGGTGGTGAACCAAAAACGGGAGAAGGACCTCAAGGAGGACCTGCGTTTCTTTCTAGCTAGAAGTGGCGTCAGTGGTTTTACACGCCCTGACGTGTTTGACTTATGTGGTTGTTGCTGTTGCGAGGCGCCTCGGATATATCGGTCGATCCGGGACCGATGGAGTCATTTGTTGGCTCATTTGCGCCCCATAGGGCGGGGAGACGCAGTGTTCAGGATTTCGTCTAATCCACATCGGTGGACCGGCCCTGTCGCTCCAAGGGTCGATGCGTTTTGATCCTGAGACATGGTAGGCTAGATTGTCTCGAATCGGTAGAGGACTATCTCTTGCCTCGGTTCACAGATGGAAATCCAACTTCCAATACGTGACGTTTCGATTTTAGTTGTAATCCTATATATGGCGACATAGTGGGATGGGGCACTCATGCCGTATATGATTGATACTTTTGATTTGAAGTTGTTTTATACATTGTACACTTATTATAGTATCAAAAGATTTGTTTTAAACGTATCAAGCATTCTTGGCAATTATAAGGTAAAAACCCTATCCCCCGGCTTGCGTTGCATTGTGTGATAGGACCTGGGTCTTATAATAGCTTCATTTTTTCAAAAAGCATTGCGCTGTTTTGTTATATGCACTGTTATTCTTGGGAGGAAATCCGTTCCGTGTCATACGGCGTGGTCCCTTGATATATCTGATTTAAAGTAAAGTTTAAATAACTATTTTAGTTCTCACACCAGTCCCATGACTGACCTGGAGTTTATTGTTTTAACCTAAACTTTGGGTGCCCTTATTTTGACACGGGCAGCTAGTAGTTTTGGTTTTGCAGATTTATATTCACAGGATCCTGGTTTACAGCTAGAATGATATCCGGACAGCTTTGTATCCGTATATCTCCTTCAGTTGTGTATTGTATTATTTTCCGCTGCGATGTATTTTAATGTAATTTAAATCTCTGATATTTCTGTGTAATATTCATTTATACTCTGTATATTCTTGTATTCTGATGGAATTGTTGTAATATACAATGAAATGTTCTCCTGTCTGCATTCTGTTGTGGCTTGTTCTCGAACTATCCGCGCTTTCCTCACCGGGGAAGTTACGGGTTTTTACATTTGGTATCAGAACTTTGGTATACAAAGCTCAGAGAGCAAGGCACATTAGAACCATACGAAAGAATTCATCAGATATTGGATTAGTAATATCCAATGAGAATGACTCGTTAGAGATGGGATCAGTAGTATCCTAGAACGAGTGTGAAGAGTAATGTTTTTAAAATAAAAATTGAAAACAAGTTTTGTTTTGAAAATTTAATTCAATTATACGTATTTGAATTTTTATTTGTGTTGATTTTGGACAATCCAGTACATAAAGAATTTGCATATACGCCTTGCAAACGTATATTCGAAGTTTTAATATATTGGATAGATATAGCATCACACTCTAGTCGCCCGGAGATGATATTGATGATAGCGATCACATCATCAACATTTAGGTTCGAGTTCCGAAGGTGGGATTTCTATATATTTCCATTAGACTGGTGTGAGAACCAAAACTAGATAGGGCTTATTGTCGTGATTTGGCATCAAAAATCTGATTTTTTGACTATATATCAAAGTTATGAATTTGAAAAGCTAATCAACTAATTGATTGATGGTTGTGTTGTTGATTATTGGTTGATTTATTAAAATTTGTACCATATAGCCCAATTGAACCAAATAGTGAATTGTATTGAAATTTGGTCGCATTTGCTTGCATATACATGTACTTACATTGAACAGGTCATAGCAAAGAGGCTAGAGCAGAAGAATAAAATTGTTTGCCCGACAAATAGGTACATGTTTACCATAATTAACTGTTTTGTTTGGGTGATGATGATTTTATGAGCCGATTGGCTAGCTGCTTGGCTTTTTCTTTTTCTTTTTGAGATCAGAGGGCCTATATGGCAATTTCGGGATTTTCCCGGTGCAGGGGAGGTTATGGTGAAATTTTTCGAAAATTTAGGGTGTTAGCCAAATTTTTGAAATTTTTGAAAAGTTCTTAGAAACTGAAAAGTTGAAGAACTTAAGCCATAATAAAAATAATGAAAATTGAGTTGGTATTTAAAACAACTTTCGGCTTCGTTCCTTTTCGGGGACGAAAAGTTTTGAGTGGGGGAGATTGTAATAACCCGGAAATCTGGGCCAGTTTAAAATTTTTATTTTAGCGAATTTTGATTATTTAAAATGAATTATTTTAAATAATAACGATTTATTTTGAATATAATTCGAACGTATATATTCGTTTGAATCGACGATAGAATATAAATATTTATTTATATTTATAAAAGGAATTGAAAATGGCGCAGTAGTTCGACAATTCGATTTCAAACTTCAAATGAATGTACCGGGTGCAAAATAAAGCGGATTTTAGTGAAACCAAAAATATTTGAATCTAATTGATAATATCTTTCCAACGAATCCGAAAAATCAAAATTTCATAGCGGGGATAAAAAGATATGTCCAGTTGAAATTTCAGAATAGTCGCTATGGAATTTAATTCCTTAAAAATAGTCATTTTGCAAACGACCTCGGATTTCGACGAAACCACTTTTGTTGGATCCGTGATGTCAAGTTATTGCTAGATTCCAATTTTCATAATTTTTCGAATCAATATGTGAGTGTGGCAAAGGAAAACGCGTTTGACCATTTTTAGTTGATTTTAATCGACTGGAAATTGGCCATTCTTCAGGCGGTCTCAGAATTCGATGAAACTAGTTTTGTTAGGACGGTATCGTCAATACGAAGCTAGAAAATATTTTTTGTGAATTTTTCGAGTTAGTATGTGACCCCGATAATTTGAAATGTACGTTTAAAATTCAGTATAATGATTTAAATGTAAATTCAACGAAACTGATCGAAACGATTGAATCGGCTTACGATACATATCCCATTGTGTTCGGAATGGGGTAATTAGTTGTGGACGACAGTCGGTGGGTTCAATTTGGAGGTCGAAATAAAAAGTCAACAATTGGAGAATTAAATATAATATTAATTAAATTATAAAACACTTAACCTCCCCCCTTACCTTCATATTCTCTCTCTCTCTCCCTCCCTCATCTGTTCATTTTGAACGAAAGAAGAAAAAAAGAACCCTAATTGACGCGCTACCCCCCTCCCCCCGTCAGAGCCGCCACCGCGCTACCCCCCTTCGCCTGCGCGCGACGCGCTACCCTCCCCCCTTCACCTGCGCGCGACGCGCTACCCCCCCTCCCCCCCCCCGCCTCCGCCAGCACGCGACGCGCTACCCCCCCCCCCCCCTCTTCCGCCTGCGCGACCCCCCTCTGCCTCCATCTCCTCCCCCTTGGCCTTCCTCCACTCCAATCCGCCCTAAGGAGCCTCCCCGCCACCTCAGCAACTCCGGTGCTACATCTTTACCCTCCTCGCCACGTGCTGTAAGTTCTTCCATTTATTTTATCTTCATTTATTTATTAAAAATCAGTTTTATTTTTATTGAATAAAAAGATTTGATTTTTATGAGGAAAAGATTAGATTTTTATTCATATGAACGGTATGTAAAAATTAGATTTTTATTCATTTGGAAAGCTTCGATTTTTATTCATTAGAAAGATTTGATTTTTATTCATTAGAAAAATATAAATTTTATATTATAGATAGAATAAAAATTTGATTTTTATATATTGAATGGCAAAGTAAAAATTCGATTTTTATATATTGGATAGTAAAGTAAAAATTCGATTTTTATATATTGGATAGCAAAGTAAAAATTCAATTTTTATATATTGGATAGCAAAGTAAAAAATTCGATTTTTATATATTGGATAGCAAAATAAAAATTCGATTTTTATATATTGGATAGCAAAGTAAAAATTCGATTTTTATATATTGAATAGCAAAGTAAAAATTCGATTTTTATATATTGAATAGCAAAGTAAAAATTCGATTTTTATATATTGAATAGCGAAGTAAAAATGTGATTTTTATATATGTAGAGAATACGGGCAGTGGAAGTGTCGAAAGGAAGAACGATGAAGATTTCCTATATATGGAGAGTCGAGGCGTTTGGATTAGCTTTAGTGAGAACTTCTCACCTTTTAATTTTGTTTTCTAGTAAAAAATATATACTAGGATGCAGACGGTGTTTAGTAGCACCCGACACCCGTCGTCCATAGACCATGGACGGCTTGTATGCTTGTTTGTTTGATTTTGATGTGTAGTTGATTGCGTGATGTGATTGAAATGAAATAAAATATTTATATTGTTAAAAAATATTTTTATAGTTAAAAATAGAATTTTTAACGTGTATATGTAATGAAATAGATTAATATAAACAAATCGAATGATTTGTTTATATACACATATTTGACTGATATCGATTGGGACAATAAATTTTACACATCGCCCAACTGCACAAATAAAATCTGTGTTTGATTGTTTGAAAACCCCACACGGGTATTGGGGTGATATATGACATACACTAACCCCAATAGTTAGTTGTATGTCGATCGATTGATTGACAGACTGTTATAAGCGTTAAATATTTATATTTGATGCTTATACAGTGTAGAAGGCACTTTGGATGATGGTTGATGATTTATCGTTGTTGTTATATAAGTGTGGTAGAAAATCCATATAATTAACATTATATGGTAATTGATTGGGCCTCATTCCAGTTTTGAAATAAAATATTTGAATAGAAATATTTGAAAAAGAAATATTCGGAACAGAATATTTGAAAATAGAAATATATGAAGCCGTGCTGATAGACTGACGCCATTTTGACGTGAACGGTATTTATATCGATTTTATTCATTTTATAATGAATATCGAAAGTGACTTCAAAATCTTATATTTTGAAAAGAATAGAAATTCGAATTAAATTGAATAGAAATGAATTTGAATTTGAATTGAATAGAAATTAATTCGAATTGAAATTGAATTGAAAACAAACTGAAATTGAATTAGAAATCAATTTGAATTGAAATCAATTTGAAATGAATTTAAATCGAATTTATAAGGAAAAAATCAATTTTGATTTGAATTTGAAAAGAAGTTGAAATCGTTTTGAAAACGAATTTAAAACGATTTATATAATACGTTTTAAAAGGAAATCGACGAAGTATATATTATATATATTATATATATATAATATAATGGCCTGAATAGAACGCGCCGCACCGCGGCAGTTCGCGGATTTCTACCACTGACTTCTAACGGATATTACGGGAGATCCGACCGTCGGATTCTCCTAAAACCGGAACCGTTGGGTTTGTATCGAAAAGAGCTTTCTAACGAATATTATAAATTAGAAATCTAACAGTTGGATTTGGAATTATGTCCAAATCAAATTTAGAAAAGGTCGTTGTAAGTGCAGTTCGATGGCCGTTGATGGAAATCGACTGTACGGGCCTTGATAAAATTATTAAAAATAGTAATAATTTGTGTAAAATCATAAGAAATGATTTGGGAAGAATTGGGATGAAAAACTCCATATTTGAAAAGATAAAAATAGATTTTTATCGAAATGAACTAGTTTTGAACTAGAATTATAATTCTATTTATTTTTAAATAAATAAATTGGATTTGAAATGGTTTTGAAAATAACCAGAATTTCCAACAATTATATTGGAATGGATTTAGATCGAAATTGTCTTTGGATTATTTCGATGTTGGATTTCGTGATTACACAGATATTGTTATGGAAATTTGAAAGACATATTTATATCGTTATTTCCAATACGATAATTGTTGGTCGTAGAATTTGATATTGAATATAAGCCGATATATTTTCTATTCAGAGCCTTGTATTTAATATCAAATGTGATTTGGGTTTATCGTGAATGGTGTCTTCATTAACACTGTTCTTAAGCCCAGTTGAGAAAAAGATTAAATCTTTTTAGTTAGATTTAATGAAGTGTACCAATTAAATAATATTTAATTGGAATTGAATTCGAATTGATTCTTGGGTTTATCGTGAACGGTGTTTTAAATAACACTTGTTCTTTAACCCGATAATTAATGGAATGTGATTTTGGGTTGTCGTGAACGGTATCTTCAATAATACTGTTCTTAGACCCAAAGGAGTTAAGAAAATCAGAAACTAACTGGAGATTAGTTAAATTGAATGGTTTCTGGGGTATTGATCTGATGTTGGTTTCGTCTTTCGGGGTTAATACTTAAGGAATTGCTCACTTGCTAATTTACAGTTAGGGACTGATTGAAATGTGATGTGATTTTGGGTTTATCGTGAACCGTGTTTTAAATGACATTGATTCTTTAACCCTGTTAAAGATTAAAACTAAGTGGAGTTTTAATGAATCTTTAATTAGATTGAAAAGATCGAGAATGGAGTATCACCAGTTTTACTCCTGGCGATAGATAAATCTTTAATTAGATTTAAACGTGAAATGGTAATTGAATTTACCGATAACACCGTGGTGTTAGATATATAGTATAACCAATTTTACTTCAGGGGATGAATAGGTTGGGGTTGGGAAATTAAAACAAATGATTACTTCGGTAAGGTTCGTTAATCCCGACTAGTTTGAATTGATATTCAAAGGAAGATTAAAGAATAAATTTAAAGGAATTATCTTTGATAAAATTAATGGGAACCTTTCCCTATGAATGTGAAATTTAGAAACTAACTGTCGGTTAGCTAAGCAGAATGGTTTTCTGGATATTGATCTGATGTTGGTTTCGGCCTTCGGGGTTAATATTTGGGGAATTATTCTCTTGTTAATTTACGGTTAGTGACTGCTGAATTGGAATGAGGCGTATGTTGTGTTTGTGTAACACTTGTTTATTATATACGCGAGTTATTCGGAAAGACCGGGTTTATCCCATTCTGAATAACTGATACGACGATAAGTCGAAGATGAAGACGGTGGTTGAAGACCGGAGGTCTTCACGTCGTTTGGATAATTACTGATGATCTTGATTGGGCCGTACACCCAAGAGGAGGGAATCAGTTGGTGATCGTCCAGACGTACTTGGAGATCGATGGATATGCGGGGTACTAGGGGCCTCCGGTTTCGTTCAGACCCAGAACGGACTTATAAATGGACTGTGTGTCTAACATCGGATTTCATTCTATGTGACTGATATCGGTTGCATAGAGTGGTTTGCCTGTGTGGCATGCTAAGATGCAAATGATCAAGGCTTCTGTTGAAAAGCAGAGTCTTATGATTGATGATCAAAGCACGGCCTTTGTGGCATAGCTTTGTGTAACGTTGAATCGCGAGCCTCACACCCCAGTGGTGAACCAAAAACGGGAGAAGGACCTAAGGGAGGACCTGCGTTTCTTTCTAGCTAGAAGTGGCGTCAGTGGTTTTACACGCCCTGACGAGTTTGACTTATGTGGTTGTTGCTGTTGCGAGGCGCCTCATATATATCGGTCGATCCGGGACCGGTGGAGTCATTTGTTGGCTCATTTGCGCCCCATAGGGAGGGGAGACGCAGTGTTCAGGATTTCGTCTAATCCACATCGGTGGACCGGCCCTGTCGCTCCAAGGGTCGATGCGTTCTGATCCTGAGACATGGTAGGCTAGATTGTCTCGATTCGGTAGAGGACTATCTGTTGCCTCGGTTCACAGATGGAAATCCAACTTCCAATACGTGACGTTTCGATTTTAGTTGTAATCCTATATATGGCGACATAGTGGGATGGGGCACTCATGTCGTCTATGATTGATACTTATGA
This sequence comes from Allium sativum, assembly GCA_030737875.1. Classification (NCBI taxonomy): domain Eukaryota; kingdom Viridiplantae; phylum Streptophyta; class Magnoliopsida; order Asparagales; family Amaryllidaceae; genus Allium; species Allium sativum. The sequence continues at coordinate 926,369,221 of CM060922.1, forward strand.
TTTGAAGTTGTTTTATACACTTTACACTTATTATAGTATCAACAGATTTGTTTTATACGTATCAAGCATTCTTGGCAATTATAAAGTAAAAACCCTATCCCCCGGCTTGCGTTGCATTGTGTGATAAGACCTGGGTCTTATAATAGCTTCATTTTTCCAAAAAGCATTGCGCTGTTTTATTATATGCACTGTTATTCTTGGGAGGAAACCCGTTCCGTGTCATACGGCGTGGTCCCTTTATATATCTGATTTAAAGTAAAGTTTTAAATAACTGTTTTAGTTCTCACACCAGTCCCATGACTGACCTGGAGTTTATTGTTTTAACCTAAACTATGGGTGCCCTTATTTTGACACGGGCAGCTAGTAGTTTTGGTTTTGCAGATTTATATTCACAGGATCCTGGTTTACAGCTAGAATGATATCCGGACAGCTTTGTATCCGTATATCTCCTTCAGTTGTGTATTGTATTATTTTCCGTTGCGATGTATTTAAATGTAATTTAAATCTCTGATATTTCTGTGTAATATTCATTTATACTCTGTATATTCTTGTATTCTGATGGAATTGTTGTAATATACAATGAAATGTTCTCCCGTCTGCGTTCTGTTGTGGCTTGTTCTCGAACTATCCGCGCTTTCCTCACCGGGGAAGTTACGGGTTTTTACATTTATAAAATATAACGATTTATTTATTTGAATACAAGGATTTTCATGTAAATTGAACACCGTTTGACTAGAAAATTGTGATATCAAGTTGTAAACTCAAGTATGTTTATTTTACAGCTATATAATATTTTATTTGGACATATATGATAATATTAATTTATTATTATTTTTTATTTAAACTGTTTTTAAAATTATTAATATTTTATCAATATTACATAAGCCCTTAAAAATGGATATTTTGCAAACGACCTCCGTTTTCGATGAAACTAATTTTGTTGGATCCGAAATATTCAATTATTGCTAGATTTCAAGTTTCGTGATCTTTAGAGTCAGTATGTGGCCGTGCACAATTTTAATGTGAAACGGTCAATATTTCGACTTTAAAATTACGTTGTTGGAGCAAAAGGACTCGGAATTCGACGAAATAAGCTTTATTGGGTATGTAATATCAAATCATAGTTGTGCGTCCATTTTCATTGAAAACGAAATTCGTATGTGATCATTAAAAATTTTAATTGGTAAATATAACTAATGATCGAATAAAATAAATAAAAAATTCAAATAAAAAATTTATTTCCTCTGCCATATATAATATCTAACCTACCGTAACCCTAATTCGCTTCATTCTCCAGTCAACAAAATTCAGGCCGCCTCCAGAGAAATTAAAACATGAGATATCAAGCTTTGGAAAATCGTATCAGTTCCAATAAAAATCCTAAAATCTTCAAATAAATATATTTACTATCTTCATGGACAGTGCTTCAATCAGTTGTAACATTTGTTGAGTTTGAACAAATTCAGTTCGACGTCGTGCAATGGTAGTAAATTAGGGTTGGAGAAATCATGTGATCGAAGTGTCGATACATGTTATAAGTATTGAAAGTGGATTCTTAAGGAGATTTTAAGCTCGTAGGCATTTTTTGTGGAATTCGAGGTATACCACTGTCACACCTTCACTGTGTTTGGCGACTTCGAGCTGGAGGACGGAAATCATTTGAGGCGCGCGAGTTTTATTTAAAGGGGATGGAAAGGAGGGGTGGGTGATGAGAAGAATCATGGTATGTTTGTCTTGAATTTTCGTAGATTGGGGAAGGAGGAAATGGGAGTCGAAGTTCGTCCACGACGTGTTTTCGGAGGAGAGGGGTTCATATGTACAGAACGGGAGAGAAGAATTAAGGGAGTGAAATAGGATTTAGGTGATAATTTAAATAATAAATTACTTGTTAATGACTTTTTAATGTACACAACTTGTAAAAAATTTAACTTCTCCGTACGTGATTGGAATTCAGCGAAACAGAATCCATTGGAACTGTTTGGACAAGAGCTTAACAACAAAACATATTTGAAAAGATTTGGAGCTCATCGCAATTTCTAGCAAAGGAAAACGCCTGATTGAACAATTGGAATACGATTTTAAAAACCTTTCAGTGTGAGAGCTCTCACTCAAACTGTTTTTTTTTTACAGTTATTATAATCATAACTGAATATATATTGATTGCCTATGCTGATTTTTATCTGGTTAATTAACACAAATTGTTATACGGTATATGGTAGCTTACATCAAAAGTTGTTTGGAAACTAGATGAGTGAATGAATGATTTGTTGTGTTATGAGTTGCATGTGTTTTTGAGTTAACTAAAACGTTAAAATAATATTAAAACATTTGTGGTAGTTGAGATTGAATAAACATCCATTTACAAATTGAACGACTTATTTATGTTCACCCATTTAAGTGATATCGACTGGATTGAACAATAACTTAAAATGAATAAGTTATGATTAATTACATGGTTATATGGTTGATTTGAATGAGTAATTTATAAATTAAAATTTATTGATGTAAACCCCACACGGGTCTTGGGATGATAATTTTACATGTCTCCGATGTGTGTAGATAAATCACTTTGTGTGCGAAGTGGATGCGGTGTGTTGGATGTTAAATAATTGTTCGCAACTATTATTGGATACATATAATGTATGAAACCCATGTAAATTTGATTATATGGTGGTTGATTGAGTTTCATTCCAATCCAGAATAAAAATGAATATTTTAATAAGATAATTTTAGTGAAAAATCAAATTTTGATTTTTATGGTCCGATTTCGGATAGACGCGTAGATATCGATAAATATTCATAACTATATCAAATGGTTTTGAATTAATTTTCATACACTTACAACACGTCAAAGTTTTGATTTTGAAATGAATAATAACTTTTAAAAGTGAAGTTCGGTCAGGCTATTTCGAAGATGTTTTAAAAGGAATTTCTTTTGGAAATTTTCTTGTTTATTTTTGTAACGACTGTCAAGAAAATTTGAACTAAAAATAACGAGTTCTGGAAAAAATATCCTATTCATTTAGGTATTATTAAAATGATTTGATATTGAGATATTTGATTTTGAAAGGTAAATGATGGAAACAGAATTTCAAATGGCATTGAGAATAATATATAATATTTATAAATTATTTTGGAAACGGTCTCGATTTTATTTTAATTATAAATCGAAGTCAGGCTTGAATAGGACGTGTCGCGCAGCGATAGTTCGTGAAATTCAACCCATAACTTCGAATTGACGTAACGGGAGATTCGATCATCAGATTCTCCTGAAACTGGAACCTTGGGTTCATATTGAAAAAAGCTTTCAAATGATAATAAGAGCTTTAAAATCAAACGGTAAGATTTTAATTTAAGTCCAAATCAATTTTGGAAAAGGTCGTTATGGACGTTGCCTGGTGGCCGATATTGGAAACTGACTGTAAGAGCCTTAATAAAATTATTAAAAATATGAATTAATTAAGCATAATAAGTGATTTGGAAATATTTTTGATGAAATACTCTAGGTTTGAAAATATAAAAGATATCTTTATCTGAATGAACTAGTTAACAACTAGGATAAAGAGCTGAAAGGAATATGTGATGTTTTCTGAAGAGTAATAATCCAACGATTTTTAAAAATAAATTGGATTTGTGAATGGTATTGTTATAACCAGAAGTTTCCAACATATAATTTGGAATGGATTTGAATGGAAATTATCTTCGGATATTTTCGGTATCGGATTCCGCAATTATACGGATATCAGTGAGGAATTTGGAAGATTTAGATAGCGTTATTCCAATACGATATCTGTTAGTTGCAAAATTTAGTATTGAATGAAAGTCGACATGATTTCCATTTAAGATCTTGTATTTAACATTAAATTGAATTTGGTTTGTTGTGAATAGTGACTTTAGTAGGTCTGTTCTTAAACCTAGTTGAGAAAAGAATAAATCTTTCAATTAAGATTTAATGAAGTTTTCCAGTTTAATTAATTAAATTAGAATTGAATGGAATTCGATTTAATAATAATAGAGATGAGCTTCCGTAAAGGAAGACCGTTACTATTAATGGTATTTAAAAGGCTTTGACATTATTTCACTTATAGTATTAGTTTGATACAGAAATTTAAATCGATTTACAACTGATCTTATTTCCGTGAAGGTTTCATAATAATTGAAAGATGGTTTTGGGTTTATCGTGAATGATGTTTTCAATGCCATTTGTTCTTTAACCCAAGTAAAGGCAAGATTAATTTCCTAAAATTGAGTAGTCATTAAACAATGATTTTTTTAGATTAAGCTAAGTTGGAGTTTTAATGAATCTAATTAGATTGAAATGTGAATGGTGTAATTAAATCTATCGATTCAAGAAGTGTTCGAGAATGAGTACCACTAGTTTTACTCCATGCAACAGTTACATTTTTAATTTGATTTGGAGTGTTAAATGGTAATTAACTTCACCTATAGTACGATGGTTGTAAGATATGGAGTACTACATGTGTTTCTCCATGGGATGAATAGGTTGGGATTGGGATAATAAAATGAATGATTACTTCGGTAAGGCTCGTTAATCCAGACAATGTGTGACGGCCCGCCCCGCACCAGCCTGCATTTCCTCCGAAAGTGCGCTGTACACATGCCCAACTAGCACGGGACGGTCGTCAGGAGAAAGGAAAGAAGAGAATGAACTAATCAAGGAACCTGTAGAATGTCTCACAGCGCATCGAACAAAATATAATAATAACATACTTGACATAAAACAGGAGAGACAGTGCATAAGCTGAAAATCAAAACTAAACATCATAGCAGCGGAAAATTCAGAATACAGCTTATTACAACTTTCAAACTGTCTCAAAGCAAAAGAAAGCTAAAATGGAAGATACACCACCAATGCCCAAGCAGTGACCTTCAACAACACAGGGAGAATACTAAATATATATTACGTGGAAGCCTCCTGCTCGTCTCCGGATCATCTACCCGTGCATCACCAGCTAACCTGTCTCTAGTCTACTCGTGTGAGCACCCAGAGTAATAAGAGGAGACATAAAACTCTGGGTCAGACATAAAGCCTGGTATGAGCGATAAGCATCTAAACAAAATAATAACAGGTATACTAAACCATACCTGAACCTGGACCTGCAACCAAAGAGTTAGTACCACATACCGTACAATACTCTAGGGTGCCATAATAAATAGTGTAAGAATACGGGGGTGGGGTGTGTATGTCAACAATCAAGCATAGCAACCATCCTTATGTCTCTCACTCAGTGCGTAAAGTATACGATATCTACCACTTTGGAACACTAGACAAACTGAGGTAACGACGAATCCCGACTTGTAGAAACCCTGCTGTGACCAAGCCGAACACTTGGAGTCATGACCAAACATTTCAATGAACCACTTCATTGGTCGTAGCCCTTGGTTCTACCTATGCCATAATGGCCCTGAATCCACCTTCGTACCTCCTACCATAGTGGTCCAAAGCTATAGACGTCGATAACTCCTTGGCACGCGTCCCGCAGCAAAGCCCAACCATGAAGCGAACTCGTTGATTCCCATCTGAATCCTGAGCTCTAACTCCTCATTTGGACTTCCTTTGCATCTCGGGTTTGGTCGAATTAGAGTGGGTCTTCAGAAGAGTTGTCGTGCAGCAGCAGCTCTAGGATTCTGTTCGGTTCGGTAGTCATCACCTTCATCGGTTCGGGTCGGTAGTCCACTTCGGGTCGGGTCGGTGTCTTCCTCTGGGTCGGGTCGGTTCAGTGATTCTCCCCCTTCAGATATCGGTTCAGTTCGGGTGTCTCTGCTTGAGTTCGGTTCAGAGGTAGTTCATCCGATCTGATTCCTTCTGTTTGACTTGTTTGCCTGCTCCGATCCGTCCTGTTCCCTTTCTCCGATCCGATCTGCTATATTGCTCCGATCCGATCTTCTGTCCAACTCCAACTCTAAGCAATGGCCTTCCCTCCTGCCAAACTCCTTCCAGTGACAAGTCCCAATCCAGTTCGGATTCCCTTGGCCAGTTCACTAGTCCGATCCGACCCCTGCTCCGATCCGAACCGGTTCGGGACCTGCACATTTCTGCAACTTTCCAGCGAGCTTTCTACGCCATTCGACGACGTTTTCGACCAATTTAACTATTCTAATCAATCATAAAACATACCATAGAGTCATAGCAACATGTAATAGCAACCACAAACAGCAAACAACAATTCAAATGAATCAAAAGGGATCAAAAGTGACTAAAACTTCATATTTTCCCATAATCCCTCTTAATCATGTTTAAGTACATACTTAGTAAAACTTAACCAAATCGTCTAAATTTTATAACAGAGGCATGAAATATTATTTAAGAATTTCTAAACATTTTTCCAGAATTTATTAGTGTATAAATTCGCTAATCTTCACTAATTACCCTTAATTAACTGTAATTAGTGTCAAAACGATGCTATCACTCACCTTTGCCACAACTAGAACCCCAAAACTGAAATATTCTCTGATTTGGCGCTGTTCCCAATCTTATACAGCGGCTCCAACCTTGCTTTGGTGCTTTTTCTTCTTAATTTAATGTTTGCTAAGCCTAATCTTCAATTAGAAGGTGATTTTTGGGTGTTTTAGAGAGATTTAGAGAATGGAGGCCATGGCTAGGTCAAGAGGAATGAAAGTGGCGGCTGGAAAATGTCTAAAGAAATGCTTTCTAACCCTAATCAACCCCTATATACCCCTAAACCCGAAATTCCCCTCTGGGCCTAGCTGCTAATCACCCGGTTAGGCCCAATTAAGCTGTTTTTCACCATCTGAAACTTGTTTCAGCCATACCTCCCAAACGGTGAGTCCGTTTGGCTACTGTGACCACTCTACGGAAAGAGAAACCATCATCCGGAGCCAATGGAAGTGGTTTCAGGTCAAAATTCCTTTCCAGTCAAAAGTTATGTCCAAAACAGTGCCAACTAGGGGTAAAATGGTCATTTAAAAATCGGGAAAAATCATGAACATGGGAAATGACCCCAATAGTCGTCCCCCAAAGTTACATGACCATACGACTTCGTATGTGACAGAAATAAATATTCTACGATCTTATGATGCGTAGAATGCGGGTCGTTACACTCTCCCCCCTTTAAGAAATTTCATCCCCGAAATTCCTTAACCCAAAACATACAAAGGATCCCGCATGCCTAACAGCCACGTACAACAATCAAACATGCAAAACAAGCAAACAAGCCTATCCTAGCAAACTAAATCGAAGTCAAAATCTTACCAGGGAAAGAGTTCTGGGTGTGTCTTCCTAATGTCCTCCTCTGTCTCCCAAGTACAATCACTCTCGTCCTCGCTCCACTGAACTTTGACCAACTTCACCGCCTTCCTTCGAAATTGCTTCATGTCGTGCTCGACAATACGGACCGGCTTGCGGTTCCCAACCGCCTCGGGTTCTACTTCGAAGTCCTCCAACTGATCAGGTGAAATAGTCATATCTGAGTCGTGAACGAACTTCCTTAGTTGGGAAACATGAAATACGTCGTGAACTCCCGCCATCTTCTCCGGTAAGTCAATTCTGTATGCCAAATTCCCGACTAGTTCAAGAACAGGGAATGGTCCAACAAATCTTGGTGCCAACTTGCCTCTCCTTCCAAATCGTATTACGCTCTTCAACGGAGAAATCTTGACAAACACCAAGTCGCCAACTGAGAATTTCAAGTCTCTTCTCCTCTTATCAGCATAGCTCTTCTGCCTATCTTGAGCAGCTTTCATTCGTTGCTGAATGATCTTAATCTTATCCGACGTTTCTCTCACCACATCTGGTCCAAGCACAAACTTCTCGCCAGTCTCTATCCAACATGATGGTGAGTTGCACGGTCTTCCGTACAAAGCTTCAAACAGAGCCATACTGATACTGGATTGGTAGCTATTATTATATGCAAACTCTACTAGATGCAAATGGTCATCCCATGATCCACCAAAATCCAATATACATGCTCTCAAGAGATATTCCAAAATACGGTTCACCCTCTCCGTCTGACCGTCGGTCTGAGGATGATATGCGGTACTGAGATGTAACTCTGACCCTAGAGCCTCTTGTAAGCTCTTCCAAAACCCACTAGTGAACAACGGGTCTCGGTCGCTCACAATGCCTTTAGGTACTCCATGAAATCTCACTACCCACTTCATATACAATTCTGCTAACTTAGCTGCCGTTCTGGTCGATTTGACTGGTATAAACCTTGCGCTTTTAGTCAATCGATCCACAATCACCCAAATGCTATCATGTCCCGATCTAGTCCTTGGTAAACCATCGATGAAGTCCATCGAGACTTGCTCCCATTTCCATTCGGGAATTTCTAAGGGCTGTAACAACCCACTAGGCTTCTTTTGCTCGGCTTTAACTAGCTGGCAATTCATGCACTTGGATATAAACTTCCCAACGTCTCTTTTCATCCCTTCCCAGTAGTAAGTCTGCTTCATATCTCGATACATCTTGTTACCACCGGGGTGTATAGTCAGCTTTGAGTGATGACATTCTCTAAGCACTTCATCCCTCAATCTATTGACATTGGGTACAACAAGCTTTCCATTCTTTCTAAGCCATCTATCTCGATCAAGCCCATACTTGTTCATCTCCTCATCGATACCCATCTCTAACTTGGAGATGATTTCCAATAGGTTAGGATCGTCCCTCTGACTAGAGCCGATCCGCTCAATCAAAGTGGGTCTGATCGTCAAACTTGCTAACATTTTTGGATCCAATTCGCACTTTGGTCTGAAATCAAACCCCGCGATAAACTCCAGTTGCTTCCATTCAAGGAACATAGCCCCTAAGCTGGCATGTCTTCTACTCAATGCATCAGCCACCGCATTGCCCTTTCCTGGTGTGTATGCGATGTCAAAATCATAGGAAGCTAAGAATTCTAACCATCTCTGCTGACGGAGATTCAGATCTTTCTGAGAGAAGAGATACTTTAACGACTTATGATCTGTAAACAGCTCAAATCTTTCTCCCAAGAGATAGTGTCTCCACATCTTTAACGCGAACACGATCGCTGCCAATTCTAAATCATGGGTAGGGTATCTTCTCTCGTGCGGTTTCAATTGCCGACTTGCGTAAGCTATAACCCTACCGCCTTGCATCAATACAGCACCCAGTCCGGTACCACAGGCGTCCGTGTATACCGTCATCTCTTCATTCCCTTTAGGAATGACTAACACTGGTGCGCTTGTCAACTTGTCCTTTAGACTCTTGAATGCATTCTCGCACCTTTCATCCCAGACAAAAGCTTGATTCTTCTTGGTCAACTGGGTCAATGGTGCTGTTATCTTGGAGAAGCCTTGGATAAACTTACGATAATATCCCGCTAATCCCAAGAAACTTCTTACATCTGTTGCATTCTTGGGCGTAGGCCAATCCTGTACCGTAGCCACCTTTGCCGGGTCCACGGCAATACCATTCTCTGATACAACATGGCCCAAGAACCTCACTTCCCTCTTCCAGAAGTGACACTTAGAAAACTTTGCTTTCAATTGGTGTTTCCTCAACACCTCCATCACTATTCTTAAATGTCCCTTGTGTTCTTCCTCTGTCCTCGAGTAGACCAAAATATCATCAACGAACACAAGGACAAACTTATTCAACTGATCTCTGAATACCCTATTCATAAGATCCACAAAATATGCTGGGGCATTGGTCAGCCCGAATGGCATGACCAACCACTCATAAAATCCAGACGGCGTCCGAAATGCCGTTTTAGCTATACTCTCAGCTTCCACTCTAAGCTGATGAAAACCTGTCGCGAGATCCAACTGAGAAAATACTCTCGCGCCACTCAACTGATCAAACAAACCATCTATCCGCGGTAGAGGATACTTGTTCTTCCTCGTCACTTTATTCAACTCGCGGTAGTCCACACACAAACGAAGGGAACCATCCGCCTTGGTAGCAAACACAACTGGTGCTCCCCATTCGGAAACACTCCTTCTGATAAATCCCTTCTTCAAAAGATCGCTGACTTGCACCTCGAGCTCTCGCTGCTCTCTTGGTGCCATACGACGAAGTGGCATCACTATAGGTCTGGCATCCTTTACCAAATCAATACGAAACTCAATCTCTCGGTGTGGTGGAAGTCCGGTCACTTCTTCGAAAACATCCGTATACTGGCCAACCACGGGCAAACCTGACAACTCACTATGCGGAATGTCGAGGGAGTTTAGAAAACTAGCCAATACCCCCTTACTGGGTAGACCACCAAACACTATCCTTCGCCCATCATCCGCTCTAGCTGTCACCAACAAGCCCTCACAGTCTACCACCACCCCGTATCTTTGGAGCCAATCTACTCCCAAAATAATGCCAAACCCAGTAAAGCCCAAAACAAAGCAATCACAAACAAACATGCATCCATGACTCGATAAGACCACATTACGACAAATCATGCTAAGGCTAGTCGAACCACCAATCGGGTTCGTCACTACTAAAGGTCTATCGACAATCTCGGGCTCCAATCCCAACCTATCTACCAGGTCACTAGATATGAAAGAACTGGAAGCTCCGGTATCAAACAAAACTCTAACAGGAACATCGTAAACAGAAAGCATACCTTGAATGACGACATTCTTTCCCTTCTCCGCCGCTATTGGGGCATTCGACGAAGAAGGAATAGCATTAAGAGCATAGGCTTTCACCATTTGCTTTTCCTTAGGGGGCTGTGGACACTTGTCCTTATGATGTCCCATTTGGCCACAGTTGAAGCACTTCCTATCCGCTGGCTTGGCCCGACAATTACTAGCATAATGGCCCTTCTTACCACAGCTGAAGCACTCAACATCTTGCTTATTCTTTTTCTTCTGGCCATCCTTAGTCTGATCCTGTTTTCTCTTATTCTGGGAACCACCCTTGCCCCCACCACTTGCTTGTGGCTTTGGCTTATCTGCGGATGCAACCTCAGTCTTCGACTTAGGGTAGAGACTTTCTGACCTCAATGCTTTCCCTACAATCGACTCAAACGACTCATCGATGTGGTTAATAAGTCTTTCCCCCAAGTACTGGTCCAAACCGGTTATGAATTTCTCATTCTTCTTCTCGGCAGTATCAATAAGAGATAACCCATATTTCGACAAAGTGTCGAATTCAGCAATGTACTCCGAGACTGCTCTGCCATTCTGCTTGAGCTCCAAGAATTTCTTAAACAACATTGACTTCTGAGCAGCCGGAATGAACTTCTCACTAAAACGAGCCTTAAACTGTTCCCAAGTAATCTGATCTTCGGGAGTAGCTGCCTTTATAGCATTCCACCAATTCATTGCCCGCCCTTGTAACTGACGGGACGCTAGCTTTCTTTTCATCGCATCCTCGATACCCAAATCCTCGAAGATACGTTCACAACTATCCAACCAATCCTGAACATCTGTGGCCGACTCCGTTCCGTGGAATGGCTTCCCACCAAGGCTAGTATAATCCTTATTCAACTTGGCGAAGTCGACTCTTGGCGCCTGCACTATTGGACCACCACCATTTCCACCATTGGGAGCTGCCCTCTGCACATCTCTAAGCATCTCTCTCATGAGGTCAGTAAACATCGTCCTCATGTCAGCAGCATTCCCATTATTGGCTCCCCTACCGGTACCTCTAACATATCGGCTCGTCGTCAATCTGAAAAAGGAAATGATTAACGACTCCATAGTGGTGCTAGTGCAGTACGACTTCATCCTTATACTACTAGTAATATATATATATATATATATATAGCTTTTAAAAACCAAAGTAATCACAAATACGCTCTCTCGTATACGTATATTATCTCTCCCCGATAGCTTCCCTAGGTTAACTACGCAACCTAGAGCTCTGATACCAAGTGTGACGGCCCGCCCCGCACCAGCCTGCATTTCCTCCGAAAGTGCGTTGTACACATGCCCAACTAGCACGGGACGGTCGTCAGGAGAAAGGAAAGAAGAGAATGAACTAATCAAGGAACCTGTAGAATGTCTCACAGCGCATCGAACAAAATATAATAATAACATACTTGACATAAAACAGGAGAGACAGTGCATAAGCTGAAAATCAAAACTAAACATCATAGCAGCGGAAAATTCAGAATACAGCTTATTACAACTTTCAAACTGTCTCAAAGCAAAAGAAAGCTAAAATGGAAGATACACCACCAATGCCCAAGCAGTGACCTTCAACAACACAGGGAGAATACTATATATATATATATTACGTGGAAGCCTCTTGCTCGTCTCCGGATCATCTACCCGTGCATCACCAGCTAACCTGTCTCTAGTCTACTCGTGTGAGCACCCAGAGTAATAAGAGGAGACATAAAACTCTGGGTCAGACATAAAGCCTGGTATGAGCGATAAGCATCTAAACAGAATAATAACAGGTATACTAAACCATACCTGAACCTGGACCTGCAACCAAAGAGTTAGTACCACATACCGTACAATACTCTAGGGTGCCATAATAAATAGTGTAAGAATATGGGGGTGGGGTGTGTATGTCAACAATCAAGCATAGCAACCATCCTTATGTCTCTCACTCAGTGCGTAAAGTATACGATATCTACCACTTTGGAACACTAGACAAACTGAGGTAACGACGAATCCCGACTTGTAGAAACCCTGCTGTGACCAAGCCGAACACTTGGAGTCATGACCAAACATTTCAATGACCCACTTCATTGGTCGTAGCCCTTGGTTCTACCTATGCCATAATGGCCCTGAATCCGCCTTCGTACCTCCTACCATAGTGGTCCAAAGCTATAGACGTCGATAACTCCTTGGCACGCGTCCCGCAGCAAAGCCCAACCATGAAGCGAACTCGTTGATTCCCATCTGAATCCTGAGCTCTAACTCCTCATTTGGACTTCCTTTGCATCTCGGGTTTGGTCGAATTGGAGTGGGTCTTCAGAAGAGTTGTCGTGCAGTAGCAGCTCTAGGATTCTGTTCGGTTCGGTAGTCATCACCTTCATCGGTTCGGGTCGGTAGTCCACTTCGGGTCGGGTCGGTGTCTTCCTCCGGGTCGGGTCGGTTCAGTGATTATCCCCCTTCAGATATCGGTTCGGTTCGGGTGTCTCTGCTTGAGTTCGGTTCGGAGGTAGTTCATCCGATCTGATTCCTTCTGTTTGACTTGTTTGCCTGCTCTGATCCGTCCTGTTCCCTTTCTCCGATCCGATCTGCTCTATTGCTCCGATCCGATCTTCTGTCCAACTCCAACTCTAAGCAATGGCCTTCCTTCCTGCCAAACTCCTTCCAGTGACAAGTCCCAATCCAGTTCGGATTCCCTTGGCCAGTTCACTAGTCCGATCCGACCCCTGCTCCGATCCGAACCGGTTCGGGACCTGCACATTTCTGCAACTTTCCAGCGAGCTTTCTACGCCATTCGACGACGTTTTCGACCAATTTAACTATTCTAATCAATCATAAAACATACCATAGAGTCATAGCAACATGTAATAGCAACCACAAACAGCAAACAACAATTCAAATGAATCAAAAGGGATCAAAAGTGACTAAAACTTCATATTTTCCCATAATCCCTCTTAATCATGTTTAAGTATATACTTAGTAAAACTTAACCAAATCGTCTAAATTTTATAACAGAGGCATGAAATATTATTTAAGAATTTCTAAACATTTTTCCAGAATTTATTAGTGTATAAATTCGCTAATCTTCACTAATTACCCTTAATTAACTGTAATTAGTGTCAAAACGATGCTATCACTCACCTTTGCCACAACTAGAACCCCAAAACTGAAATATTCTCTGATTTGGCGTTGTTCCCAATCTTATACAGCGGCTCCAACCTTGCTTTGGTGCTTTTTCTTCTTAATTTAATGTTTGCTAAGCCTAATCTTCAATTAGAAGGTGATTTTTGGGTGTTTTAGAGAGATTTAGAGAATGGAGGCCATGGCTAGGTCAAGAGGAATGAAAGTGGCGGCTGGAAAATGTCTAAAGAAATGTTTTCTAACCCTAATCAGCCCCTATATACCCCTAAACCCGAAATTCCCCTCTGGGCCTAGCTGCTAATCACCCGGTTAGGCCCAATTAAGCTGTTTTTCACCATCTGAAACTTGTTTCAGCCATACCTCCCAAACGGTGAGTCCGTTTGGCTAATGTGACCACTCTACGGAAAGAGAAACCATCATCCGAAGCCAATGGAAGTGGTTTCAGGTCAAAATTCCTTTCCAGTCAAAAGTTATGGCCAAAACAGTGCCAACTAGGGGTAAAATGGTCATTTAAAAATCGGGAAAAATCATGAACATGGGAAATGACCCCAATAGTCGTCCCCCAAAGTTACATGACCATACGACTTCGTATGTGACAGAAATAAATATTCTACGATCTTATGATGCGTAGAATGCGGGTCGTTACACAATGCGTATAAACCTTAATTTGGTTTAAGATCGTGAAATGATATTATAAAATCTTTTGCAATGTTTTCAAAGAAAAAATTTAAACAAGCGGTTTAAATGAAAATAAATCTTTACAAGATTTATGGGTTTAATTCTCAAGTAATGAATATTTGAATAAAAGAATATTTTGGATTGGAATGAGATCTTTGTTATGTGTATATATCACATGATTTTAAATACACCCGAGTTATTTAGAAAGATGGAGTTTTACCCATTCTGAATAACTGTTACAACGATTAAAAGTCGAAGATATTAAGACGGTGGTTGAAGACCGGAGACGTTCACATCATTGGGATGATTGTTGATGTATCGATTGGGATGTACACCCAAGATGAGGTAATAAGTGGTGGTAGTCATACGTACTTGGAGATCGATTGGACATGCGAGGACCTCTCTCTTGTATTGGACACGTGGGATGAGGAATAGGTGCCTGCACTTTTGTTCAGACCCAGAACAAACATGCAAATGGATTGTGTGTTTGACATTTTATTTTTATTATATTAATTGATAGCCACTAAATATGTATCTATTTGGTGGCGGAGAATTTATTCTTTTAGCTTAACACCCTTCTCTGAGATGTATGAGCATAAAGGTTATATATTGTTGGACATCAGTTGTATGGTATGCATTGACAATATGGCATGCTGAGATGCGTGGATCAAAGCTTTTGTTGAAAAGGAGAGCTTTGTGGATGATGATCAAAGCACGGCTGATATAGCGTAGCTTTGTGTATGGTGTTAATTCACACACTTCACACCTCGGTATGAGTCAAAAATGGGATGAGGGACTGTAGGGAGGACTTGCGTTTCTTTCTAACTAGAAGTGGTGCCGTGGTATGGAACACAGACATTTTTACTTATGTGGATGAAGGAAAGCGAGACGCCTCTGATATGGCCGCATAAGGCGAAGAGGTTGATGTATTGTCCGATAGGACGGGAAACCTAGTGTTTAGGAAATTTTCCAATCAGCGACGTACAGCTGATCGGCCATACCGATCCAAAGGAACTGACGTGAAGCTCTAGACATCTTACAAGGGATAACCCAATCAGCGATGTATAGATGATCGGCCCTACTGATCCAGGGGAACTTGTGTGCAGCCCTGGACATCTTGCTAGAGATGGTCCGAAACCGGTGAGAAGAGGTCCCTTGCCTTGGCTCATGATGGAAATCCAAATTCCAATATGCGATCTTACGGTTTTAGTTGTATACTATGGCGACATAATAATATATGATATTATGCCGTCTAAGAATGATACATTTATTTTTGAAGTTGTTTAAACACTTAGACACTGATAACAATATCAAGTGATTTTAATTTCACATATTAAGCATGTTTGGCTATTATAAGGTAAAACTATATCCTTCAGCTTGCGTTGCATTGTGTAATGGGACCTGAGTCTTACAATAGCTTCATTTTCCAAACAGCATTGCGTTGTTTCTGTTTCAAAATTGGTATTCATGTGAAGGAAACCTATTTCGTGTCATATGGCGTGGTTCCGTGATTTACCCAATTTTTAAAGTAAAGTTAGTAAGTGTTTTGGTTCTCATACCAGTCCCATGACTGACTCAAAGTTTATTGTTTTCACCTAACTCTGGATGCCCATATTTTCCACACGAGCAGCTAGTAGTTTTGGTTTTGCATATATTTATTCAACAGGATCCCGGATTATGGCCTGAGTTATGCTCTAGATTATTTTGTAGTCTTCCGCTGATTATATTTATGTATTTAAATGTCTGTTGTATTGAAACTTATTATTCTCTGATATTTTCTTATCTATACTCTTATGTAAATTGTTGTAATAGCAATGAAAAGTTCTCTTGTTCAGTTTCTGATGCGTCGTGTTCTCATAACAATCCATTCTTTTCTGTTATTTTGGATTGGACTTGTGCAGTTATGGTCGATTCGAAAGGCGGTGATTTTCAGTTTGTCACATTTGGTATCAAAGCTTTGGTTTACAAAGCTCGGGAATACGACTCATTAGAATGAGAAGAGAGAATTCATCGGAGATAAGTAATGCCCTATAAGAGTAACTTATTAAAGATAGGGTTAGTAATACCCTAGAATGAGTTTAAAGAGTGTTATTTATAAAATGAATTTAGTTTTGAAAGTTGTATCTTATTATAAGAATTTGAATATTTTATTTGATATTGAGTTTGGACGATCAAGTATAGGAAGATTTTTCATATACTCTTCGTGAACATATATTCGAAGTCTCAAATAATCTGGGTAGATATGTAATCTCACTCTAGTCACCTGGGGATGATTCTATTGATGACTACGCAACATCAGTAGTTTATTTTTTATTTTCAAAAGTGGGATGTCTATATGATTCCAATTTACTAGAGTAAGAACCAAGAACTTAGTTAGAGATTAATGTTTGTGATTATCTATGAAAATATATTTTAAATACTAAAGGATATATGTTTTGACAACATATAAATTTGGAAAGTTAATTAACCAGTTGATTGCTGATTGTGATGTGTGCTAATTAGTTTAACTAATAAAATATTAGAATATTAAAACCAATATGAAAATGAAAGGTAAATTAAACGAAATCAAATTTAATGTAGAACTAAATTGATTTGAAAGTTAGTTAAAATTGGATATATATATATAGGACAAGTTATGAGAGCTAAGAAGAGGAACAAAATTGCATGCCCAACAAAAAGGTACATATTTATTGTATTTATTGAGTTTGATGATTTTATTAGATGATTGACAAGACGCTTGCCTCTTGGTTTTTCTTTTGACTGATAAGAGGCTATAAAGGCAAGTTGTAGTTGTACTGATTGACCAGTACAAAGGAGGTTATGGCAAAAATTTAAGGCCTTAGCCAAATTTTGAGAAATTCGGAAGTTCTTAGAGACTGAAAAGTTGAAGAACTTGAGTTAGAATGAAGGTTGAGTTGGTAAAGTAAACGACATTCCGTTCCGTTCCTTTTCGTGGACGAAAAGTTTTAAGCAGGGGAGATTGTAACAACCCTGAATTTTGTGACCAATTTAAAATTTATTTTTAATAAATTTTACAAGGATTAACTGTCGATTTGAATAAATAATGATATAGAATTTATTTTAAAACAAAGTTTTAACGGTTAAGTTTATATTAATTATAAAACGAACTCGTAGCGCCGCAGTAATTTGAGAAATTCAGTTTTGAACTTCAAATGAATGGGTAGAATTCGATATAAGTCGGATATCAGTAAAACAAAAAATGTTAGAATATTTTGAATTATATTTTTCTAACGAATTTGAAAAATTAAGTTTTCATGTTATTGATAGTAAGTTATGTACAAATTAAAATTAGTCACTATGAATAACGATTTATTTATTTAAATAAAAGGATATTAATGCAAATTGAACACCGTTTGACTAAAAAACTGTAATATCGAGTTATAAACTCAAGTATGTTTAAAATATAGCTGTCTGATATTTTATTTGGATATATATGATAATAATATTATTTATTATTATTACTATTATTTATTTAAAGTGTATTGTTTTGAAATTATTAATATTTTATCGAAATTACATAAACCCTTAAAATTGGACATTTTCAAAACGTCCTCTGTTTTCGATGAAACCAATTTTGTTGGATTTAGAATATTAAATTATAACTAAATTTCAAAATTCGTGATTTTTGGAGTCAGTATGTGGTCGTGTGCGATTTTAATGTGAAACACTCATTATTCTGACTTTTAAAATACGTTGTAGGAGTAAATGGACTGGAAATTCGATGAAACAAGTTTAGTTGGGTCCATAATGTCAAATAATAGTTATGCGTCCATTTTTATCGAAAAAGGAATTTGTATGTGATCATACGAATTTTTAAACGATAAATATAACTAACCATCGAATAAAATAAATATAAAAATTGAAAAAAAATCATTTCCTCTACCCTATATAATATCCAAATCTACTATAACCCTAATTCACTTCATTCTCCAATCAACTAGATTCACACCGCCTACAGAGAAATTAAAACGTGAGAAATTAAGCTTTGGAAAATTGTATCAATTCAAATAAAAATCATAAAATCTCCAAATAAATATATTTGCGATCTTCATGGTTTCTGTTTCAATCCGTTCTAATTTTTGTTGAATTGGAATATATTCAGTTCGACATCGATCAATGGCAGTAAATTAGGGTTGGAGAAATCATGTGATTGAAGAGTCGAAACATGTTTTTAAGTATTGAAAGTGGATTCGTAAGGAGATTTTAAGCTCGTAGGCATTTTTTGTTGAATTCGAGGTGTACTACTGTAGCACCTTCACTGTGTTTGGCTACATCGAGCTAGAGGATGGAAATCATTTGAGACATGCGAGTTTTATCTGAAGGGGATGGAGAGGTGGAGTAGGTGATGAGAAGAATTATGGTATGTTTGGCTTGAATTTTCGTAGATTGGCGAAGGAGTAAATGGGAGTTTAAGTTTGTCCATGGCGTGTTTTTGGAGGAGCGGGGTTTGTTTGTATAGAACAGGAGAGAAGGATTAAGGGAATGAAATGGGATTTAGGTGATAATTTAAATAATTAATTAATTTTTAATGGCTTTTTAATGTAAACAAATTGTAAATTTTGTAACTTCTCAATACGTGATCGAAATTTAGCGAAACATAATCCGTTGGAACCGTATCGACGAGAGCTTCACAACGAAACTTATTTGTAGAGATATGGAGCTCGTTGCAATTTTTAGCGAAGGAAAAAATTTGATTGACAATCAAAAAATGATAGTTTTATAACAATTTTCAAAACTGGTCAATGTGAGAGCTCTGACTAAAACTGCTTGTTTTTACGGTTATTATAACACTGAATATATATTGATCGCCTATGCTGATTTTCATCTGATGGTATATGGTAGCTCAGATCACAAGTTGTTTGAAAACCAGATGGGTGAATGGATGAGTTTTGTGTTATGAGTTGCATGTGATATTGAGTTAGTTAACACGTTAAAATAGTATTAAAATATTTGTGGTAGTTAATATTGGATTAAACATCCATTTACAAGTCAAACGACTTGTTTATGTTCATCCATTTAAGTGATATCGATTGGATTGAATAATAACTTGAAACAAATAAGTTATCAGTAATTACATGGTTATATGGTTGATTTGAATGGATGAAGTAATTTATAAATTACTGTTATTGATGCACACGACCCTTGGGATGATAATTTTACACGTCTCCCATGTGTGTAGATAAATCACTTTGTGTGTGAATTGGATGTGGTGTGATGGATGTGAATTGGATGTTAAATACTTGTTCGCAACTATTATTGGATGCATATGATGTATGAAACCCATGTAAATTTAATTATATAGTGGTTGATTGAGTTTCAATCCAATTCGGAATAAAAATGAATATTTTAATAAGATAGTATTCAGTAAAAAAATCAAAATTTGATTTCACGGTCCGATTTTGGATGGATGCGTAGATATCGAAATATCGATAAATATTCATAGCTATTGCGAATGGTTTTGAATTAATTTTCATATAGTTACAGCCTGTTGAAGTTTTGATTTCGAAAAGAAATAGTAACTTTTTAAAGTGAAGTTCGGTCAGGATATTTAGACGATGTTTTAAAAGGAATTTCTTTTCGAAATTTTATTGCTATTTTTATAACGACTGTCAAAAAATTTCAACCGAAAATAATGAGTTTTGAAAAATAATCTTGTTCATTTAATATTAAAATGATTTAATATTGTGATATTTGATTTTGAAGGTGAATGTTGGAAATAGAATTTCAAATGGCAGTGAGAATAATTTGTAATATTTATAAACTATTTTGGAAACATTTTCGATTTTATTTTACTTATAAATCGACTTCAGGCTTGAATAGGACGTGTCGCGCAACGACAGTTCGCGAATTCAACCCGTAACTTCAAATTGACATAACAGGAGATCCAACCATCGGATTCTCCTGAAT
Organism: Allium sativum; assembly: GCA_030737875.1. Classification (NCBI taxonomy): domain Eukaryota; kingdom Viridiplantae; phylum Streptophyta; class Magnoliopsida; order Asparagales; family Amaryllidaceae; genus Allium; species Allium sativum. Next base: position 926,389,519 of record CM060922.1, read on the forward strand.
CAGAACCGTTGGGTTCGTATTGAAATGAGATTTCAAATGATAATAAGAGCTTTAAAATCCAATGGTAAGATTTTAATTTAAGTCCAAATCAGTTTGAGAAAAGGTCACAATAGACGCAGTTCGGCGGCCGATATTGGAAACCGACTATAAGAGCCTTAACAAAATTATTTAAATTATGTAAAATCATAATAAATGATTTGGAAAGATTTTGGATGAAATACTCCAAGTTGGAAAAGATAAATTTTTTTCTGAATAAACTAGTTAACAACAAGAATAAAGAGTTGAAAGGAATATGTGATGTTTTCTGAAGAGTAATAATCCAATGATTTTTAAAATAATAAATTGGATTTGTGAGTGGTTTTGTTATAACAAGAAGTTTTCAATATATAAATTAGAATGGATTTGAATAGGAATTATCTTCAGTTATTTTCGATATCGAATTCCGTAACCATAGGGATGTCAGTGAGGAATTTGGAAGATTTAGATATTGTTATTCCAGTACAATATTTGTTAGTTATAGAATTTGATATTGGATGTTAGTCGACATGATTTCCATTTAAGATCTTGTATTTGATATCAAATTGGATTTGGGTTTGTTGTGAATGGTGTCTTTAATAACACTGTTCTTAATCCCAGTTGAGAAAAAAAATAAATCTTTTAATTAAGATTTACTGAAGTTTTCCAGTTTAATTAATTAAATTGGAATTGAATGGAATTCAATTTAATAATAATCGAGATGAGCTTCCGTAGAAGACCGTTACTATTTATGGAATTTAAAAGGCTTTGTTGTTATTCCACTTATATTATTAGTCTGATACGAAAATTTATATCGATTACGACTGATCTGATTTCGTGAAAGTTCCATATTAGATGGAAGATAGTTTTGGGTTTATCGTGAATGATGTTTTTAATGGCATTTGTTCTTTAACCCAAGTAAAAGCAGGATTAATTTCCTAAAATTGATTAATCATTAAATAAGGATTATTTTGAGATTAAACTAAGTTGGAGTTTTAATGAACCTTTAATTAGATTGAAATGTGAATGGGGTAATTAAATTTACCGAATTCGAAAAGTGTTCGAGATGGAGTACCACTAGTTTTACATGCGATAGTTAAATATTTAATTAGATTTGGAGTATTAAATAGTAATTAACTTTACCGATAATACGATGGGTGATAAATATGTAGTACTACCAGTTTTGCTCCATGGAATGAATAGGTTGAGATTGGGATAATAAAATTAATGATTACTTCGGTAAGGCTTGTTAATCCTGACGAGGCGTATAAACCTTAATTTGGTCTAAGATCATGAAAAGATATTATAAAATCTTTTGCAATGTTTTCAAAGAAAAGGTTTAAATACGAGGTTTAAACGAAAATAAATCTTTACAAGATTTATAGGGTTAAATCCCAAGTAATTAATATTTGTATAAAAGAATATTCTGGATTGGAATGAGATCGTTGATATGTTTAAATATCACATGATTTTAAAGATATGAGAGTTATTTGGAAAGACCAGGTTTAACCCATTCTGAATATTTGTTACGACGATTAAAAGTCGAAGATATAAAGATGGTGGTTGAAGACCGGAAATCTTCACATCGTTGGGATGATTGTTGATGTCTCGATTGGGATGTACACCCAAGACGAGTTATAAGTGGTGGTCGTCCATACATACTTGGAGATCAACCGAATATGCGAGGACCTCTCTCCTGTATTGGACATATGGGATGAGGCATAAGGTGCCTTCGGTTTCTTTAGACCCAAAACGAACTTGCAAATGGATTGTGTGTCTAACATTGTATTTTGTGTTATATTAATTGATCTTTACAAAATATGTGTCTGTTTGAGGGTGGAGAATTTATTCTCTTAGCTTAACACCCTTCTCTGGGACGTATGAGCTCAAAGGCAATATATTAGTGGACATCAGTTGTGTGATATTAATTGACAACGTGGCATGCTGAGATGCATGGAACAAAGCTTTTGTTGAAAAGCACAACTTTGTGGATGATGATCAAAGCATAGTTGATATAGCGTGGCTTTATGTATGGTGTTAATTCGCGAACTTCTCACCCCGATATGAGTCAAAAATGGGATGAAGGACCGTTTAGAGGGCTTGCGTTTCTACCTAGCTAGAAGTGGTGCCATGGTACGAAGCCTAGGAACTTTTACTTATGTGGGTGATGGAAAGCGAGGCGGCTCGGATATGGCTGCCCAAGGCCAAGATGACCGACGTATTGACCAAAAGGTCCGATAGGACTGGGAAACGTAGTGTTTAGGGAATTGTCCAATCATTGACATACAGCCGACCGGCCCTACCGATCCAAGGGAACTTGCATGCAGTCCTAGACATCTTGCTAGAGATGGTCCGAAACTGGTAAGGAGGCCTCGGCTCATGATGAAAATCCAAATTCCAATACGCGATCTTCCGGTTTTAGTTGTATACTATGGCAACATAATAAGATGGGGTATTATGTCTTCCAAGATTGATACATTTATTTTCGAAGTTGTTTTAAACACTTAGATGCTAATAATAATATCAAGTGATTTTAATTTTGCGTATCAAGCATGTTTGGCTATTATAAGGTAAAATTCTATCCTCCGGCTTGCGTTGCATTGCGTGATGAGACCTAAGTCTTATAATAGCTTCATTTTCCAAAAAGCATTGCGTTTAAACTAGTATTCATGTGGAGGAAACATGTTCTGTGTCATACAGCGTGGTCCCGTGATTTACCCAACTTTTAAAGTAAAGTTAATAACTGTTTTGGTTCTCATACCATTCACATTACTGACTAGGAGTTCATTGTTCCCACCTAAACTTTTGGTGCCCATATTTTCCACACAGGCAGCTAGTATTTTTTGTTTTGTAGATATTTATTCAGCAGGATCCTAGATTATGATGGAGCTGTACTCTGGATTATTTTGGATTCTTCCACTGATTTTATTTATGTTTTAAATTCCTGTTGTATTGTTTCTCTGATATTTCCGTTGTCTATTATTATATATACTCTGATATTCTTGTACTTTGATGTAAATTATTGTAATAGCAATGAAAAATTCTCTTGTTCTGTGTTCTGATGCGTCGTATTCTCATAACATTTTGTCTTTTCTATCATTTTGGATCGGACGTATGCAGTTTGCGGTCAATTCGAAGGGCATGGATTTTCAAGTCGTCATAAAAAGTGTGGGTAGAATTGGATGAAAAGCAAATTGTGACGACCTGAGCTCTATGTACCTTTGTGTTGACCCAAAACTACACATTCCAACCCAAAGTGCACTGGAAACCCAAATGTCAATAGAAAGAATGTAGAGGGTAAGAAAAAGATAAGAAAGAAAGATTAGAATAGAAGAAAAGACGAATAATCAAACTAACCAACAATACATAGAGTCTCACATCGCAGCGGAATAAAATATAACATTGAAATAAATATTTATTGAGAGCTTGAAATAATACTTACAATTATCAGAGTACAACATACATTACGGACGAATGTCTGATAGAATATTTCCAAAGGGGTCGCACCCATTAGGGTATATCATTACCAGATCTAAAGAAATCAAATGTCTTTGGTTGTCCCTTTTTTGTATGCTTTCGGTTTGGTTGGCTGGCCCCAACTGTGGTAGTGATGTATTCGGTACACTCAACAGGAATGAGTGATCGGTCATGTTTAGCCGGGTTGCAAGATATTGTTGTTGAACCCCAATGTATTCATCCCCGTAAGTACACAGTTCGGAAGGTAATCCCATACCTTGCAATAGTTGGAATCCATTCTCCAATAAGATCCCCACGGTTTTTGATTATATACTATATATGTGGAGCATGATATGTAAGCGTTTTGCTAGACGGTTAGTTATTCGATATAGACACTATTATAATATCAGAATAGTTTTGAACAATTATCCTTTTATTTGTGGTCTAGTCTTACGATTATCCTTTTCTTTTAGAAAGATTTATAACTTTAAATCAGTTGGATGATACCAATAAAATTAGTGAGCTTTCTCATGTTGGTTCACCAGACTGATTGGTGACGTTAGCAATTCTCGGGTCAGATCGAGTTTTACAGGTTCAAGATAGGATGCTACGAACTTCAAAAGGCGAGCTAGAGAAGTTCAGAGATATGATGGGTATCTAGTGTTTTCCGCTATGTTTTGTACATGAGGACAGGTTGTTATAACCGTCCAAATGTATTTAATTCATCCAGGAATAGGATAAACCGAAGGCACCTTCCTACAACATCCAAGGAATCACCCTATGGATCAGTAGCGAGTAGTCCTTGCAATACAAAGATTTCAACCACGATGGAATCACAGTCAAAATATATGTAGGTGCGAATCTAGCGAAATTCAACACATAGTTCTTTGCTTATGAAGATCCACAGTCTTCAACTGCTCCATCTTCAACTAGCATCCTCTAGATTTACGTATTCACTGGTTCGGAATGGTTTTCAAATATGAATTTGATCCCGGTCTTTCCATACCAACAATCGTATATGCCAAATTTGATAGTCTGTTATTTAAGTATCAAATAAACAATCATTCATCCCTAAAAAGAAAATGAATTCACCGATTCAATACCCAGCATTATTTGGCCCCTTTAACTAACCATCTATAAATTCAAACTTCTAAATTCTTGTTATATTTGGGAAACATTTCCTTTTCTTATACAATATAAGAATATTCAATTATCTCTTCACTTCAAACTCCTTTAAATATCCCTTTACAAATATTATTTTGCAAATCATTCGCAACAACTGTTATTCATTGTTTAAAATTGTATATTAAATTATTTCACGAATTCTTATGTTTTAACCAAAATAGTTCAACTTAACTTCTGTAAACAAATGTTATGGATTTCATTTCCAAAACCATTAACCTTTCATTTATCATATCCTTTCTATTTGCATATATTTTGCCATGACTGGGATCTTTTACTTAGCGTATTCTTTAATCAATTTGTCAACATTTAACTCGTATTTGACAAATTCCTTTATTATAGGAAATCCGTTTCACAACCCTTTCCCCGTATAATTAATTTTATATATGAATTCCCATTTATAACTACTTTTAGCATATATTGACTTAAAATCTCATTTACTAAGTATTTCTCCAAATCCCAATTACATGCCCAAATCAATACCCCACTTTCAATTTCATTTATACGCTAATCTCACTCACGAAATATTATTTAACAACATTTCATATATTTATAAACAACGTTTGCAAAAATGACTGGTTCCACTAACCCATTTCAACACTTCAAAATCTTATAAACTTCCTATAGGGCACTTGAAGCCCTTTACGCAATCATTTTAACATTCCAGTTTGCAAATATAACAAGTTTATACCGCTTAACCATTTATCTAATAATATCAGAATTTCCATTAGTTACAATTTAAATTATTAATAAAAATATGAATAAAATTTCAATGTTTACTTTTAAAACAAAGGTCGCATTTCAAATCCATATAAATATAACTTTGAAACTTTCAGAATCAATTTAACATCGATTTAACAACAATCTTTTATTTTATCGATGGTACTAAAGAGACAAACGACTACAAAAGTACCAAATAGTGAAATATCAACCAATTTCACATTCAGTCGAACACAACTAATCACATTGATAAACATTATCGATATCAGTGAGGAATCCTGTTGGATTCCTCTAACCAGTCATTTCCTACAAATTAATTTTTTCAACATATATCATAATATATAAAGTTTAACAAATACTGGCGAGGAATCTGATTAGATCCCTCCGACCTGTTTTTACTGCCTCACAAACACGATTACCTCAATATAATCATCTATAAGAATATCCAATTAAACTGATGATTTCTATAAACATCCAATAACAGTAATTTAACATCAACAATTTAATTTAACGTGTTTATATTGATATAAACGTGAACAACAAGGTAAGTTACCTCAGTTGGTTCCAATTGTTAAAATAACGATTTGGTTAACTAGAATTAAACAAACGTTTAATTCCATAAATTCATTACATCCAACAATCAGCAACTATAGCACACACATTGTAAACCCAACTTATATGAAATATAACTGGGACAAACTGAGTGAGTAAAGTCACCTTGCTTTCCATTCTTCGAAATAACGACTGTTTTCAATTTAATTAAACACGCATTTAATTTAACTCGAAATTTCAGCTGCTTCCAAACGCGTTCAATCCTGTTTCATGTCGTAGTTTCGTCGAGACAAGTCCGATGCATCTTAATTCGATCGTTAGCCCAACTTACACACAAATTCCTTTCAAATCAAATTAAATTTATTTAATTAATCGTTATGGTTTTTAAACGATTCCATAGCGACTTTTTGAAAAAAATAAGTTTTGACGTAACTCAGAATATATAATATGAAATCTTTATTTTTCTCTTTTTATTAGGAAATTATAATCAAATAGATCCGAATGATTCTTATTTCAAAAAATTCGGACTTATATTGGATTCTATATCAATTTAAATTCAAAACTCAATATTACGAACTATCGCAATGCTGCGAGCTCGTTTTAAATTAAATAAAAATTATACATCCAAACTTCATTTTATTAATGAATTCTATACCAAAATCCATTAATATCTCAAATATACATTTAAAATAAGTTTAAATGTTCAAATTCAAATGACTGAAAAATCATGGTCGTTACATTCTTCCCTCTTAAAAGAATTTCGTCCCCGAAATTACTAGGTAAGAAGAATGCTCCAAACCCAATTATTTTCAAAATAATTATTTCAAAATTAACATCAAAAAATTTAAATCTAAAAAATTTTCAAAAAATTCTCCAGCACCTCCTTTGTACGGCTCGATCGGAATAACTGCAAACACCACTCTGGACCTCACTTTGATCAAAAGAAAACAAAAGCCAAGCGGCCACCCATCTTAGGGGTATAAAATCAATAACCCAAACATCAAGGTTAAGGTTTACCTATTTGTCTGGCAACCATACTCCAATTACAAAGCACAACAACTAACAGCCCATCCTTCTCTAAACCTGCACTTCCTCAAAAACATATATTTCTACCAAGTTTTCACACATTATTAATCCTACTTAATAATGTTGCTAACATTCCTCTAATTCCAAAAGTTGTTACGAACTATTTCATAAAATTTTACTCAAGTTCACCCTTAAGTAACTCAATTCCAATTTAAAGCTTAAATCAAAATCGAAGTTTTACCACATATATCATCTTCCAAATCCATATTTAGATTGGGACTAACCCATTATCATCTTAAGGTTAAGTCTGGACATTTAAAGCCCAAAGATATCCATTTTCCAATTTCAAAGAATTTAAAACTATTTTTTACGAACTACCAACCAATTCCCAAACCATTGCGATTTTGAAATTTTGATTTGGACATAACTCAAAATCTATTACTCATAATTTAAAATTTTCTCTTCCATATGAAAACCATATTCAATTAGGTCTATATAATTCTTGTTTCAAAGAAAATCGACTTAAATTAAATTCTAAACATCAATTTAAAGTTCAAATTGTAAAATTACGAACTACAGCAACATTACAAGCTTGATAGAATTCTAAAATTACGAACTACAGCAACTTTTCTTTAAAATTTTGAGTAAAAAATTCTAACTCTCGAAATTTTGAAAATTTTTGTCAGAGTCTCCCATGTACGGAGGACCATCTACGATACGGTAGGAATAACAAATATATATACGTTGACCTACCCTGTCGAAAAAACAAAATAAAATAATATATCACAGTTCATATATCTAATTTCGTATTTTCACGTAGGCGTACTTTATTAGCGTTATTAAGCATATCGCTCAACTCTTATGCAGTCACGCAACCAAAATCAATTCAGATAGTTTTCTGGTACTTGTACTTATCTCATTGGAACATATTAGTTCCATAATCATGGTTATTATAAGTTTGCAATCTGCACGATTATCAATTGCTCATTCATATGCAAGTCCAGCATTCAAATTACTTGAATTCACACATTTATCCTTTATATTCCATCCAAATCCACTATATTGGAATTCATTTCTTTAGCTTCAACTTCATTAAACTGTTGATAAATTTTATTTAACCAATGTATCATCCAATAAACAAATTTAGTTCACCCACTTATTTACTTAACCAAGTTAAGTCTCATTTCATATTCAATTACTAATCGATCTTTCAATTATTTCACTTTCATCTTCTAGTTTCATTCCAAAATATTGGAGAATGGAGTTTTGACGATAACAACCTTATTTCAATATTAATTAATTATAAAATATATACTAAAACTTTTATATATAATATATATACACACATATGCAGGATTTATATGCAGGAAATATTACTGAAAACTGTGCAGTTTAAAAGATATTAGAAATTCAGAGTTCAGAGAAACTTCAAGACATATGAGTATTCAAGATATCAAGAGTACAAGACTAATATAGTTACAAAGTCTAGATTATGTAAGACTTTAAATAACACTCCAGGTTCAAATCCGAATTCTATTTTTCAAATTCTACCTTCAGTCCTCTATATTTTATGTTATTTCCATTTTATTCTCTATCCTTTCTATTTTCCTTTCTTATTTTAATTTTGCTTTCAAACTCAAAGTTTTATATATTTATATTTTAAAATTTTATATAGTTTTAAACTATATAATTTTTATAAATATATTTATATAGTTTATATTTATGTTTTCACATGATTTCCTACATTATAATATTATTTTATAACACTATATTTTAATTCAAGAATTTTCAAAATTATATTTATATCAAAACATTTTGAAAAAGATCAAAATTCTATTATATATATGTCAACATAAAGAAAACTATATGTCGACATATAACTGTCATTTTTTCAATTTTGAAAGGATGTCTCTTTTCACTAATTGTGATGGTTCTGAAGCGTTGCAACCTTTCACACGCTATAAAAAGGGCTTGAATTCGAATTTTTAACCATCTCTTCTTCTCTAACTTCACTCTCTTACATTTCACCAATATTCTTAATCATTTTTATGACTTCTACACTTATACTCTGCCAAATTCAATTCTGTTTTGATCAAACTTCTTCTCACTCTCTACTCATTACTCTCTAAATCAAGTGATATTGAAGAGTTATAGGGATTTTTGTAATTGTTTGGGTTGAGTAAACGAAACAGTTAGATTCCTTGTGGCCGTGAAATCGAGGACGGGTAATCAGTGGTATCCCTTGTAGCTGTGAAATCAAGGTAGGTATACTTAATCAAGTGTTTGGGTGGAAACGGTGGTATCCCTTGTAGCCGTGAAATCAAGGAGGGTTGTAATTGGATTTTGATATAGTAATAAAACTCTGTGCAATCCAACATTGCGTGGGACTGAACGTAGGAGCAATTCCAAACCAGTATAAAATCTGGTGTGTTCTTTCCTTTTCTGCATTTTTATTTCTGTTTATTTTGCATCTGTGTTTGATTCTGTGTCAGTGATTGTTTCTGTGGTGTTTAATCCATATACTTTATCACATAAGTTCTAGTTTTTGTTTAAAGTCTCAAAAACACTATTTACCCCTCCCCCTCTATTGTTTGTTTTGCCTTAACGATCCATTCCACAATTCCTAACACAAAAATCATCCATTTTCTCTTCTAATTTCATATGACTTATCTTTAAGTTAAATTTTGATTCATTCAATTCCATATTAAAATTCTTATTCCAAAATGTGAAATTTCTTCTGGTTATGTTAAACCATTCAAGTTCATTATCCAATTTGAATTCCATTCAAATTAATCAAACCAACCAATATCGTAATAATTTGATAAAATCATTTCCTTTCTATGCAAAAATATAAATTGGGAAAAAATATTTCATTTACCTTCCTTGCAAAATAATATTGTGTCAGTTGCCGGTTTAATATTATTTTTAGACACTTGAAATGATCAAACAACACAATACAGAACATTTGTATATAAAATCTACAAACACGCCCTCTTATATATATACACACATATATACACTCAAACTCATAATAAGGTATTGATTACCTTATCTCTGACTGAGTTTACCTTACAGAGCCAAGGTTATCACTAAACCATCGCTCTGATACCAAAAGCGATGACTCAAACTCCTTGTACCCTTTGAGTTGACCCAAAACTACACCGGTCCAACCCAAAGTGCACAAGAAACCCGGATGCCTATAGAAAGAATTTAGAGGGTGATTGTAACAACCCGCAAATTCTGAACCAATTTAATATTTTTATTTTAGAAAATTTAATGAATTTTGAGGATATAATATAATTTATTATTAATAATAATGGCTAGAATTTATTTTTGTCGAAGTTAAAACGAATAAATTAAATTTAAATATAAAAGGAGTTAGAAATGGCGCGGTAGTTTTAAAATTTGATTTTAAACTTTAACTGAATGTACAGGATTCAAAATAAATCAGAATTGAGTGAAACTAGAAATAATTAAATCTGTTTAATCATATCTTTCTAACGAATCTGAAAAATTGAAATTTCATAGCGGAAATCAAAAGTTATGGCCAATTCAATTTTTAGAGAGGTCGCTGTAGAATTTATATAATATATATGGCCCAAAAGGCTACTTTTTACATATGAAGGAATTTCGACTCGAAACCACATCCATTGAGTTCAGAATGATGTTTCTGCATTGAAAAACAGTAAACACTTATATATTTTGAGTTTCGGAATTTATTTGTTTAAAATGCATTTTTAATATTAAATATATTGGCCTTAAAAATAGTCATTTTCCAAACGACCTCCGTTTTCGACGAAACCACTTTTGTTGGAACCGGAATGTCAAATTATTGCTAGATTTCAATTTTCAGAATTTTTTGAATTAATATGTGAGCGTGGCAAAAGAAAATGTGTTTTGACTATTACAGTTAAATTTAAACGCCTTAAAAATAGCCATTTTTCAAACAGTCTCAGAATTCGACGAAAATAATTTTGTTGGATTCGTATCTTCATAAGAAAGCTAAAAATATTTTTTTTAGAATTTTCTGAGGTCGTATGTGGCCCCGGCATATTTATATGTACGGTCAATATTTAATTAATTAATTTTTAATGCAATTTTAAATTAGAAATCGTACAGATTTCAGAATTGGGCCACAGGACCTATCCCATTGCATTCAGAAGATGTCAAAACCTTAAGAATGACAGTAAGCAGGCCCAAATCAGAGAAAGTCCGAAAATCCACCTTTTAAGCACGATTTTCGAGATTTAATATTAAAATATTCAGGCCGAAACCCTAACCCTAATTTCAGCCGCCCCTAAACCGAAGGCCAGCAAACGCTCATAACTTTTGATCGCTCAACGAAAATCGACAAACTTGGTACCAAATCGAAGCTCTCGGAGAGATCTTTCAAACCATACGGTCAAGATCGGGTTTTGGTTCACGGATTTCACGAATTTTGGCGAGGAAGGATCGGCGGTCGGGGGCAAATTTCAGGCGATGGGGCCCACCGAGCGTGACGCGGTTCTGAACGGTGGTGGCTAGCGGGCGGAGCTACGACGTGGCGGAGTCTGATCGGGTCCTAGGCCCTCGGATAGGGGTCGCGCAGAAGGGTTGAATGGCGTGATGGGTTCGTGCGTGTTCCTGAGCGACGAGGATGAAGGTCTTATTTTAATATTATTTTATTTATTTAATATTTAATTTATGCAATCTTTAAAAATCAATATCTCTTTCATACGAGGTCCGATTGACGAACCGTCAGTTGCGTTGGACTCGTCTTTCCGAGATCTTCGCGATGGCGTAGACCAGAGCTGATTCTGAGACAGTCAAATTTTCAGCAAAAATCAATGTGAGAATTCAAATTTTTATTATTTATTTAATTATTAATTTATTTTCTTGCTTTAAAATAATTGTGTGATGATGTTAATTCAGATCTGGATTGTTATGTATTGTATGAATCGTTGATTGTGGCTTGTAATATGTTTATTGTTCATGTTGTACTAGATTCGCATTAAAATTTCATATTTTATTTAATTTTATTTGCATTTAGAAAATTTAATCTAAATTCAGTTTTAAATCATATTTATTTCAGGTCCAGTTGTAAAAATTTATTTTATGTTATTAAAACATAATTTCTGTTTTTCTGAAATGAACAATAGAATTGAAACGACAAATAAAAACTCATTTTTATTTGTTGATATTACCATAAGAATTTGAACGACGAATAAAAGCTTAATTTATTTGTTGATATTACAATAGAATTTGATCGAGAAATAAAAACTCATTTTTATTTTGTTAATATTACTATAAGATTTGAACAACAAATTAATACTTATTTTTATTTGTTGATTTTACAATAAAAAATTAAACGACAAATAAAAACTCCCTTTTTATTTGTTGACATTACATTGCAAATTGGACGACGAATAAAATCTCATTTTTATTTGTTTATATTACAACATAGAATGTTTAACAAATAAAATCTTAATTTTATTTGTTTACATAACAACAGAATTTGGTCAGCGAATAAAACATATTTTTATTTTGTTTACGTTACATTAGAATGTAAACAACGAATAAAACTTTATTTTTATTTATTTGCTTTGCAATAGAAATTGAACGACAAATAAAACATTATTTTTATTTGTTTATATTACAACAGAAATGGGTTAACAAATAAAATCTTATTTTACTTGTTTACCCTTCAACAGAATTTGGACGACAAATAAAATATTATTTTTATTTTTTTGTCTATTTACAATAGAATTTGAACAACGAATAAAATATATTTTTATTTGTTTACATTAAAAAGAATGGATTAAGAAGATTATATTTTTAACGTGCACTATTTACATTAAAAAGAGTGGATTAAAAAGCATATATTTTAGTAAGAAATTGTTTCATAATTAAAATTACATTTTTCTATGTAATGAAATGGGGAATTGTTACTGTATGATTAAAATTACATTTTTCTATGTGATAAAAATGTGAATTTGTACCGTATGATCAAAATTACATTTTTCTATGTAATTAAGACGGGAATTTGTACCGTATGATTAAAATTGCATTGTTCTTTGTAATTAAGACATTGATTTTCATCGCATAATAGAAATTACATTTTTCTATGTAATTTATATAGGAATTTACATCGCATAATAGAAATGACATTTTTATATGAAATTAAAGCATGAATGTGCATTGTAGGATAAATATTACATTTTTTACATGTAATTTAGATATTAGAATAAAAATTTCATTTTTAATGTAATTAAAATGTGAATTTACACTCTATGATAAAAATTACATTTTTATATGTAATTTAGAGGTGAATTTACATCGTATGATAGAATTTACATTTGTCTATGTAAATAAAATATGAATTTACATGGTAAATTATAAATATACATTTTTGTTAATTAAAAACGATTAAACCAAAAACATACATTTTTGGTTATTCAAAAGAGTTAAACAAAATAAACATTTTTGGTCATTAAAAAGAGTTACATCAAAATATACATTTTTGGGCATTGAGTCGGATTACATTTTATTGTAACATTGTTTATAATAAAACGGTCTTTTATTTGTGTTCTTAAACACAAATAAAACATAAAAAATAAAAGTACATTTTTATTTGTGTTTCCCCAACGCAAATATAATATGATTTTTAAGTGGCGCATTTTTATTTACATTTTTCAATGCAAATATAACATGAAAACAAAAGTTCACATTTTGTTTACATTCCACAATGCAAACAATAAAAAAAAATGTTTGCATGCTACAATGCGAACGAAACGTAGAAAATAGAAATACATTTTTATTTGCATTCTATCATGCAAATAAAACAAGAAGATAAAAATTACATTCTTTTTGTTTGCAACTTTAGTTGCAAACAAACAAGAAAATGAGAATTACATTTTTGGTTTGCAAATTTAGATGCAAACAAATTTATTTAAAGACAAAGGTTACATTTTTGTTGCATGTTTTAAATGCGAACAAAGCATTAAAATCAATGTTACATTTTTATTTATTTATTTACTTTACTTGATGTAAGTAAACATAAAATAAGGAGTTGTTCTTTTATTTACATTTCTTGATGTAAATAAAAGTAGAAATTAAATATTACATTTTTATTTGCATTACTCAACGCAAATAAACAGGAGAATAAAAGATACAGTTTCATTTGCAATCCTTAATGCAAATAAATTATGAAATGAAAAGTTATAATTTTTATTTACATTCCTCTATGTAAATAAACATCAAATTAAAAAGAATGAAAAGTTATATTTTTGTTATTATTTGTATTCCCTATTTCAAATGGAATTAAAGATTATATTCTTCTTCCCACTTATTTACAATGAAAGGAATTGAAATGAAGATTATATTTTTATCGCCATTTTAGATGCGATAAAAGAATAGAAATAAAGATTACATGTTATTGACATTTTACATGCGGTAAAAATAATAGAAATAAAAGAGACATTTTTATCGTGTGTTATATATTGTGTTATATATTGTGTATTACACTGCCATAGACAAGTTACCCGACTTATGTATGTGATTGGGACGATAATTTTTCACACATCGCCCAGGTGCACAAATTAATTTATTGTTTGTTTGTTGGTTGAAAATCCACACGGAGCTTGGTGTTGAGTTTGATAAGGTAGACTTGGTGAAGTCGAGTAAAATTCTTGAAAAGGAGGTTGAAGTAGATAATATTGAGTATGCCCTCACTCAATGTAGGATGGAGAAGGTGAAGCGCGCTATGATATCTCCATTAGTCTCTCAGATTTCTGTATCTATAAGTTTGTCTCCTTCATCGGATTTTCTGAAGAATTTTTATATTTGTTCATATGCATTTTGCTTGTTGATGTGCATATTTATCTTTCTTATGCTTGGGAAAGATTTGGAAGCTCTGTTTGAGCAATATTGCCCAAAGTAGTTCACATTGAGCTAGATGGCATAGACCCAACAATTTTGTTGATTTTTGGTGATTGATGAATATATTTAATCGAGGTGGAGTGTTAAATTTTGGCGATTAAAATATATTAATGAGAAGGCATTATTTGTTTCCATAATCAAGTCAATTATGGGAAATAAATTAATATAGAGAAGGCAACTGATTTGAAGAATCAATCAAGAATTGGTAGGGTGAGAGAGGCATTAATTGTTCCCATAATCAAGCCAAATATGGAAAACAATTAATTGATTTGGAGAATCAATCAAGAATTTATATAGGTGGAAACCAAATTAATGCGCAAGATTTGTGGTGGATAAAATCAAGGAAATTCCTAAACATCTTCATCCTTATCTTCTAGAATTCTCTATTCTTCCTATATATATGAAGCCATTTGCTCACTTTTGTATCATCACAAGAAAATATATCTCTCCATATTATTCCTCAATAGATCCCTATTTTTTGTATCTATTATAGGGTGAGAATTAGTATTGAGTTTTTTGTTGTAATTCTTCTCATTTTTGTAACCTCCTCTTGAAGTAAAGAAATAAAGAAGTTGTTGGGTCTCCGTGGACGTAGGATATTCATATCTGAACCACGTTAAATCTTTTGTGTCTTCTCTTCTCTTCTATTTTTGTTCTTTTTGTTTGGTGATTATTTTTATTGAGTTAATGGTTGATAACTAATCGACAAGCTAGATCCATTTTAGCATCGCTTCCGCATTTGTGCAATTTTTGCACAACAAGAACAACTCCAGTCAATTGGAAGAACGTTCAAATAATGTAAAACTCCATAAATCAATCAGAATTCATACCATTGAATTGGAAAGGAAATTGAAAATCAAGAGTGAAAAGCCCTGATTTGAAATTGAAATTACATGAATAAGTGTTTTGAAAACCAAACACTTGAATAAAATAGAAACACGTTACCAGAAAGTAATAAAAATGATAGAAATCAAATTTTCATCCGTAGATTGAGGAGACTTGAACCACCTTTTTTTTATGGAGAAATAAAAGAAGAGGGAGGTCGAAGAAATCCGAATGAATTTTCTTTTACGGGAGATGGGAATGCTAAGAACCCTAGACTCAAATCTAAACCGATGGTTAATAACTGATCTAATGGATGAGGACTTGAGGTATCAAAGACGCGGATAGGCAATGAACACATAGACTAGTGTTTTGCATTTAGCCTTTCAATATACTATATATTATGGAAATAATAAATGTGATTGATGGGAAACAAATTACAATATTTTTAATCAATCCATAGAATGCAGTTTTGGACAGCAAATCTTAAATACAACAAAAGCAATAAATACCCGTTTAATATTTCATAACCGGCATGAATATAATAATTTTACTACACTAAAGAGTTTGATAGATGTTAAAATTTAACATCCCAAAACAATTATGAAGAAACAAAATATAACACAATGCAAAGGAACAATTATAAAACATTATTTTTTACAACTATTTAAACAACGTTGTAGAATTTGCTTATAATACAAACACAATGAAAAAAAAACAATCATAAAACATTATTTTTAACAACTATTTAAACGACGTTGTAGTATTTGATTGTAATACAACATTTTTTTGGAAAACATTGTCCAGGAAGATTGACTACAACGTTTTCTTCAAAAAAATTGTTAAAACTCTTTTTTTTCTCAACACTTTATAGAACCATTGTAAATTTCTAGTTGTAAAATGGTATATTTGTTGTAGTGCATATACACATGGAATACGCCATGTGAACCAACTAAACACATAATTTTATTATTTTAATATTAAATTAAATATTGATTTTAATATTAATAATCAGTTGTAAAAATATGTGCTTATTTCAACTAGTGACAAAACGAAGTTTGTTAGAAGTTTGTTTATTGCAACTAGCCGAAAATAATTATTGTTAAAAATGTGTTTATTGCAACTTTATATTTATTTCAAATTATGAAAACTTCAAAAGTTTACATTTAAACATTATATTTATTTTAGAAAATACCAAAGGTTTTAATTTTTTGAATTAATATGTGTTAAACATAATTATCAATCTTAGTTGTTGAATTTTATATACTAAGTAATAAATTTTACTCCTTAATAATTAAAAATTACTTATTAATCATTGATTAATAAAGATTATTTATTAATCTATATTATTAATTATTATTA
Organism: Allium sativum; assembly: GCA_030737875.1. Classification (NCBI taxonomy): domain Eukaryota; kingdom Viridiplantae; phylum Streptophyta; class Magnoliopsida; order Asparagales; family Amaryllidaceae; genus Allium; species Allium sativum. The sequence continues at coordinate 926,406,571 of CM060922.1, forward strand.
CCTCTTAATTATTTAGTAATTATTAATTAATCAATTCTAACCATTGAACTTTATTTACTATTAATAGTAGTTATTTATTTTTCCTTATTTGTATATTATTATTAACATTAATCATTTAAAATTTATTTTTACTTATCGATTACTTATTGAAAACATAAAAGTAAAATATTTTATGAAGAATAAGCATACCAATCCCTTGCAAATACCTTAAAAACCTGCTGCAAAATAGCTTCAAAAAAATGCGTTGCATGAATAAGCATACCAATCCCTTGCAAATCCGGCTGGAGCATGAAGAGTTATTTATCTTGTCTTGTATGCCATTTCGAGACTTCTTTAAATTACTTGAAATATAGTAAAAAAAAATGTGATACATGAATCATAGGAAATTTTTAGAACCGGGACACGAGTGGAGGTTTGATAAGAAAAGGTTCAATGGTGAAGTTGAAATGGGAACTTCTATCTGTATTTTATCCAGGAACGACATTGAAGAATTTTTGGTTAGTTATGAAAATATTTTTGGGAAGAAAGAGGTCAAGAAACATAAGAATGAATCTCCTTTAAAAAAGTCAATATTTTTTAATTTACCATATTGGAGTCAAAATGTATGTCGACATAACCTTGATGTTATGCACATAGAGAAAAACATTTATGATAACATACTGGTTACTTTAATAAACATTAATGGGAAGTTGAAAGACCATTTAAATGCTCGGTATGATTTACAAGAGATAGGCATTAGGGAGGTCCTTCATTCGGTCCTATCATATGATGGGAATTACCTTGAGATGAAAGCTGCTATATTTGAAATGACGTACAAGGAGAAAGAACAACTTTGCTCGGTGTTGGAGAATGCCAAACTGCCTTATGGTTGTGCAGCTATTATCAGCCGGTATGTTGAAACACCCCACCTCCGTTAAGGTCACTCACAAAGGGAATGCCTTAACTTTGATGGAGCATTTTTAGTACAAGATGCAGAAAAATTACAAGATAGGCAAATAAAGCAGCAGAAAATAAATAACCTTTATTGATTAAAACAGCTTGTACAAAGATTGTTTTACAACACCAATACTTATTACAACAAAGCATCTGTCTTGTTTAATATAAAGAAGCACAAACAGACAATGATATTCCCCAATAAAGCATGAGCCAGCCATAGCAGTAGAAAATGGAGTTCAAAGCAATGCGCTAAAGAATCTTCAAGCTCGGAAAGAGTAATGGCCCCAAAATGAGCTGAGCTTTTCCCTCCCTGACTACCTGGGGGGGGAGGGAATGGAAGAAAAGAGGCGAAAGCAAACTAGGTCAGACATAAAGCCTGGTAAGCTCAGTGATTCTTAGCATTTAAACGAGGAAAAGGGTCATGACATGAATAAACTAAATACAAGACTAAGCCATAGTAACAAGATAACATGGGATAAGCATGGGATATGGCAAGATAAACTGAATGTACCGATAAACTGGATATACCAGTAAACTGAATATATTGATAAACTGATTATACTGATAAACTGAATGTGCTTCTACTCCTTCTCTACTTCGCAACTACCTTGTTATATTGATTTCTATATCTCTGCACTACCTAGCTAGTGTCCAAACTAGTAATCTATATAAAATGATCCTATGATAACGTGATCCCAATCCCCGTAATTGTGGTTGCCTTCAGGTGTACATCTATTATGGGGATTCCATTTATTACCTAGATCTAATCTAGGGTTTACTATCGAGCGCTTCCTAGATTCAACCAGGGTTAGGCTACCCAGGGCCACTGGGGTTTGTGCTACCTATTGAACGCTTCTCGGATTCAGGGTTTACGCGACCTAGGTCCAACTAGGGATTATGCTACCTATCGAACGATGCCCTCTAGTCTAGGACACACTACCCAGAGCGGTATATGTTCCTCAGCTTTCCCCACGTATGTGTCGTGAATCGTTATCGATGTCTAGATGCACATGTCCTTTATATGTGCGACCCAAGTCCCGTGGCAGGGCTAGTCAAGAAACACGGAACTCGGTCGAGAGCTTTCAGATATCTGCCGATTGCAGATGTTAAGGTCTGCTTTTACAGTGGCTATGGTCCCACTAGACCCCTCCCTCAACTAACAAATGAAAGGCACCCAAGAAAATCAAGAATGAGAACGGTACGCAGGCCCCTCTATGCCTCACAAACCTATGGACCAACCTCACCCATAACTAGATAGCAAGTATATGGTCTGTTGGAGTTCTCCGCCTTTCCGCTGCACGTATCTCGACTGACTCAAGATGGTAGGTAGACGACGAGTTGCTATCACAGGGAAAAAACTGGTCTCACCGAATCGCGCTGGTCCATCCTAGTCTTTAGGTTGCCTTATTATTGCAACCAAGGCATACCCTTGGCTCTTCTAACGCGGACCTTAACCTCTGTGAGCCCAGGAGGATCATCTGCAGCCTCACAGAGGGATACCAAGAGTACCCTCACGTCCGCTCGAAGCCACGTGCTTCGCAACCTAGTTCGTTGGAGCCTTCTTCATAATCAGACGGACGTTCACTCCTCTTCGTATTCTACTTGGTTTTCTTGACTAAGGTCTACGACTTAGTTCTCTTAACTAAGGTTTACTACTTAGTTTCCAGAATCGTTCATTTTCTTAACTAAGGTTTACAACTTAGTCCTTGTAACTAGGGTTTACTACTTAGTTTTCTTCCTAGTCATGTTGGATTGGTTAAGTGTTATCTAGCAGTTTACATTGACTTAACCTACCCATATATCATGTCAAATTGGTTAAGTGTTATCTAGTGGTTCATGTTGACTTAACCCACCCCTACATCATGTCAAATTGGTTAAGTGTTCCTTAACCTTACTCGTTTGTCAGGTTATGCTGGTTAAGTGTCTCTCATTAACTTAACCCTGTTTATTTATCATATTATAACGGCTAAATGTTCTAAGTTTACTTAACCCCACTATCTAGTCTAGTTAGCATGTTATAACGGTTAAACATTTACTTAACCTTACCCACTTGTCTAGTTTACATGTTATAATGGTTAAGTGTTTCCTTAGTTATTTAACCCCCTCAAATCTTGCCTTGTTAACATGTTAAGTTGGTTAAGTGTTTCCTTAATTACTTAACCTCACCATTTCTAGTTTGATTGTTCATGAGCTTTAATTAATTAATTAAAGCACCAACCACTCACATTAGATAGGTATTGTTGTGATTACTGGATGTGCCGGTCGGTTCCGGGCAGTTTTACACCACAACTCAGTCTAGCCTCGAGTCTTTCTGGGCTTGATGCACTAATCTCCCACATTAGACAGGTATTGTTGTGGTTACTGGATATGCCAGTCGGTTCCAGGCAGTTTTACACCATAACTCAGTCTAAGCTCGGGTTAGGCATATTCGTCTTTTACTAAATTTACATATTTACTATTTATGTAAATTTTCCGTAAATCAATTTAGCCTAGATCATATTCATTTGTCATGCCAATTAACATACTTATATTCCATGCCCAAAACTTGATTTACCTATCAATTAGCCCAACTTGCAGTTTATACCAATTTAGATTTAATATTCCCCTTTTTCAGTTCATGCCCAATCCAGATTAATATTCCAATTTAAAGTTCATGTCAAAACTAGATTTAATATTCTAGTTTACTGTTTTATGTCCAAAACTTGGTTTACACGCCAATTACATACTTTGCGGTCAATTAAAATTTATCCATTTATGCCCAAGTCCAATATGCATGTAAATCATTCACTATTATAGCCAATTCAGATTATGCCAACATATTTATTATGCCAAATTATCTTAATTAAGCTACGCCCAATCCCCGCATCATAATCGTACGTATAACATGATTTCACAAGTTTTCTAAGCACTCATGAAATGGCACTAACAAATGGAATAAGGGATAAGCACAAGAATTGATATAAAAGAATAGGCATGCAAAAATAATGGCTCCAACAGGTTCGATGTACATAATAGCGAATAGGAATAAACTGGTCAAGTTACACACTAAATATGAGATCCAACATAACTAGGCATAGGTGATTTGATCCAACGTAATGCCAGTTCAAGGTACAACATGATTGGTTAATCGTAACAATGGGAATAGGCATAAGCAACTAACTACAATAGTTATAGGCAATTAACCACAATAGTCATAGGCGACTAATCACAATAATTTCTTAATAAATGTCACAGGCAATAGTCTCATAGTTATGAATCATAGTCGTGGGCAACAATCTCATAGTCACAAACCATAATCATAGGCAAAAGTCTCATAGTCATAGTAATAGGCAATAGCTACATAGGCAACAGTTTCATAGTCATGAACCATAGTCATAGGCAAAAGTCTCCTAGTCATAGTCATAGGCAATAGCTTCATAGGCAACAGTTTCATAGTCATAGTCTTAGGCAAAAGTCTCATAGTCATAGTCGTAAATCAAATCCAAAGGCATAGATAACTTTAGATTTGACATGAGCATGAATCAAAGATAATTAACACCCCACCTCCGTTAAGGTCACTCACAAAGGGAATGCCTTGACTTCGATGGAGCATTTTTAGTACAAGATGCAGAAAAATCACAAGATGGGCAAATAAAGCAGCGGAAAATAAAATAACCTTTATTGATTAAAACAGCTTGTACAAAATTGTTTTACAACACCAATACTTATTACAACAAAGCATCTGTCTTGTTTAATATAAAGAAGCACAAACTGACAATGATATTCCCCAATAAAGCATGAGCCAGCCATAGTAGTAGAAAATGGAGTTCAAAGCAATGCGCCAAAGAATCTTCAAGCTCGGAAAGAGTAATGACCCCAAAATGAGCTGAGCTTTTCCCTCCCTGACTACCGGGGGGAACGGAAGAAAAGAGGTGAAAGCAAACTAGGTCATACATAAAGCCTGGTAAGCTCAGTGATTCTTAGCTTTTAAACGAGGAAAAGGGCCATGACGTGAATAAATTAAATATAAGACTAAACCATAGTAACAAGATAACACGGGATAAGCATGGGATATGGCAAGATAAACTGAATGTACCGATAAACTGGATATACCGGTAACCTGAATATACTGATAAACTGAATACACTGATAAACTGAATGCGCTTTTACTCCTCAGCTTCGCAACTACCCTGTTATACTGATTTCTATATCTCTGCACTACCTAACTAGTGTCCAAACTAGTAATCTATATAAAATGATCATATGATAACGTGATCCCAATCCCCGTAATTGTTGTTGCCTTCAGGTGTACATCTATTATGGGGATTCCATTTATTACCTAGATCTAATCTAGGGTTTACTATCAAGCACTTCCTAGATTCAACCAGGGTTTACGCTACCTAGGGCCACTGGGGTTTACGCTACCTATTGAACGCTTCTCGAATTCAGGGTTTACGCGACCTAGGTCCAACTAGGGATTATGCTACCTATCGAACGATGCCCACTAGTATAGGACACACTACCCAGAGCAGTATATGTTCCTCGACTTTCCCCACGTATGTGTCGTGAATCGTTATCGATGTCTAGATGCACATGTCCTTTATATGTGCGACCCGAGTCTTGTGGTATGGCTAGTCAAGAAACACGTAACTCGGTCGGGAGCTTTCAGATATCTGCCGATTGCAGATGCTAAGCTCTGCTTTTACAGTGGCTATGGTCCCACTAGACCCCTCCCTCAATTAACAAATGAAAGGCACCTAAGAAAATCAAGAATGAGAAATGTATGAAGGCACCTCTATGCCCCCCACAAACCTATGGACCAACCTCACCCATAACTAGATAGCAAGTATATGGTCTGTTGGAATTCTCCGCCTTTCCGTTGCACGTATTTCGACTGACTCAAGATGGTAGGTAGACGACGAGTTGCTATCACAGGGCAAAAACTGGTCTCCCCGAATCACGCTGGTCCATCCTAATCTTTAGGTTGCCTTATTATTGCAACCAAGGCATACCCTTGGCTCTTCTAACGCAGAGGATCATCTGCAGCCTCACAGAGAGATACCAAGAGTACCCTCACGTCCCCTCGAAGCCGCGTGCTTCGTAACCTAGTTCGTTGGAGCCTTCTTCATGATCAGACGGACGTTCGCTCCTCCTCGTATTCTACTTGGTTTTTTTGACTAAGGTTTACTACTTAGTTCTCTTAATTAAGGTTTACTACCTAATTTCCTGAATCGTTCGTTTTCTTAACTAAGGTTTGCAACTTAGTCCTCGTAACTAAGGTTTACTACTTAGTTTTCTTCCTCATCATGTTGGATTGGTTAAGTGTTATCCAGCAGTTTATGTTGACTTAACCAACCCATATATCATGTCAAATTGGTTAAGTGGTATCTAGCGGTTCATGTTGACTTAACCCACCCCTACATCATGTCAAATTGGTTAAGTGTTCCTTAACCTTACTCGTTTGTCAGGTTATACTGGTTAAGTGTCTCTCAATAACTTAACCCTGTTTATTTATCATATTATAACGGCTAAATGTTCTAAGTTTACTTAACCCCACCATCTAGTCTAGTTAGCATGTTATAACGGTTAAACATTTACTTAACCTTACCCACTTGTCTAGTTTACATGTTATAATGGTTAAGTGTTTCCTTAGTCACTTAACCCCCACAAATCTTGCCTTGTTAACATGCTAAGTTAGTTAAGTGTTTCTTTAATTACTTAACCTCGCCATTTCTAGTTTGATTGTTCATGAGCATTAATTAATTAATTAAAGCACCAACCACTCACATTAGATAGGTATTGTTGTGGTTACTGGATGTGCCGTTTGGTTCTGGGCAGTTTTACACCACTACTCAGTCTAACCTCGGGTCTTTCTGGGCTTGATGCACTAACCTCCCACATTAGACAGGTATTGTTGTGGTTACTGGATGTGCCGATCGGTTCCGGGCAGTTTTACACCACAACTCAGTCTAACCTTGGGTTAGGCATATTCGTCTTTTACTAAATTTACATATTTACTATTTATGCAAATTTTCCATAAATCAATTTAGCCTAGATCATATTCATTTTTCATGCCAATTAACATACTTATATTCCATGCCCAAAACTTGATTTACCTATCAATTAGCCCAACTTGCAGTTTATACCAAATATTCCCCTTTTTCAGTTAATGCCCAATCTAGATTAATATTCCAATTTAAAGTTCAACTCAAAACTAGATTTAATATTCTAGTTTACCGTTTTATGTCCAAAACTTGGTTTACACGCCAATTACATACTTTGCGGCCAATTAAAATTTATCCATTTATGCCCAAGTCTAATATGCATGTAAATCATTCACTATTATAGCCAATTCAGATTATGCCAACATATTTATTATGCCAAATTATCTTAATTAAGCTACGCTCAATCCCCGCATCATAAACGTACATATAACATGATTTCACAAGTTTTCTAAGCACTCATGAAATGGCACTAACAAATGGAATAGGGGATAAGCACAAGAATTGATATAAAAGAATAGGCATGCAAAAATAATGGCTCCAACAGGTTCGATGTACATAATAGCGAATAGGTATAAACTGGCCAAGTTACACACTAAATATGAGATCCAACATAACTAGGCATAGGTGATTTGATCCAACATAATGCCAGTTCAAGGTACAACATGATTGGTTAATCGTAACAATGGGAATAGTCATAAGCAACTAACTTCAATAGTTATAGGCAATTAACCACAATAGTCATGGGCGACTAATCACAATAATTTCTTAATAAATGTCACAAGCAATAGTCTCATAGTTATGAATCATAGTCGTGGGCAACAATCTCATAGTCACGAACCATAGTCATAGGAAAAAGTCCCATAGTCATAGTAATAGGCAATAGCTTCATAGGCAACAGTTTCATAGTCACGAACCATAGTCATATGCAAAAGTCTCCTAGTCATAGTCATAGGCAATAGCTTCATAGGCAACAGTTTCATAGTCATAGTCTTAGGCAAAAGTCTCATAGTCATAGTCGTAAATCAAATCCAAAGGCATAGATAACTTTAGATTTGACATGAGCATGAATCAAAGATAATTAACTTGCAAATAGGTACAGTTCTATATTTTGATTTATTACATTCACGATTCCAATTACACGTTCAAATCTAAGGAATAACCGAACTTACAAAGAAGGAATTCTTGATTTCTAAAGTTGGAATGCTCGCCTTTGATGTAGATCATTGTTCTTATTATTCAGATTTGACTCACTTCGTAGCTTTCTAGTCTTCTTTTTAGTTGAAAGAGAATGGTGGTTGTCCTAGGTTGAGTATGGCGGTATGACGGCTCTTGGAATGAATTAGTGTGATTTTAGGGTTGAGCATTGGGTTGTTTATATAGGATTTCAATTTAATTAGAGCCGTCGGATGATCCTAGAGTTAACCACAACCATTCAGTCAAGATAGGGTGACACCTCAGCCCTAATGACTCAGCAAGGAGTCAGAAAGGACTCAGCAATGACTCACAGTATGGATCAAAACACACCAGAAAGCTGTGCAGGCTCTCAGCCCAGCCTGGGCGCACTTGGCAGGTGCGCCAGTGCAATTTTTGTACTGGCGCACTTCCCAAGTGCACCAGTGCATTTATATTATTTTTTTGTTTTCTGCCTAACTTCGTTCGTCCATATCTTCCTTATACGATGTCTGATTTATGCAAATTCGGAGCAGAATTCCAAGACAAAAGCAATGGCGTAACCCGTTCCCCTTAATTCTCTCATTTGAAATTAATCATTCTTTGATTATATCTTATGTCCCGATTTAAAATTGCGGGGTGTTACATTCTCCCCTCCTTGAAGGATTTCGTCCCCGAAATCTCTAAGCTAAGAAGAATGCATATCCTATCATCCAACATCCATGTACTCAACCATTCAATCACTGGCGTCCATTGTCCTTAAAAGATTTCTAATGTTTTCATGATCATATTCATAGTTTTTGTATGTGTCCTTATCTAATGCAAAATCAGGTGGTCTACTGATTCAGTTGACCACCTTAATGCGGATTATGTTAGTGCCATGAGTCCAATATGTATGCAATCCTAATGATACATATTATTTCTATATGAGTGCACAACCATTCACTCAAATCCAACGTCCACAGGATAACACATCAAGTTCAATCCATAAACAAATACATATATGCAAATGCAATATGAAAGTGACTGACTAGCATACAAATAAACTTTACAGAAAAAGAAGAATCAATGATACACCCTTAAAAAGGGTATAATGAACGTATCTAGTCTCCAGTCTTCTAAGTCGCATCTTTTTGAGCTTCACTCCACTGTACCTTATCTAATTTAACTTCATGGTTGCGAAGCTTCTTGACCTCCATTTCCAAAACCCACTAGTAAAGATAGGCCCTCGATCACTTACTATGCTAGAGGGCATCCAATGTAGTCGAACTATCTTTCCAAGATAAACAGATATTAACCATGATATCAAGTGTATATCCTAAGATGATTAGAGGTTTCTCCTCTACTTAGCTTATCCATCATGCTGCAAATCTGAGGGTCTAAAGCTAATGGTTACTATGTGCTAATTACCTCTCTTAAGGTCAGTCTGACTTAGGGTGCCAGCCCCAACCATTTATTTCTCACGCAAACCATCTTAGTCGAACTCGACATCCCTCAAGTACAAACCCCAAAGGCCTAAACCAATATCAGACAAGCACCCAAGGGATACCTCCTCCGAATTTGGACGATCTATGTGAGATGATACTAACAAAACAACCAAACAATTGAGCACTTTGCTGACTCTGGCTATCCTTGCCAATCTTGCTCCAGAATTATCGTTGATCGCATAACTGGCTTTGCAGTGTCATCTAGATACATGCGGAAGTCTGTCTCGAGTTTTAGGGGGAAAACCCCTACCCTAATCAAAACATTTTACATACTCATGGACTACCCCAACGGATCGAAAATCGTCGATAGATAAGTAAAGTGATCCTAGGTAGCTAAGACAAACTGATCCCTTAGGATCGTACAAAATCTTAAGGGTATTCCCGAGGCAAGTCGAAAGTCTAACTACCCTTGTTTCACAATTACTAGCTAACCAATCAATGCCTAGAATCAACCCATAGCCCAAAAAACATAAACATGAATATAGCTATTCTCAAATCCTCACAAGTCAAAGATAAATGGGCCGAACCAGCAATTGGATTTGAGACTATAATGGGATCTCTACGATACAATATCTAGGGTGCAGAGACTCCACTATGGAACCAGATATATACGAATGTGAAGCGCTAAAATCAGAAGGAGTACTAATAGGATAATCAAAAAGGAAAAACTCTTTCAACAGAAATCTTACTGCCTCTCTCTCAGGTATTCTGGCGGTGAGAGCATGCGCTTGCCTTCCGAAAATCCTGTCCCTTATTCTTTCCCTTTCCCTTAATTATACGACCCATTATACCAAAATAAAGATACTTCCTCTTGTTTTAGGTTTTACTATTCTTTCCTCCCCTCCTTTCTGAACCAAGTCCATATCCATGGGTTCTTCATCCTTGTGTTGTGCTCTTTAGCCAAACCCCCTCATTCTCAACTTTTCCATCCTTGTGTAACTTGTTGACATGTCTCTCAAAAGCTGCCTCCATCGCACAGAGAATACTACAAAGCTCGAAAGAAAATTACGGCTACAGATGGAAGTTAGGCACTTATTTGCCCTTTGACAAGTGCCGTAGTCTCATCAAGCCTACGGAACCATGCCGCGATGAGGTTACCTCCCAGAAATCCAGGAGCCCTAGAGACTCAAGAAAGAAGGAAACAAGGATTCAAGCAGAGAGTCAAAAGATAGTGCATATGGCTTTGGGAAATATGCCTTTAAAACAAAAACTTTTCTTTTGAAAAATGCTTCTTTTAAAATCGTTTTGAAAATAATTTTTTAAATCTTTTATATGATCCGGTAACCTTCAGCTCTGATACCAAGTGAAACACCCCACCTCCGTTAAGGTCACTCATAAAGGGAATGCCTTGACTTCGATGGAGCATTTTTAGTACAAGATGCAGAAAAATTACAAGATGGGCAAATAAAGCAGCGGAAAATAAAATAACCTTTATTGATTAAAACAGCTTGTACAAAATTGTTTTACAACACCAATACTTATTACAACAAAGCATCTGTCTTGTTTAATATAAAGAAGCACAAACAGACAATGGTATTCCCCAATAAAGCATGAGCCAGCCATAACAGTAGAAAATGGAGTTCAAAGCAATGCGCCGAAGAATCTTCAAGCTCGGAAAGAGTAACGGCCCCAAAATGAGCTGAGCTTTTCGCTCCTTGACTACCTGGGGGGGAATGAAAGAAAGGAGGCGAAAGCAAACTAGGTCAGACATAAAGACTGGTAAGCTTAGTGATTCTTAGCATTTAAACGAGGAAAAGGGTCATGACATGAATAAACTAAATATAAGACTAAACCATAGTAACAAGATAACATGGGATAAACATGGGATATGGCAAGATAAACTGAATGTACCGATAAACTGGATATACCGGTAAACTGAATATACTGATAAACTGAATATACTGATAAACTAAATGCGCTTCTACTCCTTCTCTGCTTCGCAACTACCCTGTTATACTGATTTATATATCTCTGCACTACCTAGCTAGTGTCCAAACTAGTAATCTATATAAAATGATCATATGATAACGTGATCCCAATCCCCGTAATTGTGGTTGCCTTCAGGTGTACATCTATTATGGGGATTCCATTTATTACCTAGATCTAATCAAGGGTTTACTATCGAGCGCTTCCTAGATTCAACCAGGGTTTACGCTACCTAGGGCCACTGGGGTTTATGCTACCTATTGAACGCTTCTCGGATTCAGGGTTTACGCGACCTAGGCCCAACTAGGGATTATGCTACCTATCGAACGATGCCCCTAGTCTAGGACACACTACCAAGAGCGGTATATGTTCCTCGACTTTCCCCACGTATGTGTCGTGAATTGTTATCGATCTCTAGATGCACATGTCCTCTATATGCGTGACCTGAGTCCCTTGGCAGGGCTAGTCAAGAAACACGGAACTCGGTCGGGAGCTTTCAGATATCTGCCGATTGCAGATGCTAAGGTCTTCTTTTACAGTGGCTATGGTCCCACTAGACCCCTCCCTCAACTAACAAATGAAAGGCACCCAAGAAAATCAAGAATGAGAAATGTATGCATGCCTATGCCCCTACAAACCTATGGACCAACCTCACCCATAGCTAGATAGCAAGTATATGGTCTGTTGGAGTTCTCCTCCTTTCCGCTGCACGTATCTCGACTGACTCAAGATGGTAGGTAGACGACGAGTTGCTATCACAGGGCAAAAATTGGTCTCGTCGAATCACGTTGGTCCATCCTAATCTTTAGGTTTCCTTATTATTGCAACCAAAGCATACCCTTGGCTCTTCTAACGCAGACCTTAACCTCTGTGAGCCCAGGAGGATCATCTGCAGCCTCACAGAGGGATACCAAGAATACCCTCACGTCCCCTCGAAGCCGCGTGCTTCGTAACCTAGTTCGTTACAGCCTTCTTCATGATCAGACGGACGTTCGCTCCTCCTTGTATTCTACTTGGTTTTCTTGACTAAGGTTTACTACTTAGTTCTCTTAACTAAGGTTTACGACTTAGTTTACTAAATCGTTCGTTTTCTTAACTAAGATTTACAACTTAGTCCTCGTAACTAAGGTTTACTACTTAGTTTTCTTCCTCGTCATGTTGGATTGGTTAAGTGTTTTCCAGCAGTTTATGTTGACTTAACCAACCCATATATCATGTCAAATTGGTTAAGTATTATCTAGCGGTTCATGTTGACTTAACCCACCCCTACATCATGTCAAATTGGTTAAGTGTTCCTTAACCTTACTCGTTTGTCAGGTTATACTGGGTAAGTGTCTCTCACTAACTTAACCTTGTTTATTTATCATATTATAATGGCTAAATGTTCTAAGTTTACTTAACCCCACCATCTAGTCTAGTTAGCATGTTATAACAGTTAAACATTTACTTAACCTTACCCACTTGTCTAGTTTACATGTTATAATGGTTAAATCTTGCTTTGTTAACATGTTAAGTTGGTTAAGTGTTTCCTTAATTACTTAACCTCGCCATTTCTAGTTTGATTGTTCATGAGCTTTAATTAATTAATTAAAGCACCAACCACTCACATTAGATAGGTATTGTTGTGGTTACTGGATGTGTCGGTCGGTTCTGGGCAGTTTTACACCACAACTCAGTCTAACCTCGGGTCTTTCTGGGCTTGTTGCACTCCCACATTAGACATGTATTGTTGTGGTTATTGGATGTGCTTGTCGGTTCTGGGCAGTTTTACACCACAACTCAGTCTAACCTCAGGTTAGGCATATTCGTCTTTTACTTAATTTACATATTTACTATTTATGTAAATTTTCCGTAAATCAATTTATCCTAGCTCATATTCATTTGTCATGCCAATTAACATACTTATATTTCATTCCCAAAACTTGATTTACCTATCAATTAGCCCAAAACTTGATTTACCTACCAATTTAGATTTAATATTCCCCTTTTTTAGTTCATGCCCAATCTACATTAATGTTCCAATTTACATTTCATGTCAAAACTAGATTTAATATTCTACTTTACCGTTTTATGTCAAAAACTTGGTTTACACGCCAATTACATACTTTGCAGCCAATTAAAATTTATCCATTTATGCCCAAGTCTAATATGCATGTAAATCATTCACCGTTATAGCCAATTCAGATTATGCCAACATATTTATTATGCCAAATTATCTTAATTAAGCTACACCCAATCCCCGCATCATAATCATACGTATAACATGATTTCACAAGTTTTCTAAGTACTCATGAAATGGCACTAACAAAAGGAATATGGGATAATCACAAGAATTGATATAAAAGATTAGGCATGCAAAAATAATTGCTCCAACAGGTTCGATGTACATAATAGTGAATAGGAATAAACTGGCCAAGTTACACACTAAATATGAGATCCAACATAATTAGGCATAGGTGATTTGATCTGACATAATGCCAGCTCAAGGTACAACATGATTGGTTAATCGTAATAGTGGGAATAGGCATAAGCAACTAACTACAATAGTTATAGGCAATTAACCACAATAGTCATGGGCAACTAATCACAATAATTTCTTAATAAATGTCATAGGTAATAGTCTCATAGTTACGAATCATAGTCGTGGGCAACAGTCTCATAGTCACGAACCATGGTCATATGCAAAAGTCTCATAGTCATAGGCAATAGCTTCATAGGCAACAGTTTCATAGTCACGAACCATAGTCATAAGCAAAAGTCTCCTAGTCATAGTCATAGTCATAGACAATAGCTTCATAGGCAACAGTTTCATAGTCATAGTCTTAGGCAAAAGTCTCATAGTCATAGTCATAAATCAAATCCAAAGGCATAGATAACTTTGGATTTGACATGAGCATGAATCAAAGATAATTAACTTGCAAATAGGCACAGTTCTGTATTTTGATTTATTACATTCACGATTCCAATTACACGTTCAAATCTAAGGAATAACCGAACTTACAAAGAAGGAATTCTTGATTTCTGGAATCTGAATTCTGAAGTTGGAATGCTCGCCTTTGATTAGATCGTTGTTCTTATAATTCAGATTTGATTCACTTCGTAGCTTTCTAGTTTTCTTTTTAGTTGAAAGAGAATGGTGGTTGTCCTAGGTTGAATATAGCGGTATGACGGCTCTTGGAATGAATTAGTGTGATTTTAGGGTTGAGCATTCGGTTGTTTATATAGAATTTCAATTTAATTAGAGCCGTCAGATGATCCTAGAGTTAACCACAACCATTTAGTCAGGATAGGGTGACACCTCAGCCCTAATGACTCAGCAAGGATTCAGAAAGGACTCAGCAATGACTCACAGTATGGATCAGAACACACCAGAAAGCTGTGCAGGCTCTCAGCCCGGCCTGGGCGCACTTGGCAGGTGCATCAGTGCAATTTTTGTACTGGCGCACTTCCCAAGTGCGCCAGTGCATTTTTTTTTTTTTTTTGGTTTTCTGCCTAACTTCATTCGTCAATATCTTCTTCATACGGTGTCCGATTTACGCAAACTCGCACTCTATCTCAAGCAGAATTCTGAGACGAATGCAATGGCGTAACTCGTTTCCCTTAATTCTCGCATTTGAAATTAAATATTCTTTGATTATATCTTATGTCCCGATTTAAAATTGTGGGGTGTTACATATGTAAACAAGAAAGATAGGAAAATTGCATGGTATAAGAGCCACGATGCTAATTTTCTCTTCCACTACTTACTGCAGTTTGCTGTAAAGAAATCTGTAAAACCTGAATTTGCAATACCTATGATAAGATTAGGTGCATTTCTAATAAGTCTTTGGAGTAAAAGTATCGGTTTGGTTGATCTCAAGAGGCTACAAAAGGAAATTGTGGAAATTCTTTGTCAATTTGAGATGATATTCCCAAATGCTTTCTTCGATACAATGGTGCACTTGCTAGTTCATTTATGCAAGGAATTTGAATATGGTGGACCTGTACATGTTCATTGTATGTTTACTATTGAGCGTTATCTTTCTAAACTGAAATCATATGTTCGCAACAAAAGTAAACCCGAAGCGTCCATTGCTGAAGGTTATCTTGTAGAGGAATGTTTGATATTCTGTTCAAGGTTAGGTGGCGATGGAGTAGGAAAAATGCAATTTGAACCATGTCCGCAATATTTGGAATATCCTATTGGCACAAGAAGAAATAAAGATGGAAAAGCTATTCACCTTAAAAATTGCCAATGGAAGGAATGTCACTGTTATATTCTATTCAATTATGGTAACAAGGAAATAGAGAGTTTACTTAGGTAAGTATTTTTAGTTTAATAAGTATTGAAGTATTATCCCTATCTTTATGAATCCTTTGTTAGTTATTTTGTTCCTTGCAGTTTTTTCTTTGCTTCACTTTTCTTATAATAAATAATATTTTCCTTTTTGAACCTTGTAGGTGGAATTTTATGCAATTAAAGTTTACAATGGTTAATTTAATTAGAAAAGTGGACAAGTTCAGTTAACATCAGTAACAATATTCTTCGCGTAGCTTATGAGATGATGTTAACTAGATTTAAAAAAAAACTATTTTTGATGTCATTCTTTTGCCAGCAAAATCAGTTCTTTTAAACAATCTACAGACATGTTATTGATTCTAGCCTCGCGTAGTAATAGTTCTAAATTCCAAGTTTCAGCACTTTCAGGGATTTCAAGCATGATTTATACTTAAGTTATGTTCTCATTCATACAGAATTGTTTTTGGTATGGTCAGTTTCAACTTTAGTAATAGATCCAGCCAAATTTGTTTCTATCTTTTATTAACCTGGACTTTGTTTTTGGGGAACATCGAGCTTTAATTGATGGTCATGCATCATCAAACAAATATAAAAGAGAGAGAGAACACAATGAAGAATTTTGGAAATGTTTAAAGGAAGAGGTTGGAAAAAAGGAAGATATTTCAAAAGAAGTACAACTGCTTGCAATGGGGCATCTTCCAACAGTTAAGCGGTTTACCGGATATGTTGTCAATGGATACAGATTTTATACAAGATTCAGAGATGCCAAATGTACAACACAAAACAGTGGTGTATTTTTGACAGCCTTGACTATAGCTTTGCAAGTTCAAAAGATCAAAATCCATTGGTTGGTGAAGTTAATTACTATGGATCAATTGAAGAAATATTAGAACTAGATCATTAGGGAGAATTTAGTGTGGTTTTATTTAAGTGTTGTTGGTACCAAGAAGAGAAAGATTTATATGGGCCGACTCGTGTCAATTTTAATCGATTGAGCCAGAAATCTTATCCTTATGTTATGGCTTCACAAGTAAAACATGTGTTTTATATAGAAGATCTAATTGATAAGACGTGTCACAATGTTATCAAGAAATTGCCGAAAGACTGGTGTGAACTCGAAAGAGAACATGAAAATGACGATTTGAATGATATTCAGCCTGCTTATGGAATAAGAAATCAAGATTTTGATGTTCGTTGTTGGTGTAGTGATGATGTCCCAATAAGACGAATCCACCTTCCACCTAGCAAAGTGAAAAACACGGCTTCTTAATTTCATGTTTTTATAGTCCAAGGCCCTTACAAATTGTGCAAATCGGAGATCGTATACAAATACACACTGCTGGTATGTATTTTTGCTTATTTTTATGGTTGGCTGGAGGTATGCTTCAGAATTCTTACAATTTTCGCTTGCTGAAGCATCAATCTAATTCTTACAATTCTGTAGTTCAATGCAAGTATGTAACTGATCACGTACAAGACTGATGCTTCAATAATGAACTACATAATTTTAAGAATTTTATTTTCTTTTCAATCAATAACGATCGTATCAGTTCATAATTTGCAACTCAGTCATAGATTGTGAAATGCAACTCTGTGATGAAAAGCAACTCTGGCCATAGTTTGTGCTGAAATGTCTATGTATTGAAGTGCAAGTCAGTTATACTATGGCCATAGTTTGTGCTGAAATGCAACTGAGGCATGCATGTCTTCCATTTTGTGTTGCAATGTAAACGAGGCATTGCATCAGTTTGTAAACGAGGCATGCATGACTTTGGTTGTGCTGAAATGCATTAGTTGTACTAAAGGCTTTTGCTGAAATGCATGACTTTTGAAACTGCTTTATTTTGCAGGTGAAGGAGGCAGTAGAGGTACTGAATGCACTAGAGGCCCGTGCTTTATTAATTTGAAACTGTTTTAATTTGATGTAAACATGAATTTACTACCGGCTGTGTTTGTAAGTACTCTGTAAAACTGAATTTATTGACTATGTTTTGTTATTCTGTAGTTGACTAAGTAGTACTTGTGTTACTGGTTAGTTTAAAATGAAAAGTTGCTTATTAATTTATGTGTGTGATGTTAATTGCTGTTATGTTGTAGTATATTATATAATGTTCCAATAGCTATGATATAATGTTGCAGTATGTAATGTTAAATGTTGTCGTAGCTACGATATAGTGTTGTTATAAATTAATGCATGTGGGCTCCATAACAGGATTCCATGAACCCAGCTGCAGATTTTAGTGGCACACCAGGATTCCATTAAACCGGGATGTAGAATTTAGTGGGTCCCACATTTTTGTAAATTTAGTACCTGTAGCGATGTTACCTTAGGATAGTAAAGACGTTGTCATTGACTCTAAGGCAACGCGACAAAAGGCAACCCCAAAATAGTGTTGCCACAGCTCATTTTTGGCTTATAACAACATTTTTTGCACTTCCTACATCACTTCTCTGGGGTTGTCGTACGCAATCTATGGCGTAGTGGAACCAGGGTTACCATTAACCCTTGACGGATGGCATGGTGACATGGCCAGTCATACGATTAACGATAGTTTTCAAAGTAGGATTAATAGTGGTTGCTTGTGTTTGTTGGAATTTCGGGGACGAAATTCCTAAAGGGGAGGGGGGCGGGGGAATGTAATAGCCCGCATTTTACGTATCGTAAGATTGTAATTTTTTTTATTCCCTGAGGATTAGATCATTATCATATTTTAAGATGTTGGTTATGGGGGTGTGAGACATGTCCATAATTTTTACCAATCTTATTTGTGACCATTTTGCCCCTATCAGTCTTGTACAGGGGATAACTTTTGACTGGAGTCGAACTAGGAGCTAAAACTGGAGCCATTGGAAAGGAAATGATGTTTCCCTTTCCATAGAGTGGTCACATTAAAGTCTTTGGCTCAACAGTTTGGGAGTAATCGCTGTTTTAAGGTTTAACAGTTGGTTGTTCATGATTGGTAAGCCATAACGGGTTGATTTGGGTAGGCCCATTAGTGATCTAGTGGAAGGCTATAAACAGGGGGTAGGAGACATGGTGAATAGTTTACTTTCTCGATTCTCTCATTTAAAAGAGTGAGAGCTCCTCCATTTCTCCATTCTCTTCACTTTTCCACCATTAAAGCTTAGGGAATTTGAAGATCTACATCATTTGGAGCTAGATCTACTCAAATCAAAGGGAGAGTTCATCAAATCGGAGAGTTTGGATCAAATCCTTCGCTGTCCGGATTTAGATCTAAGCGTTTTTGGGTTATTTTGGAGAATTGGTGAGTGATATGCATCCCTCACATGGATTCAATCAAGTATATGAGTTCTATGATCATAGTTTCATCATTTTCAAATCATTTTCCTTAGTTCCACATCATGGTAAGTTTATTTTCATATGAATTTCCATAGGATCTAATTTAGCAACTTAAAACCGGTAATTTCTATGTTATTTTCATATGTTTATGCAAGTTAGATCCATAATTTTAGTTCATATGTTCATTTATCATGATTTTGGTGAATTTTACATAATTATTGATGAAATTGTCATTTTCAACTTGTTGTTGGTTTCATAACATGTTTGTGGTTGAATTAAATAAGTTGATTTCGTCGGAATCGTTGTTTGGCGAAGATTTGGTCAAGTTTGGAGATGATTTGGAGCTTCCTACGAATTAGATCGGTATGTAAGATCCAAGATGAAGGATCCGACCTATAAGATCCAACATGGACGATCTGAGATGTAAGATCCGACATGAACGATCCGATCTGTAAGATCTGAGATGAAGGATCCAACCTGTAAGATCCGAGACGAATGATCCGAGCTGTAAGATCTGACCTGTAAGATCCGAGATGAAGGATCCAACCTGTAAGATCTGACTTGTAAGATCCGAGATGAAGGATTCATCCAGTAAGATCTAAGATGTAAGATCCGACATATAAGATCTTATTGGAATGGAAGGATCCGGTCGGACGGACTTCGAAGCGAATTCAAGTGAGAATGTCGAAGTGATGTGACTTTTTCGTCATTTGTCGAAATACAACGAGTGTGGTGACAACTCAAAGGTGTTCTGAGTTGGGTGATAATAGTGGGATAGTCGTCGTCGATGATGACTAGATATACCGAAGGCCGAGAAATTATCGTTATCATAGGTTCTAGCGGACTCAAAGCAGGGGTATAATAGGGATACCTAAAAGACCGATTGTATGGTCGAGTACCCTAAATGTCGTGTATGTCCTACATATGTCAAATTGCATAATGTATGGTTTTTTTTGCTAGACCCAGGGTTTACCATTTACCCTTGACGGACGACAAGGTGTTTGGCCAGTCATACAATCAACGATGGTTTCGAAGCAGGATTGGCAGTGATAGCCAGAGTCTGTCATGCATGTTGGATGTTTGGTTTGTACCGTCCCATATAGATTATTCGACATCAAAGGCGATATTCCTTGGGTGCTTGTATGATATTGGTTTACGCCTTTGGGGCTTGTGTTTAAGGGATGTTGAGTTCGATTAGGATGGTTCACGTGAGATATATAATATGGATGTTATGAGTGCTATTGTTGGTTGCTTTTGATTGTCATGAATAAATGGTTGTTCTGGTTTCCATGGGTGAATGGTTAAAATATTTGATGTAAAGGATATCACTGTCCAATGTGGGGTAGACAGGAGTTGAGTTATTCTCTGGTGTTGTGGGTAGATTAGTTCGTTAATTTACCCATTCTCATATACTTTATTGATGATGTTTGTTAGCTATTTTATCGCTCACTAAGACTGTTGTCTGGCTCAAGGTTTTATGTTTTCCTCTTATTACCTTGGGTTGTTCACCTGATTGTTGGATGGGCAGGCTAGGTGGAGGTGGCAGATGACAGGTGATAGCTTAATGAGGACGATGTTGCAGTTTGAAGGCGAGCATGAGGCTGGCGTATTGTCTTACCTACTATATAGTATTTGGATTTCCAACGTTCGTTACTCTTCTCTGAGTGCTGTAGTGAGGCAAACTTGTACAAACACTATTGTTGTAATACAAGTGTTATGGATGCAACTTTCTAGTTGTTAAGAAAATTTAGTGTTTTTCTGCTTCACTATTACTACATGTTGTTTATGTTCTATTATATTTTATCCTTATGCTGTGAGTCATGACAGGTTCCGCTTGTTACCACACCTTGATGATCGTCCATAACTACTTGACACGTCTTTCAGCGTATTATTACTCTTGTTTATCGTAGGGGTTATGGGCGGTCGTCACAAGAGTCTTGGATGACTCCCACGAAGAATTTCTTACTACATGGCATGCTTCCCAAAAAAAGGAACGAAAGACGGGCTATTGTGCGACAGGCCTCTAGATACGTCATCCAGCAAGACCAACTTTATAGAAGGGGTTTCTCTTTGCCTATGTTTCGATGTGTGGCCAATGATGATATCAAAAGAATATTGAGAGAAGTGCATGAAGGAGAATGTGGTGCACAAACAGGAGGGCAAACTCTGGCCAAGAAAGTGCTGCGATGTGGGTACTTTTGGCCGACTATCAGCAAGAATGCAGCTAATTATTCCAGATGATGTGATAAATGCCAGAGGTTTGCACAGATTCCACGAGCCTCGCCAATAGAGATCATCCAAATGGTCAGCCCTTGGTCATTTGCCATTTGGGGGATAGACATCATTGGGAGACTTCCCATTTTGAAAGGAGGTGTAAAGTATGTGATCGTGGCAGTAAACTATTTTACAAAGTGGGCAGAAGCCAAACAAATCACAACGATCACAACAAAATGAGTCATCAACTTCATTGTCAGGAATATCATTTGTCGATATGGGATACCTCGAACCATTATTACGGATAATGGGACTCAGCTCGATAGATCGGAATTCAGAGACTTCTGTGAAAGATATCGCATTGAGAAGAAATACACCGCGATTGCACATCCACAGTCTAATGGACAAGTCGAAGTAGTCCATAAAATTATAAAATCAATCCTAAAAAAGCGACTGGAGTATGCTAAAGGCAAATGGGTCAACGAGCTCCCTTTAGCTCTCTAGGCATATCAGACCACCCATAAGACTGCCACCGGACACACTCCTTTCGCCTTGACTTACGGGTCGGAGGTTGTCATTCCCATAGAGCTCGAAGTTCTTTCTCATAGAACCACGTATCACGATCCATTACCAAACAAATCCCTTCTCTTGCAATCATTAGACATGGTTGATGAAAAAAGAGAAGAAGCTAACCTTCGTGCCGAGGCTCACCGGCAGAGGTTCATCCGGTATTACAACAAGAAAGTCCGGCATAATACCTTCGATGTTGGTGATCTGGTCTTGAAACAGGTCTTCCCGACTCCCGTACATATGGTCCCTAAATGGGAAGGACCCTACATCATCCAACATAAGCTTGATAATGGAACCTTCAGGCTATCGATTGGTTATGGCGAACCTTTTCAAAGAGCGTGGAATGCGGAGCACTTGCGACCTTATCTTTCTTAAAATTTTCAGTTTCCTTATATTTTTTCTGTTTTAATATTGTAATAAGAGGTAACTTATCACTCGCAGTAGTTTGTGAGTAAAAGCCCCTTTCCTTCTTAGACTTGTTACTATAGTGACCGAATGTTGTGATTCGACCGACATTAAGTCAAATGTTGACATCCTGACATATCGAACTGTGACGTAGCGAGTCGACCTCATTGGGAAGATGGTGAAAATCTGGGAAAACTAATCCTAAACTTAAGGCTGACGAACGAATTTTCGGATCCCACTTTGTTGACTAAAAGTGAGAATGACACTGATACAAATAACATGGCTGACTATTCAAAAACAACTCTTACTTGAGGAGTATAAAATAACGGACAAGTGTGAAAGGTGCACCCCGACTAAAGACCGCTCACTTTCTAAGAACTCTAACCCTTGACGATTAAAGGGAGAGTATAAAAGACTTTTGTTCCTAGCCGAGATCGATCGGCCTAGACCTAGTCGGCTCAATCACGGGGTCAATAGGACGAATTGACTACCAACCTATATGTAACGACCCACATTCTACGCATCAGAGGATTGTAGAATATTTATTAATTTCTTTCTCATACGAAGTCGTATGGTCATGTAACTTTGGGAGACGACTATTGTGGTCATTTCCCATGTTCGATTTTTGCCGATTTTTAAATGACCGTTTTGCCCCTAGCTGATCTTTTTTTGGCCATAACTTTTGATTGGAAAGGAGTTTTGACCTGAAACCACTTCTATTAGATCCGGATGATGGTTTACCTTTCCATAGAGTGGTCATATGTGAAAAATGGACTTACCATTTGGGAGAAATGGCTGAAACATGGTTTAGGAGGTGAAAAATAGCTTAACTGGGCTTAATTGGGTAGTTAACAACTAGGCCCATTGGGGATTTCAAGATTAGGGGTATATAGGGGCTGATTAGGGTTAGAAAACATTTCTTTAGACACTTTTCAGCTGCCACTTTCATTCTAGGAACCCTAACATTGACCTCCAACATCTAAAATCATCTCTAATCACTTTCTAATCAAGTATTAGCCTAATCTACGTCAAATCAAGCCAAATCAACACCTAATCTAGGTTGGAGCTGCTGTGTAGTCTTGGGAACGACATCAAACAGAGGATAATTTCAGATTTTGTATTTTATTGTGGCCAAGGTGAGTGATTAGCATTGTTTTTACACTAATTACAATTAATTAGGGTGATTAGTGTTAATTAGCGAATTTAAACATGATTAAATTCTGGAAAAATATTTATAAATTTCGAAATGATGTTTTAGGCCTTTGTTAGAAAATTTGGTTAAGTTTTACTAATCCTATCATTAGTTTTGCTTAAACATGCTTAAGGGAAAATATGAGGTTTTGGCTATGTTTGATCCGTTTTAACCTATTGAATCTTTGTTTTAGTGTTTGCGGTCAATTCTACAAGTTGCTATGACTATATGGTATGCTTTGTGATTGATTAGAAGAGTTAGGATGGTCAAAAACGCTGTCGTATGGCGTAAAACTGTTGCTGGAAAAGTTGCAGGAAGTAGTGCAGGGTTTCGGATCGGATTGGGTTAGGGGGATTGGATCGGATTAGAGAGCTGGGCAAGAGGATCCGAACTGGATCGGGACTTTGCACAAAAGGAGGCTTGGCAAGAAGGAGGGCCATTTGCAAAGAGTTGGAGTTGGGTTAAAAATCAGATCAGAGCTGAGTAGGGGATCGAACCGGAAGCAAGGGCGTGGAGATCGGATCGGATAAGAGCTAGGGAACGGGATCGGATCAGAGGACCAAGCTTGGAGTTGGGGTTGGAGTTGGAGTGAAGCACCGAACCGGATCAGGATCCATGAGCACCGAACTGAACCGACTGAAGTGGAACGATGGGGACTACCGAACCGAACCAACCTGAAGTGGAACACCGAACCGAACGGGAAGCCTAGAATAGAGGTACTCGAATCAAATTGACTGAAGCAAGCCGAACCGAACCGGATTGGAGCTGCGATTACGCAATGACTCTTCTGAAGACCAACTCCAATACGACCAAAACCCGAGATGCAAAGGATGTCCGAATAGGAAGTAGAACTCAGGGTCCAGTTGGGAACCAACGAGTTATCTTCATGAGTTGGGCTTTGCTGCGGGATGTGTGCTAAGGGGTTACCGATGTCTATAACTTTGGATCACTATGGAGTGTGGGGTGTGGACGGATTCAGGGCCGCAGTGGCCTAGGTAGGACTATTGGCTATGGACCAATGAGGTGGGGTCATTTGTAAGGATTTAGTCGTGACCCCATGGGGGAAGCTTGGTGGTAGCAATAGTTATGCATGTCGGACTCCGTCACTACCTCAATGGGTCTAGGGATCAAAGGGGTGGATATCGTATGCTTTACGCACTGAGTGAGAGATGTGAGGATGGTTGCTATGCATGATTGTTTGCAATCACTATGACATGCACACCCCTCCCCCGTATCTTTATACTTTTTGTTTAGTGGCACCTTAGAGTATTGAGAGGTATGTTGTGCTAACTCTTTGGTTGCAGGTCCAGGTTCAGGTAAGGTTTAGTATACCTATTATTATTCTGCTTTGCTGCTTATTGCTCATACCAGACTTTTGTCTGACCCAGAGTTTTATGTCTCTTCTTATTACTCTAGTTGCTCTTAAACGGGCAGACTAGAGACAGGTTAGCTGGTTATGCACGAGTAGCTGATCTGGAGATGAGCAGGAGGCTCTTACGTATTATCTACATATATTCTCCCTGTGTTGTTGATGGTCACTGCTTTGGGCATTAGTAGTGTACCTCTCATTTCTTTTGCTTTAGAGACGATATTTTGAAGTAGTAATAATGGTTATGGATCATAAGCTGTATTTTGGATTTCCGCTGCTATGATGATTATGGTTTAGTTTTCAGCTTATGCACTGTCTCACATGTTTTATGTCAAGTAACTATTATTATATTTTATTCCATGTGCTGTGAGACATTCTACAGGTTCCTTGTTAGTTCAAGTTCCTTACCTTTCCTTTCTTTGACGACCGTCCCGTGCTGGTTGGACATTGGCACATCGCACTTTCATTGGAAATGTCGGTTGGAATGTTGAGAGAAAAGTCGATGGAATATATTGGAGGGGAGGAATGTTGAGTGTTTTGTCAGACAGCTCGGCCATGAGAGAAGAAACCTTTTTCTCATTCCTAGCCTTCATCTCCGCCATGGATGGATGGTCGGTTCCTTTGATCTCCTTTATGAACTCTACATCATTGTCCTCTGATCGGATTTCGTCAGCATTGGATTCTTTTGAAGCCTCGATCCTCTGAACTCCATTACCAGGGACAGCAACGTGACTCTTCTCTGGCACATTTGTCCACCTTAGTGACATCCCTCGCTAACGATGTACCTGCAACATTTTTGCTGGATTTCGTCAGCTTTGACCAGCTGGATTTCAGTTTTTTGCGGGAGATGAGCTTTTGCAACATTTTTGATTGCCTCAATGGCAACATTCTCAACCTGTTTCCTAGCATGCTCAGATGCACTCAGACGATCTTTGAAGTCTTGCACTTCTTTACCTAATTGGTCCTTGTCACCCCTTAAAGTCTCGTTTTCAGGACTAAATGCTTTCGGATCGCCTCCTCACATCAATCCTCCAGGACCTTTAAAGCTCGCCCGCCTTTTTCTTCGGCGGTAATCACCTCGGACTCACATTCTGCTGCCCTCTTTTGTAGTGAATCAAAAGCCTTCTTATTAGTACCTAGCTCCCTCTGAAAATGTTCATTCTCCTCTGTTTTTCCCCTCGCCACTTCGCATACTTTCCTCGCGTACGCATGCATCTCCTCGTATTGAGTTAGAGAGAAATCAACATTTGTTCTAACTCGATCATGAAAACTCAGGGGAATGGCTGTAGCATGGGGATAGGTTCGATTTCAGCAAAGAAAAGATCTAGGAAGAGCTTCTCGAGTTCCTGGATTCGATCGGAAGCTACCCTCTCTTGATCCAAAGGGGTTGGCATTTGAGGACCCTCTCTAGGACGACCCGGAAGAAGGGTAGAGTCGCGGCCCTGGATTTCAGCCTATCGTGTCTTCGGAAAAGGGTCGACAGGGAGTTCAGAATGACTTAGGACAACTTGAGAACGCTCATTAGCATCTCTATCACCGTCTTGGGTTATCCTAGGGATGGGACGATGGTCCGTGCTTAGGAGCCTTGTGTCCCTCTTTTCCCTCGGACTTACTCCCCACTTTTCCTTTCTCTTCTCCTTTTTTTGCTTTCTCTCTCGGGCATTTTCCTCCTATTTCCTTCTTTTTTCTTCTCGAGCGTCGTACCCATAATCATCCTTCCGCTTGAATTTTGGCGGAGCGGGTACATTGGGTTCATCTCCCTCCAGCAAAGAATCAAAGTTGGTATGGTAATGCTCCTCATCCACAATATCTACATTTTGGAAAAGAAAATAATTATACATGAGAGAAAAGATAATGCTCTGACGAGCAGTGCTAATATTGTGCATTCGTTAGAAAGATTCTCTTAGACTGACATGTTCCTGAAGCTTGATGGACATCTCCTGTGTCCTGTAGATCGACCGATATTAAATCTTCCTCGGACTTAGTGGAGAAGAACATGTCTGGATACAAGTTTTGAAAAGACAAGATAGAATCTGACATTTCCAAGCTTTACGAGCCGCCGAAAGGAGGGACAGACCCTTCTCCCTGGCGGCCATAAAAAGGAAGGGAACTCCCCATGGCACCAGTATCTTTTAGTTGGGGTCGGTTGGTTCTCCTCGACTGTTCCACCTTGTACCTTCCCCGAAGAATCTGTTGTTGTTTCCTTCTGCCTTTTCAACAGATCTGACTCCCGGCATAGTCCCTTAGGAGACGATTTCTTCATTATGACGTGATGACGATTATTCTTTTCCCCTTTGGACGAGGGTGGAATAGACGACCCCTCGTTTGGGGGCACAAACCTTCACATCGGTCAATTTCTTGCGGGAAGGAGACACGTTCGACTTAACTCCATACGAAGAGGGACCCTTGTTGTATGAAGACCCTAATGACCTCTTCTTGTCCAGAAAATAGAAATAGTGAAGGTTTTCGTCGGTTGTTAGCATCTTGTAGTACTAGTCATCTTCTTGATGGCTGCCAGGGTGTCATAACGAGTTTGGAATTCTCCTCCTTCAGTCCTTGCTGGCTCGACACCTAATTGTAGAAACCCAAGTGAAAAGATTGTTCATAGTTAATTTAATTTGGGTTGAAAGACTTACATCGCTGAAGCCATCGGCGAGCACATCCCGGTTGGTGTTTGAAATAAAACCAGTGATGCTTGGTGTCCCCCATTTTGCTGGGAATGCCTTCGACGATCTTTCGGTTATAAATCGCCTCAAAATAAAGAAAAGAGGGGGATTGTTGTTTTAAGCATTTAAAATTGAAGAAGAATAGTATGTCATCGAGCGTGGGGACCCGATCCAAATACTTCATGTACATAACACACAGGGACAACAGATTAGTGTATGCAATCGGATGAAGCTGCATAGGCTCCAAATTCGTTCACCTCAAAAAGTCATGTAAGAATGGAGAAAAGGGGGGGATGGCCCGGTGGTGCACATTGGACGGGAAAGTGCCATTAAACCATCCGGCGGAGTATGAGGACGGTCCGATTCCACCGAAGTATGGAAATCAACCCATGGAAGCTTATGCTTCCCACTTAAATTCTCTAATTATTTTTCTGTCAGCTGACTGACCCGGAAGTCAGGAGGACTCCTCAGAATATTAGCTTTGGGAAGAGTGTCGGGTGTAGCTGCTATTGCACTTGTTTCCCCGATTTCCGTGGCATGAGGAAAATCGATCGACCGACCGTAAATGTCAGCATTAAGTTCAGGTTTGGGTTTGGTCCTGGAAGTAGAAGCCGAGGCACTCCCCAATTCTATGGTAGTGGCCATGGCCCTATTCCTTTCGGCCTCAAGTTCATGAGTTCTACGTCATTCTAACATTGTGAGTTATGCTGCAAAGAAAAAAGAGAGAGAAAATCCTCGGTCAGATCAAGGTAACCATACAATGCCAACGCGTGCATTCATAAGTGTGTACAAAGGCGACAGTTTGAGTTAAAGGTCTCCATCAAGAACATATCCGAATTTATGGCTTTTTAGTCCCAAGGAGGTTGATCCATGACCTTATCGATTCAAGATTGAATAGTATTCTTAAACTGGTGAAAATGGCCACTTATTCTACGATGATGAATTGGCAAGTATCAATTTTTTAACATCCTCCTTTATCTTCTTTCGCCTGATCATGTTGAGGACCATAATCCCTATCCATTCCTACCCGTACTATCATTTCCTCTCTCATATGGCCACGTGTCCTCTACTTTGAAATTTGAAAAGTTTAAGAAGACGGGGCACTTTTTCACAAAGATAACTCCATTTTCACCACCAAGTACGGAAGTACCATTACCCATGTTGTCAGCGGCCTAAATGACCATCATCGTGTTATCAAACCACTATTCCGGCAAGTTCAACGTCGGCTACCCAAATCACAGATCATTCGGAGTGGAAATTGAGGCAAAAAAGGTAAAACAGAGAAAATTTACGTGCAAGACCAGTGCTTAAAGAAGTGAGATAGAAGAGTATTGGAACCTACAGAAGAATTGGAAAGGAAGATCTCGGTTTTTTGGCAAAGGGGGTTTTCCCGATTTCCCAAAGCAATGAAATCGGCTATAGTAAAAAGTGAAAAGTAATTAAAAATGGTGGGCCGGTCTTTTATAATGAGACGAGGGGACTCTTCGTCGTTTATGGATGTGACTACTAGACCAAATACAGAGGCTGACATGGAAATTCGTTACTGATCCAGATCTAACCGAATGGATGTATAACCGTAGAGCTTTAATGTTTCTCAAATTAGTGGTTGGCGCCCGAGTCATCTGGTCGACCCTTAGACCGTGTACATCGTAAAGAATATTTCCAGCTGTTGTAAATGCATATTTCCAATCTACATTATAGTAAAAAATGGTCCAATATTCAAAGCATGCCATGTTCTTAACACGACATACTTTGGGGGGAAAGTATTGATCAGTCCTCTTGCAAGGCCATCAAAGTCAATTGGAATTGAAGAACCCAGCCCCAATGATAAGAAAGCCCGTGTAACCCAAGTTGTGAAACCGTTCGATCCATGAACGAGCCAATAGACACCTAAGCCCTGAGCCAGGCACAAGGACTCAATATATGAACCGGTTGGAACCCGCGACTTCCGGACTGATTAAGCCAGATTCATTCCAACACTATGTTAAATATCCCCCTGATGAATCGGTCTCGCTACTATTCGAATGCAATCGAACACTCCTACGATAATGTCAGATGCCACCTATTGCCGCTAATTTAAATCAAGCCGAAAAGAACTCATCTTCAGGATCTTCTAAAATATTGGATCAAAGGACACATATCGCAGCCAATTTGAATATTTCAGCATCTATAAATAAGCCTTCTTAACATAGAAGAAGGGAATTTTAGCATTTTTCTGATTGTATCACCATTGTAAATTTTCAAGTGTAATAGATTATCCGATATAAGAAGAATTATAAAGTGGACGTAGGCTTGTTAACGCTGAACCACTATAAATCTATGTGTGATCTCTCTTTTCTACTTTTTTTCATTTTATTTATCTTCATTTAAATCTCTACAAATTCAATTTTTTTGGTGTTCTGCCTATTTTTGTTGTCAACATATATGTTTTGCACGAGAATGCAATACTGGTTTTGCAGAGAGCGCGATGGTGCTCAGATTATCACACTAGATGATCAGTTAAGTGAATTTCTGATTTCTTTCAGCAGTGAGCTGAGCCAAGAAATTTCAGCCATTGTGATTGCTATTGCCCTGTACTCGGCTTCAGTGTTAGACCGAAAGACAATGAGTTGTTTTTTTAGCATTAGGAAATCGGGTTTTAACCCAAATAGATGTTGTGTCCGCTGATGGATCTTTGATCATCATGGTCGGTGGCTCGGTCAGCATTAGCATAATCTCTTAACTCTAATTTTTGATTTGATTTGAGATGTAGCCCTTAATTAATTGTGCCTTTGAGCTATCATAGTATTATTTTGACTGCTTTCCAATGCTCTTCATGTGACTCATGCATAAATTGTGATAGTTTATTTACGTAGTATGTAATATCTTTTCTTGTAGCAGTAACATATTGTAGAGCACCGACCATACTTTTGTATAAAGCAGGATTGTTGAATGCTTCCCGTGTGTTTTTAGATAGAGAGAGATTGGTAATCATAGGTGTTAGGAGATATTTTGCATGCCGTTTTTGCCTTGACTAAGATTTCTAAAATATACTTTCTTTGATTGAGAATTATATTCCCATTTGATTTTCTGATTACTTTTATGCCAAGGAAGTATTTAGATCACCCAAGTCTTTTGTAGAGAAAGTGATGTTTAGATAGTCTATTATTATTTTTAATCTCCATGTTGTTGTTTCATGTTAGGATCAGACAGTCTATTGTTATTTTTAATCTACATATACCAGCACATATGTTGTGAGACCACCTTGTATCTTCATATAAAGGGGATTGTCAGATTTTGCACTGTGGTATCGAAGAGCAACAACTGTCTCTTTCAGCTTTTCATACCATACAATGAGTGTTTGTTTTAAATCATACAGCGCGTTGAATATATCCTTGAGGCCGATACATGTACACATCCTCTTATAGTTCACCATCCAGAAAGGCGTTGTTGAAATCATGTTGCTTTATCTTCAACTTGTTTTGTAGAGCAATTGTTAAAATTACTCTAATAGTAGTAGGCTTTGTAACCAATGAGAAAGTTTCACTAAAATCAAACTCTTATTACTGTGTGTATCCCTTTGCAACTAGTCTGGTTTAAAATTACAAATTCCAGAACTCGACTCAAAAAAAAAGTTTGCCTTTATATTTTGAGATGGATCCATCAGGCTTCCTTTTGCTTTGGATGCCCACTTGCTTCTAACAATATTTTTGTTTTCAGGTTTAGTTACAAGACTTCATGTCTAGTTTCTAACAGGAGCAGAGTATTCTTCATTCATTACAGTTTTCCATTTAGTATATTTGTATGTTTTTCATAAGTTGTTAGTTCAACTTCCTTCATAAATATGTCGTAAATTTTTGGTTTAAATATCCCACTCTTGGCTCTAGTGGTCATGTGGTGACCGGTTTTGTTCTGATTTGTTTCTTCACTACTACTTGTTAAGCTGATGTGATCAGTGGTTGGTTGATTTTCTCTGCTAGGTGGTAAATCACTCTATCACCTTGATTGCTGTTGCTGTGAGAGTTTGATGATGTGTTAGTATCACTCTGACCTGGCTCCACCTAGGGCCGATCCAATACAATGTGTTGCTCTAGACAAAGTTAGGAGGAGCAAGCCAAAAAATGAAGCTTAGAAAAAAGAATATACGCAACGGGATTTGATCCCTGGTCGCCAAGCAATTACCCAGCTGCCATACCACCCCACCTAGAAGCACTTCACTAAATTGTTGCCCTGTCACAATTTTAGATGAATACATTTCAAAGCATACTAACCACCCTGTTGCCCCCTCCACCGCCTCTTGCGGGGCTGCCCTAGGCGATGGCATTACCCCTACCCCTTGGCTCGGGCCTAGCTCCACCATGGGCATTGTGTGTTGAAGTGAGTTTGCACTCTAACCTAGCTTACTGTGGTTCACTGTGTGTTGGAGTACTGACACATCTTGCTGGAGTTGACATGTGTTCTTACATTGATCATTGTTGTAAACTGTAATGGCCGTGATGGACACTTGTGTGTTGTGGACCTTTCATTTGGTTCTCATTTCAGGCTCAACAAATAGAAAGGTGAGTTCATTAAAGGCCACTTGTCTGGATATGATGACTCTTATTCCCTTATTAATAAGGCATTTGTATCCTTTTTGTCCTGAGTATACCCCATAAATGTATAGGGTTTTGATCTGGAACTTAACTTGTGAGAGTTGTAAGGCTGTAAGTTTGGGAAACATAGGCTGGCAAAGTTCTTGAGAGAGAAATAGTCTGGTTTGATTTTGAAAAGCTTTTCTAATGGATTTTGATTTTATAGAACTCTGATTGGTAGTCTGTTGATGAGAAACTCACTTGTGTAAAATGCATCTGGGCAGAACTTTAGTGGGAGAGAGGCTTGGACTAGTCGAGTTACTTTGGTTTATCTCGAAAGGAAAAAATTACAATGTAATAACAATAGTTCAGAAGTAAATAACCGAACAGGACGATTTCCCTCGTGCATAGAAAGTAGAAGCAAAAGTCTCGTTTTCTTTACTTATCGCCTGTCTAAAGAATGATATTTCCGCTCAAAGTTACCAGACTTATCTTTTAAGCGTTGGTGTAGATCTGAATTCAACTGTGTCTTCTTCGAACATAGATTTGAATGCTAACAAGGTCATTTATGTCTCAAAGAAGTATTTGTTCGATACAAATTGCATCAATCCAATTGCATAAGAGAGCTAGCTACCAACGAAAGAGATAAGCCATTGATATGAATACCCATCAAAGGCCCTTCAGAGAAATCTTGGACTTATTACCTAATTGAGTTATATACATGTTCAAAATACTAGGCTTAATCGGGGTAGATCTCCACCTTCGTACTATAAAAGTTGGAGAATTGGAAGCAACCCTGAAGCCTAAGCCTATTAACAGTAAGGGCTAAAAAACGAAGAAATCGTTTGTTAATTTGTAACTATGTAGAGCCTTATTGTAATTTTGGGTGTATTTTACATGCATGCTAAAAACACCTAAAAATATGATTATAATACCATACAAATTTTTAATCAAAGTCAATACCAATACTGAAGTTTCGGGACACCTCGTAGTTATTACCATGCTCTAATCGACTTTTTTTAATCCTAGATCTAGAATTAGACCTCTTCATCTTCTCCAAATTTTAGATGTAGGCTTTAGCTTGAAATTTTTTCTCTTTCTCGGTGAAATCAGTAGACATGTTCGACCAAAAATGTTACAAACACCCTAAAGTCAATTGAAAACGCTAGACCCAACGAAAGCAATGTAAAAGCAGTATAAACGTCATTTTTATTGTAGTTCGACAAAATCTCTTACTTACGTTCTTTGTTACGGTTATTTTCTTTTTGGATTACAAAAGTTCTATTAAATCTAGCCATAATCTTATGTGTCTCAAATTTATAATGTAGCTTACAGAGTGTTTGAGGAAGAAGATAGAAGTTAATAAGATGCAAAGTCTGAATTCATTGTATCAACAATCAATCTTTAGTCGCTATAAGGTTGATATTTATAGAGAACTTACTTTTCAATTCTAGGAGCTCGCATTGTACGAAGTCCGGATAAAAGCCCATAGGTTCACAAGAAAGCATGTTGATGCACTCTCCAAAAAAGACCTCTCCATTTAGGTATCCAGAGGTTCCTCTCGATAGTGAGAGTCTTTCTTATGTGAGAACCATTTTTCTTTACTTTATTCTTTATTGTCGATTCACTAAGCTCAAAATCCTTTTTCATGTAGATCAAAAGTTCTTTTCGATGATCTTTTTGACATTATTCATCTTGTTCTGCATTTTTTTTTTTTTTTTTGCTTTCTACATATAAATCCATGGAGTTGTTCATTTATTCTTTAAGAGAAATACTTTGCAAGTATTACTTGCAATAGTATTTGACATATAGGAGGTTTAAGGAGTCAAAATAGAAGGAAAAAGCTCTTGGTATAGAGAGGTCTTTATTATCCCAGTCTTCTTGATACTTTTCGAGATAATATTCTTGTTTTATGATCATGTTTTTCGAGTTCGTGTATCGTTTCATTCTCATTTTGGTATTCTAGTTCCAGTCGAAATCTTCGTAGTTAGAAAGTCGGTTATCATACAAAGACAAAACCTTTGATCATGCTTTCATTCATTTAGTGAATTATCTATTAGTTAAATAATATAAAACATGGTAATTTCCATCTCTCTACTTAATTCTAAAGTCGCTTACTTTAATTCACTCAAATTGTTATTTTTTTTCAAATCTTATAAGTTGGGCATTTTTAAGATTATTCACGATATTTAATTAAGTTCTTCCATAACACTCGTATTATTTTAATATATAACAATTGTTTATATAGTCAGTAACGCTCTCTTATGATTTTGTATTTAAGTCCATACTTTTAAATTAATTAAACAACTGAAGTTAAATTATTTTAAGAAAGGAAAAAAAAATTATAAGGACAAATTAATTAATATTTTATCCATAAGGACAACACAATTTTATTTTATCCAGAAGGACAATTAATAGCCCAGCCCAACAAAAACTCAGTTATTTCATTTTCTTTGTGAATAGTCGTAACCCTTACTTCTCTCCGCCGTAATTAAGAAATGACTACAGAATCGCGATCGTCCAATTCTCCGCCTACAAAGTCTCATAAATTAGATCGAAACCAAAGCAAATATACTGACAGCGAGTTAATGGAAAAAGTAGTGGAAAGGAATTTTGAAACCCTAGTTGAAGCTGCGGAATTGTCCGAAGCTGGAGTCGAAACCCTAAGTAGTGATGGTCAGAAGCAAATAGATAATCCAGTAACGGTTAAAATCGCAGTTGATAGAGGAAATGATAACGTTGGTTGCCAATTTGATGATCAAAGAGGAATTGATGAAAAAAATGATACTGAAAATGTACAAACTAGTAACGAACGAATTGTGGTTGAGAACCGGAGTGATACAATGGATACTCTGGATCGAAAAAATGATGGAAAAAAGTGAGAGAAAGCGGTAGAGTAGTAAGTAAGGAGACTAGGTCAAAACGGTTTAATGATCCAAAGTATGTTGAAGAAAACTTGAAGAAAGAAATAGAAGTCAGTAAAAAAAAGTATGTGTTATTCATAGTAAGAATTTTCAGTAGTGTTTGTTTCAATTTTGTAACAATAATTATTAATTTTTGCAGGTTATAGAAGGAAGAAAAACCAAAACATTTGAAGATAAGCATGCGGGAAACAGTGAAGAAAATTCTGTAAGTAAAAAAATGCTAACTTCAATGATATATAAACGATAACTACAATGGTATTAAAATGATAACTTGAGTAGAGCTTTTTATTAAAAATGATACTGTATATGTGTTAAAAATGATACCTTGATTCTGAAAGTATGGAAATTAAATTGATTTGCAGTGATTTTTTCCTCGTTCATCTCTATTGTTCAATTTTCTACAACGAATTCATTATTTTTGATTATGCGAATTCGTCGTAGAAAATCGAACGAGAGAGATGAACGAGGAAAAAATCGATGGAAAATATATTTTTTTATGGTGAAGTTAGCAGCAGTTTTTAGGTATCATTTTTATATTTTTTGGGTATCATTTTTACTGTATTCACCGTGCTATGTTTTTTTTAGTTATTTTTGGTTGCTGTATAAATTTTGTTGTTGTACTGTTGCACTAGCTTTGTAATTAAATTGAAATTATTTCATTTTAAACTATGAAATTGTGATTCAAACATTTTTATATTACTTTTATCGTCAAAAAATTAAAGCATTTTTTAGGTATCATTTTTACTGCATTCACTATGCTATGTTTTTTTTTAGTTACTTTTTGTTTCTGAATTAATTTTGTTGTTGTACTGTGGCACTAGCTTTCTAATTCAATTGAATACACTAGTTTTAATCAATCAAATGGTGAATAAATCATATTTCAGCGTGAAGTAAGTATTTTTTGTGCTACATTTTATGTAAAACATTACTACAGTTTTTAGGTATCTTTTATTTTTATTTTTTTGGGTATCATTTTTACTGTATTCATTGTGGTATTTTTTTTAGTTACTTTTTATTGCTATAATAATTTTGTTGTTGTACTTGGTTTGTAATTCAATTGAATTTACTACATTTTAATCCATCAAATTGTGAATAAATCATATTTCACTATGTTGTAAGTAATTTTTGTGCTACTTTTTATTTAACACATTACTGCAGTTATTAGGTATCATTTTTTTATTTTTTTGGGTATCATTTTTATTGTATTCACTGTGCTATTTTTTTTAGTTACTTTTTGTTGCTATATTAATTTTGTTGCTGTACTGTTGCACTAGTTTAGTAATCCAATTGAATTTACTTCAATTTAATCAATCAAATTGTGAATAAATCATATTTCACTGTTACTTAAGTAATTTTTGTGCTAATTTTTATTTAAAACATTACACCAGTTTTTAGGTATCATTTTTTTATTTTTTTCGGTATCATTTTTTCTGTATGCACTGTGCTAATTTTTTTTAGTTACTTTTTGTTGCTGTATTAATTTTGCTGTTGTACTGTAGCACTAGGTTAGTAATCCAATTGAATTTACTTCATTTTAATCAATCAAATTGTGAGTAAATCATATTTCAATGTGATGTTAGTAATTTTTGTATTACTTTTTATTTAAAACATTACAGCAGTTTTTAGATAGAATGTAAAAAGGATATTAACTTGATATTAACTTAGTGCAAGGAAAAATGATAATGTTGAATGTAAAAAAGGATATTGGAAACTATAAATGTAAGGGTTAATTAGATTTTTTTTTTTTTAAATGCGTGAAATACTTTTGTGTCGCTGATAAATATTATTATTCTCTGCATTTTTTTTTATGATAACTAGGATGATGATTTTGAGAATCCAAGGCCTCGAGAAATTAAGTCAGATATTTCAATGGAGAGAAAAGAAGAGTTAGTCGTAGGTGAAAGAACTAATTGTGCAACAGCTTACAGATGTGGGTTGCAATCGTCTTACAAGACGATCTGCTTGTTGAGAGACAAGAAAGCACTGACATGCAAGCAAATTGACATTTTGAAAAGAACCCCGTTTTATGATTTTTTTTTTTCTGTTTTTTATAAGAGAAACATTTCGCTGACAGAGTCCAAAAAAAAAGCAGAAAATTTGGATGTAGTTTATTCATGCTACTCAGTGGAGAAAGAATGTTTTGTGTTTGGAGAAAGTAAAATGGAAATTCGGCCAGAAGATATAAGTCTATTATTTTACATGGCTGTAGAAGGTTCTGATATAGACGACACACCAAAAATGACTAGTAGAACGATACCGACAGATTGCAAGGAATTCGTGTCTAGAAATTTTGGGAAAGCAACTATGATTAGAAGGAGTTCAATTGAAAAAAGAATTAAATATGAAATAGGAAAGAAAAAGAAGGAGTTTGAAGAGGACTTGCCACTCCTTACGATTATGTTAATACTGCTTACATTTTTCTTTCCCAATAACCAACAAAAGTTTAGGTGGGGTTTTATTCCATACATTGTAGATGTGAAAAAAATGAGTTCAGTGTCATGGCCAAAAACCATTTATTCGAGTTTTAAAAAAAATTGTAAAAAGCTACGTAAAAATCCGCGGGATATGGCCAGCTGTTCAATGCTTCCTTTGGTAAAAAATTTCGTACAATGTTTTTTCTGTATACCCAAACAAGTATTATTGAATTCAATTTTAATATTGGTTTTTATTTATTTACAGTATGTGATGTGTGAGAAGGTAAATCTAATTGCCCAGAGGAAGAAGTTTGAGCACCAAATACCTCGATTTGCTAGATGGGATCTGAGGAAATTAAATAAAATAGTTCAGAAGGAATTTTTGGACACTTTTAAAGCTGGACAGGTAAAAATATCAATATTTTAGTGATAATTTTGTACAGAGTTAAATATAATTTTGTTACCATGTGTAAAAATAGTGAAGAAGTAACATTGGTTTATATGTTTGATTAGCTGGTTATCTTTTCTATTTATTTGTAGGGTTCATTTTTTTGTGTTGTTACCGTGTATAGAAATTTATTTGTTATCATTTTTATAAATTTTTAGGGAAAATTTTTAATTTATCTCAATTCAAAATTCCATGGTTATCTTTTTTTCTTTACTGCAGTTATCATTTTTATTTTTTATTTTTAACTTCAGATTTTGGTTATCATTTTTTCTTTATTTTAGGTATCATTTTTTAAATCCATACAACTACACAGTTTGTGGTTATCATTTTTTCTTTATTTTAGGTATCATTTTTTAAATCCATATAACTACACAGTTTGTAGTTATCATTTTTTTTATTGTAGTTATCATTTTATGAGTTTTGCTTATTAAACACCATTTCTGCACATACACCAATTATTAGCCAAAAGTATTATTGTCCTTTCAAGTTTTAATCGTCCAATTTAATGAGTAGACTATTTTATGTAATGATTCACTGTTTTATTCAATCCCATTTAATGTGTGGAGTATTTAACATATGTAACATCGATAGGTATCATTTTTTCACAGTTAAGTTATCATTTAAAATGTATAATGCATATTCTTGTATAGGTAATGGAAATGGGAAAAATTGAGTTGCATGAGGCGCTTCTGTTAGAGTGTAAGGAAAGTTTGGAAAGAAGAGCTACAATAAAAGGAAAAGCTGCGCAAACCAAAAAAAGAACGCGTAATCAGCAGGTCCAACTAGTGGAGAAAGTTGATAAGGAAATGGAAAATAGAGTTCTTAACTACCGCATCACAGAATTGGAAAAGTAAAACAAAGAAATCAAAAGGAAGTGGATGGAAGAAAGAAATTTGAGAAGAAAAGTAGAAAAGGAGTTATGTAAACTTAAAGACCAGATGAAAGAGCAGAAAGATGAAATGCAGCACGAGAAAACGGATGTTAGAGTTGATTTAGAGCAGACACTGGGTGATATGCGTACAAATGAAAACTTGAAAAGTAATCAAATAAGTGAAAATGAGGTGAATAATGAGAATCAGGGTAAAGATAAAATGAACGATGGCTTGACGAATGATGATGAAAGGACCTATGAAGAAGAAAACATGGCAGCTGGAATAGAGAATGAAACTACGCCAATCACAGTTAATGATTCTATCAACGATAGCAGGAGTCAAAAAAAGAGTGTACAGTCAATTTACGACATTGATCCTCCGGACTTTAGTTTTAATTTGACTGCAGAGATTGCAAAGATGAAAACCAGAGAAGGGAATTCGGAGAAAACAGTTAAAAAAAGAATTAAAAAATCAGCTTCCAAGCCAAATAGTGCAAAACCACCTTCATACATTCTGAGAATGAGAGCAAGAAGAAGAACACAAAAAAGAAAAGAGGAGTTTGAATATTATGTAAAAGCAACGAAGAAAGCACGGGTAACACAGAAGAAGGAGAATGAAGGTTCTAGTGAAGGAAAAAAATAAGGAGTTACAACTTTCGTTGATTCCGTTTGATGACGAAAAATGCAGGGGAAAAAAATGTAAATGAAGATAACGTAGATCAGGAACATAATGTTAGGCTAGAAGAGCCAATAAATGTTGAGGAACCTTCATGGAAAGACTTGCACTTGTCAAAATGCAAAAAAGTGACTAAACATCTTGACGATGAGGAAGGTAGAATTGTAAGGAAATTTTATTCAATGTCAATAACTGAAGAGAAGTAAGTATAATATTTTCATCTGTACTTGTACAACGTAGAAATAATTTAATTAACTATTTGACTTATAAATAATTGACAGTCCGATTGCTTGGGAAGATGATGATCCAGCAAGGGGAGGCTGTATTGTTACAAAGGATATGCTGACAGAAGTGCTGAGAGGTTCGTTCACAGATGGGCAAGTAAACATATGTACAAAAATGTGGTAATGATTGCATTATTTAAAAAAAATGATAACCAAATTTCTAATTTTGTATATGATCAGTATAATGAATAAGATAATGATACCTAATTAAATATAAAAATGATACTCAGAAAATGTAAAACATAGATTCAAATTATGTCGTACTAAAACAGATAAATTTGAAGAAATAAACCTGTTATAAGATGTTGAAACATGTTTATTCACTGTATATAATTTATGGTTTTCATTGTATTTTCAGATAATCGACTGGTGCACCCATAAATGTGATTTAGTTGATAACAATTACGCAATGTCTACAATTATGACAGTAAGTTGAATCGTAGGTTTAAAAAAATTATTATTGTAGTATTCATGTCTTTAATAATTATTAAATTAAAATGTACACTGAGCAGAAAGCAATTATGGAGGGCAGAAGTTCAATTATTAAAAGTTTGGTTACTCCTTTCTTAAAAGAAGCAGCTATGAACAGTTATACAGAAAAGATTTACTTTCCATTACATTTTGACAACCATTGGACGCTGTTGACATTAGCATATGCAAACATGCAATGGGTTCACTATGATTCCTTGAGACCAAGAAGATCAAACAAGTTCAATAATCTTCATTTAAATGAAGCATATGAAGTGGTAAGAAAATTGTAATGTCTTTATTGATAGTGAGTTGCTGCTAAAAAATGTTCATTACAGCGAAAGAAAGTTGAAGAAATTCTGCAACAACTTTGGGTAGAGAATAAAATCGTAGATAAGAAGATTGTTGATGGAGAGATTTTTCAAGAGCCATGTGCACAACAACATTCTGACAGGTTAATTATTTTTTCATCTTTCTATTTTTTATTTGATTTATTTGGTCAATTTCAAAAAAAAAAAAAAAAAAAAGTAGTTTGTAATGATAGTTGATTGTAACCGACATAAATCAGTAATCAATGCACATGCAAAATAACTGACATTTGTTCTTTACAATTTGTAAACATCATTAATTTTCATTTATGCAGAGTGGACTGCGGGATATTCGTCATCGTAAACATAATTTCAGACAAAAGAGCTGAAATTCCTCTAAAGGTCTCAAAAGAGAAAATGGATAAAATAAGAGCACTGATTGTGCGTGAAGTTATATCCAATCATGCATGCTGCTGGAATTTGGTTCGATTCATCACTGGATTGACAAAGAAGACTAAAAAAAAATGAATGAAAAAATGAGTGAAACAGTGTTGTATATTGTAGTTGGTTGGAAAACAGTGTATTTTCATCTAGATTGAAATTAATGCAGTTGTTAACATTTTGAATTTCAGTAATGAATAAGTGGTTGTGTGAAATACTAATCTTGCATGAATACATGATGATAAATCTGCATACTTGACACTTTGCTGAATTGGATTTGAAAAGAATGAATTTATGTCAAAAAAAAATTCAT
Organism: Allium sativum; assembly: GCA_030737875.1. Classification (NCBI taxonomy): domain Eukaryota; kingdom Viridiplantae; phylum Streptophyta; class Magnoliopsida; order Asparagales; family Amaryllidaceae; genus Allium; species Allium sativum. Next base: position 926,447,767 of record CM060922.1, read on the forward strand.
TCTCAGACGTTTTTATGTTCGCAGAATTGATGTGAACTAAACTAATATAAAAAATGATAACTACAACTGCCAGAAAATGATAACTAAAAACTGTAAAGTGGATAACAAATCTGAAAATGATAACTACAATATATAAAAAATGATAACCAAAATCTGAATGAATATTGATACATTATAAATGATAACTTAACTGTGAAAAAATGATACCTATGGATGTTGCATACGTTAAATACTCTACACATTAAATGGGATTGAATAAAACAGTGAATCATTACATAAATAGTCTACTCATTAAATTGGTCGATTAAAACTTGAAAGGACAATAATATTTTTGGCTAATAATTTGTTTATGTGCAGAAATGGTGTGTAATAAAGAAAACTCAAAAAATGATACCTAAAATAAAGAAAAAATGATAACCACAAACTGTGTAGTTGTATGGATTAAAAAAATGATACCTAAAATAAAGAAAAAATGATAACCAAAATCTGAAGTTAAAAAATAAAAATAAAAATGATAACTGCAGTAAAGAAAAAAAGATACCCATGGAATTTTGAATGAAGATGAATTAAAAATGACCCCTAAAAATTTACAAAAATGATATCAAATAAATTTCTACACATGGTAACAACACAAAAATGAACCCGACAAGACATAGAAAAAATATCCAGTTAATCAAGCATACAGAATAACTAATTAAATAAATTCATGGAAGAGATAAAAACTAATATTAAACATGGAGATCGAACCTCATTGATCAGAACAACAAACAAAAACATAATGCCAACAACACATGAATGAAATAATCAAACTTAAACAAAATAAGCGAAGAAGATTTTTTATTAAAAATGTAGATAATTGCGTACATTTGCAGTTCAGAAAACACTCTATTACAACCGCATTCAAGTTTACTTGACAAGTTTAATACGGAGATACAAATGATACCTAGAACAAATGTAATGAATTTCATTTTTTATTTTTGGAAGCTTGACAATTGCGCTTATTATGACCATATTCATTGCACACTCTACATCTGTTTTGCTTGTTCTGGAAATATGCAAATCCTCCTTTTCTTTTTGATGAAGGTCTACCAGCACCACGTTTATCCTTTGGTGGCTTAATTATTGCTTCATTACTTGAATCAACATCAGGTTTGTCATATGTAGGTATAGGATTAATTGTATGACTATATGAAGATCGGAAAGCTTCCACAGTGAAATAGTGCTCAATGAAATCATACACATTTAATTTCATTTTATTAATACATTTTATAGCATGAGCACATGGAAAACCCATCACTTTCCACTGGTTACAGCTACACATCCTGTTTTTTAGATCAACACGATGAGAACTTGGTGATTTCACTTCAAACAAGTGTTCAGAAGCCTTGAATACATCCCAACCAAAACCTTCTTCAACTAAATCTTTTAATCGATTTTCCATGGTTGGACACAAAATGGTAGTCCATAAACGGGATTCTTCTCGACGTTTAGCCATTTGTTCCTTGATTTTTATTCGTATCCCGTCCAAACAAGATGTAATTGGTAAGGCCCGTTCTTCTAAAATCCAGCTGTTGAAACTTTCAGCCACGTTAGAGCTGTACTCACCATACCTTTTACCATGGAAAAAAAAATCAGCCCATTTATCGAAAGGTTTTCTTTCAAAAAATTAACCGCTGCAGGACCACCAACTTGTAAAAACTTAGAATGAGCAACTTGAAACTCAAGAACATTGATGCTCGAGAACATGTCCGGAACAATTCCACAATCGAAATGTGTGCATTTTTGGACTTAACAGCAGACAGCAAATTTTGTTCCATGTGAAGGTAGCAATAACTATGATATGAAGTGGGAAAAACATCGTGAACACCCAAAATCAAACCTTGATGTCGATCGGACATAAAAACAAAATTATGGTCTTCGTTGAGCATTTTCTTCAAATGATTTAGAAACCAGCTCCAATTATCCACATTTTCTATTGAAACTATGGCCATAGCTAAAGGGAAGAAACCTGCATACAAATTAAGAATAAAAATTCAACAGGAAATCATTATTTTTAAAAAAATTGATAATTTCAGACATATGATAAAGCTAATAAAAAATTGTATAAATCAAAATGATACCTGCAAACAACCAAAAATGATGGTTAAAAACTGTTTGAGAAAAAATGATACCTAGATAGGAAGTAAAATGATACCTATAAACTGTATACTAAAAACAAAGAAGAAAATGATACCGTAATGCAATAAAAATGATAACTAAAATCTGTATATCTAAACAATGATATTGTAAATAACAAACTAATAACTCAGAAAATGAACCAGTGAAAACTGATCACATAGAATCCAAATGGTACCATATGTATATGTAAATCATTTAAAATTATAAGTAAAATAATACCTTGGTTGCCATTCTTAGCTGTAGCACCCATTAAAACTCCTGGCCTACCTTTCAAATGCGTACTGTCTAAAAATATCATAGGCCGACAATGTTTGAAGCCAAGAATGCAAGCACCAAAACCAACAAACACTCTCTCAAACTGATTTGTAGAAGAATTAACATTCATGGCGACATAAGAACCAGGATTGTGAGTCTGTAGTGCACCTAAATACCAAGATAAATCATTGTACGACATTGCATCATTGCCGTACAGTTCCAATAAAGCTAGTTGCTTTCCTTTGCAAGCATAAAAGTAAGATAAATTCAGATTAAACTCTCTTCGAAAATCATCAATGATATCTTTCGGTTTCTTACTTGGATGATCTCTAATTTCGTTTATTATCAATGATTTAACAAATGAGCTTGATAGAGAAGGGTTACTCAAATTTGTTAGACCACCCCCACAAGAATGCTCGACAACCAGATTTCTGATGAAAAACCTATTTATGTTGCCAACATCACAAGAAGCATGCACTTTAAACAAACAACCAGTAGAAAAAGATGAGCAAATAGCAGTGATCCTAGTAGCACTGTTCTTAAGAAAGTGGTATTCATGACCTGATTTAATTTGAAAGGCCATTAAAAATTCTCTAAACTCCTTGGCACTTCCGAAACAAAAACCGGTAAAATCAGTAAATTTTAATGTACATCCTCTTTTCATCAAATCTTTTAAATAACTCTTCCTGTGAACGACAATGTTCGCACCCAAACATTGATCAGAAGACGAAGGAATTAAAACATTAGTTGAAAGTGCAGAAGAACCATCAATCACATTTTCCAACAGAAATTCCTTCAACTTAACATCAAAACAGAAAAAAGCACTCTTCTTATGTAATTGAAATAAAACGATACTTTGAAGATCATAGTCACTCTCAACAATTTTAATTCTATCCTCAATCACAAAGTTAATTTCAATGGACTTCGGAGTAAGTTGAGACCAATACTCACATATTTCGTTTTTCAAAGCATCCAATGAGCAGTTAATCGACAACCGAGTACTGAAAGAGGTATCGTTGAAGACAAGTACGATAAGGAGAGTGCCGTCACCACTGGAAAAAAAAAGTAATGTGAAAAAAACAGTTAGGCAAGTAAAAAGATGCAAACAGGTATCATAAAACAATAAAACAAGGGTAATACATTAAAAATGATACCTAAAAAAATATTAAAATGATACCTACAAACTGTAGCACATTCAAATGAAAGGGAAGAAAATGATACCCTAAAAAATACTAAAATGATACCTAAAAACTACTATAGTTAATTTTTTTTAATATATTGCAAACAATCATAGTAACTTTTATACTAATGAACGCAAAACGTGTTTTAATCTAAAACAGATTTAATTCAGCAATGCATTCATAAACAAATTACAACCTGAAAAAAAGAAAAAACTAGAATACAAGTAACGGAAAAAAAATTAAAAATCTGAAAAAAGTAAAAAATAATACCTGCTTGTAGCACAAGTAGAATCCATTAATTACCAATAGAAACACTAAAAACCTATCGCAAACAGTGAAAGAATCGTATGATAAACTCAAAATGAATGGAGAAAATCAGCAGTAAACGTAATGTGATTTTGATTTTCCTGTCTGATTGATGAGAGATCAATTTTCCGTCTGAGAATTGTGCGTGAATTTAGAATTTCAGATCTCTTGGGATTTATGCGATCAAATATAAAATTTGATTCGTAAATCTGAAGGAATAAGAATCACGATCAATGGAGGCAAGATCGAAATTTTCTTCGACGAAAAATAGTGCATGAAATAAGGAAATATCGCGCGTGATTTAGGGTAAAATATTTAACGGATTACATGTAATAAGGCATGTGAGACAAGAAAAGGATTGTGTTGTCCTTATGGATAAAGTTTAAGTGGGCTGTCCTTATGAATAAAAAAAGCCTTTAATTTTGTCCTTGTAATTATTTTCCTGTTTAAAAAATGAATTTAAATTATTTAAATAAGTTAAGGTAGCTAATTTTAACTAAACAAATTAGCTAACCATGAACATTAACAATTTTAACATCATAACACAACCATAAACATAAGTAGGGAAATCAAATTTTCATCTAACTATATAAGTATGAGGATCAATCAAAAAAGAAGTTGACTTTAATAATAATTGTAATACATTTGGTGTTACACTTTCTTCGTAAGCGTAAACTATAAAAAAATGTTCATAATGTCTAATTGTAATATCTTTGGCATTACACTTTCTTTGTAAGTGTAAACTACAAAAAAACGTTCATATATAATATCAAATCTTATTATCAATTAAAAATATGAATGAATAATTAAATTTATTTTATAAATTCAAAACGTACGTCTGCAAGTATTATCAAATTTTAATCAATTAAAAATAAAATGTAACAAATAAGGTTCTTTTACATATTCAAAATGTCCTTTTATAAATACTAACGGATTTCAATATTAATTAAAAATATGATCTAACAAATAAATTATTAATTAATAAAACAAATAAAATTCAAACCTGAAACACAATTATATGTTACAACTTAGAAATAAAATTAAAATTGAAATAAATGGTCCTTCAGCAAAGTATGATTTAATATTTTTATGAGTCACTTACTCTGAACTAGCCAAACATATAAAATCTGCGAAGAAGAAAAAAAAAAAAAACGAAACGCGTGCTGTTACTCTTGTATACATAAATAGTGATAAAGATGTAACTTATAATTGATTTATTACTATACATCTAACATACACGTCAAAATAACATTTTATTTAACAATATTTAAAGATGAAAAAAAGATTTTACAAAATTATCTTCCCAACAAAATGTTATAAATGTTATGTTGAAGTATATTATTTCCTACGATGGTTGAGAAGAAATAAAAACAAAAGGCATTGTTCTTAATGTTGACAATAACATTGATATATCACTGGTTGTACTAACATTGCTGACTTTGATAGGGTGGAGAGGAAATAAAACAAAAGCCTGTAACGTGTGAATAAAATAAGCATAAATAAAGCCGCAAGATAAATAATTTTTAACTTGTGTTGATTGGAGGGATTTAGCCCGAAGGAAAAAAGCAGATATCAGTTTTGGTTTAATGGATAAAAGTTTCAGAAATTAGTCTAAAGAACAACAAAATGTTATATTCATATAATATTACGAAAATATAATGATATATTTTGCATTTCACATATATAATGTTTATAAAATAGATTATGCAAGAAAGCTACATATACAATATTTTTAATATACTTACTAGTAGATGTTAGGTTTAAATAATGTTGAATGAACTTAGAATCTTGACGTGGATCATATTCCTTACTAGCGTTACTTGATTAGTAGAGCAAATCAAAGCATAAGACAATGCATTCTTTATTCTTTTATTTACAGTAGTGAAAGAATATTGTTGGTGCTGATAAATTTATTAATCATGAATGTATCTACTGATCACATACTCAATTTTACACATATAACCATTGTACTAGGTTGTTTCTCTTTAAAAGTGTACAAAACAATTATTTTATATAAATTTTGTCTATACTTATTTTCACAACATTAAAAAAAAAAAAAAAATGAATCGGGTATATAAATACAAGTCTAAGTGGTATGTAACATACTACATAACACATGAGTTTAAATCCCACGAAGTATGATTTGAACGCATGACATTTCACATCACGTTGCATTGTCCTAACAACTTGCACCATTTTTATCGTTACTAAATTGTTACTGTGCACAATTATTAGTACGTAATTTATCTCATAACATTACATGTGTATCGTTATATGAATATAACATTATATATGTGTAACGCTATATGAAAATATTATTTTATTGTCATTCAAACTAGATTTTAAAACGTGTGTTCTTCAAACTAAAATTATTTTTACGTTTTTCATTTAGTCTAATTTCCCCGGTTGATTATACGAAAAGTAGACATGATATCATGCATACAATTTAAGAACAAAGTCAGATATACATGAATCTTCGAACAAAAAACCATTTACATCAAAACCGGTTTTGCGGTGCTCTAGTTTCGAGTTGTAAAAGTGCAGTTGGTCTTTGAAAAAACGAAAAGAAGTTGAAAGAAAATAAAAAAATGTTGGCACAAGGGGGATGTATCCAAGATTGAACAATAAACTAAAATGGCAGCCGACTAATCTTTTCATTTTTAATGTAATATTTTAATACGTTGCCTCTTAACCCTCTCCAAATTACAGGGAGATTAAAACAAGTTGTTGTGGTAGGCAGCTTTCCAAGTCTTCCTAGGCTGTTTACTTGCAAATTCCTAGCTTTCCTACACACAATTCAAATAATATTCATTTTTCTATTTAACTATGGTGTATATATGAAGTCTAACTAATTGCCATTTTTTCCATTGTCTAGTATTTCTAGTTAAAAAAAATTACTTCTTGTTTTATTTTATGCAGCCAAAAAGAAAATTTGATGGTAACCACACTTCAATACCATGCGAAATGTCATTGGTTTGAATTCGACTTTGGGAGATTTAACTTATATACCATATAGTATATATATATAGTATGTTATACGCTGCACAAACTTATAATAGGATAACAGATTATGGTTAGTTTGATGAATTAGATATGAACCATAGGATGGTAGCTATTTAACAAATACTGAACTTAACGGATAATCCAGATCATAATACAAGTTAACCACATATAATAAGTATGCAGCAATATAAATTATGAAGTTATTATATTGCCAAAAGCTGAACAACCGGGGATTGACTTGGCGAGAGTAACATCAAAGATTTGAACTATCTGCATCGTGCATTGAATCCTAATCTGTTTGGTCGGTCCCACTGTAAATTAATTTGATTAGCGACTAAATCATAACTCAATTTATAAAGTTTGATGAGTGGATTAAACAAGTTAAGATTCTATGATATTTAAATAGTAAGTGTGGCGTACGTCAATGCATTTGCAAGCAATGGGCTAATTACTTGATTTCAACGAGCACTTAATTGCAATATTACAGCATGTAACCGCGGAAAACCCCAACATTCCAAATATTACACCCACTGTTTCTGGTTCACTGGGTTTAACAAAATAAAATATATACCAAAAAACCATAAAATATTGTACACTCGGAAAAGTGTTTTTAAGTTTCGAAATAGTTTGATTTTTTTTTTTTTTTTTTTTTGATTTTTTTTTTATATAACTTAGCCAGAATTCATCTAAATTAACGATGTTAGCAGAAATACATACAATTCACGTGTTAATTCCAAGTGTACCTGTCTATATAACAGAAATACGGGATGAATTCTTCTGTACCCAACTCTGAAGTTCCGATATGTCGGATCAATCTTATCCATTGATTTGCACAAAATCTAATAGTTTTGAGTGGATTGTATGTGTGGTGGTAATTTGTCGGGAACACGGGAATACCAGAGTTGGATACAGAAGAATTGAGCCCAAGAAATACATACAGTTCATCCAAATAGGTTGGTCCTACACGACTTAATTTTTTAGTCAAGCCATTTTGTATTTTTGTTTTGGATAACCACTGTTAATTAATATGCCACGGGGAACACGTAGAAGCTGACATATAAAAAAAAATGTACAAAATTTATAAACCCTTCAGCAGGAACGCTGGTTCTTTCGGTACGACTGAACCCACAAGTAATTAGCGAACCCAGCAAGTATTTACTTTGGTCTACCACTTTTTTCCGTTTATTTTTTTTTTACAGAACCGACCAGTTTTTATAGTAACCGCAAACACTTATTATCACAACAAATAATAATTACAATAGTTTCAGAAGATTGACCAATTATCAATCTACTGCATGTTTGATTTTTAAGGTGGATCTTACCGCCTATTTTTTTCGTATATCATTTCTATGGATAACATTAAGTTACAATAACAAATGCACTCATCTTTTTAAAATAATAATAACAACAACAACATCAATAAAAGAAATTGTTGTCGAGTGCAATTAAACTCATATACATAGGGCACAATCTCCATTATTTTCCCGGTGTGGAACTCTTGTTTCTTCAGTGTGCGAGACTGCGCCCATTTCTCACACACAACGCGAGACACCCAACATATTTTAGTTGTGTAAAACCTAACAAGAGAAAAAATACTGCGGAAATTTTTCACAATATCTTATATCACCCAAGTACAAAGGCATAATTTTGGATGAAAATACGAAAATGTTTCTAAAGCATAAACCAAAATACACGATTAACCCAGCAATCATATATTGATTCTTAAAAACAATTGTCTAAAGCTTATCCACCAAATGAAAGTAAACAAATATAAATAAAATCAATGGTCTAATTGAGAAAAACGTCTTGATGTTTATAATAATGACTTCTTTGTGTTTTGGAGGAAAAGAAGTCTAAACCACCAAAATTTACCAATTTTTTCACTCTTCCTTGTAGACTCAACATAGTTGCTTAACGCCTAAGTTAATATGTATAGATGAAAGACAAATTGATTAGCCAATTAAAGAGAAAAATGAACATAACCAAATATGCATGTTAATTAGATGAAACAAAACTCTTTTTTCCTTTGGAAAACTTCATATGTAATGACCCGCATGCAGTGTGTTAACCTCCCACCGTGACATACAAATGATCCCCCAGACACCTTGTTTTATGGTCAGTCTCTCGACTGCAATAATCAACCCTAATAAATAAGAGACATGCAGGGGTAAGAGCCCACTGTTCGCCACCAAACAACATGGCGAGAACCCTCTATCATGCGTAACCAGCTCCTTTTAAATACGATTTAGTACCACCAAAATTTATTACACCATCTTAATGCAGAATAGAAAGTCTTTAAAAAATTCTCAATCTCCACCTTCAGTCGAATAATATATCGGCCTATCATCTTTGAAACAATCACAACTTTTTTCTTTTTAATCATATTAAATCACAAAACGCTATCACCGCCTACAAGCGATGCATCCTCACATCATGTGACACACCGTACAATTTGGTTTCAAAAGCTTCTATAATACTACAGAGACCTTCATAAATTCTTTGTAGATTTTCCAACTCGACATAAGTTTAATGCTTGACTTGAGCTTTCCAAATGATGACCAGTGATACCTCGAGCATCATAAAAAAGGAGACCCATATCGAAGATTTGACTACCAACATGACCATCATAAGCAGTGCAAATATTAACCTCACTGCCTTAATGTGAACTTGGTTCTTCAACTCTCACTCGTTGTAACATTCCCTACTTTGCGATCCAAAAATAAGCTCAACTGATGCTGTAGTCATCAATTATATTATTCACCAGTGGTAGAATGAAATTTGCTGTTACCTCAAAATATCAAATGACACAAGAATATATATATATATATATATATATATATATATATAACTCATTTTATTCTTTACCATTTGTCAATACATATTTTCATGCGTAATCCACATTCATAGATACATAATAATTACAAAAAATCATCAAGAGCGGCATATGAAGATGTCTGCTTGGTTGGTCAGAATATAAATATTAGACAATAATACAACTTTACCTTACATCCACCAAACAAAAAGCACAACAAAAACTCAAAAATTAGTTAGAATTGCATCTTGCATGTCATTAAAAGCTTATTTATCTAGTTTGGATAGCTAAGAAATTGCTTCTCTCAATTTACTTGAATAAGCATATGAGAGTTCGGCCAAAAACAAAATTTTGATTTAGACAACAGTCCGTGACTCTGGTCTGGTTTGTGTGAATAACAACATATCATATCAAGCCAAATAGATATCTAGTGGGACCATGCCGCTTAAAGGAATGGTTTTTCACCACACTAGTATCTTCATAACATATTAATCAATCATATGCTCCTACACTTGCAACTATAAGAAAAATAATAAACTATGTGTAGGTGTTCAACATATAGTGGAAAACACAACCCCATTAAACCTGGCTATCCGTCTTAACATTATTATTAATATCGATCATACTCAAGTGACTATCTGTCCTAATATAACATTTATGATTACTCATCATAATTAAGTGACTATTTGTCTCAGCATTTATATGATAACCCATCATATTCAAGTGACCATCTGTCATAATATTTATATGATTACCTATCATATTCTAAATGATTATTTATTATAAAATCATGAAAATTACCCATTCCCTACCATTTGGATTACTTATCCCCTTGTTGTTTCAATATTTAATTAGATGTGGACTATACACGCACAACCCATTGCTTTCCTAGGATGACTGTGAACCCATAACTTGCCATGTTTTCGAGATTACCCTTCCTCGATGTCTTGTGGCCTATGCATCACACAATTTACAGTTTTATCCTTGGGTTAATTATAAATCCATTAATTATATTTTTTAATCTTTTAACCCACGAATTCCATTTATATTAATTGGTAACCCCGATTATATAATTAATAATCTGTCTCCTAGTAGTTTCCCCAATTAACATATGCTTATAGCATAATATACGATAAAACAATGGTATCCCTATTCAGTCCAAACAATGTATAGCCTATGTGTATGGCTTCATCCATTCAAAGAAAAACAAAGAATGATTATTTTTCATAGCGTAGTAATGCGAAGCAAATGTGTATGGTTTCCAATCATATAATTTTATATTATTTTTTTGGCAAAGCCGACCGGTTTTAAGGTGATCGCAAACACCTATATAATTTTATAATATTGATTTGAAACAAAATACTTGGGTTATCTGTCATTTATTAAAATAACATTGGTAAGAAGCAGCCATCTAGCCCTAACCCTTGTCAATCCCTTTACCCAAGGCAAAACAATGAAACAAAGCAACATATGAAGCAAAGCCATTGACTTCAAAGCAAATGAATTTGAAAAAACAACCTTTGAAATAGTGATTCGCTTTTTCTTAACCAGGGTAATGCGAATCGAAACAAATGAGTGCTTCGCACTCGCTTATCCAGCTTATGCAAAGTAGTGCTCTGAGCCTTACCTATCCGGTTTGGTTTGAAGCTAAACAATACAAAAAGGGTGACTTTGTTCCTGCCTCACTTGCTTCGAAGAGAAACGATATTACATCAGCCAAATCAAAACCAAGTAAGAGGAAAGGCGGAAACACGCCTGTACTCCACTATTTTTGGCTTCAAAGCAAAGTGCTTTGAAATGAAGCACTTCAAAACAAAGTGCTTCAACATGAAAATGAAAGCAGGAGTTGGTATCAAATTTAAAACAAGTGGCTCGGCAGTTCGAAGAGAAATAATGGTTTCGCACTATTCCATCACACTAAGCATCATGGTGAACCAACTAGTTGATATCTTGTGTTTCACCTGCTTAGAATGAATTAGGATTACGTGAAACAAATCAAAAGTCCTAGGTGAAAGTGTAATTTAAGTTAAAGTTGATTTCTTTTAAAATAAAGTGCAAACTTTCACCAATTCTTCATATTTATCAAGACTTTATTGATGGATCTAAATTTTGCATTTTCTTTTGAAAATTCATGTAAAAATTTTACCTTCTATCCGAAGGCTAAAACATAGGAAATTATCTAATTATTAATATCGATTAATGATTTCCCTTAAGCTTTTCAAAATAAAATAATTTATAACAAATCGATTTTAAAAGGGAAAAATCATTAAAAATCATAAAAATTCGAGAATAGTCTTCTTTTCATTCTATAAAATTTTCAAATCAAAATTATTTATTTAACCATTTTAATGATTTAAAATCAAAATTCATATTTCCTACTTGGGAAAATCATAAAATATTCATAAATCTTCAGAAAATTTTGAAACTTAAAACCCACATTCAAAATCATATTATGGACCGTTAAGTGAAAACGTATGGTATGGGATGCACGATTATTTCTTTTTGGGTTACTTCTAAGGGTTTGTGACACATTTATGTGTGATTGTCAGTACTGGAACTTCGGGTCAATCCTGTGTCGACTCTATGTGGACTTTGGGTCAATCCTGTGTGATTCTGTGGACCTTCAGGTCATTCAGGTGCCCCTTCTATGTAATATAGTATTGTCCTTGTCTTTAATCCATTATGTGTGACAGCACGTGCAGGCATAGTTTCGGCTTGCCACTCTATGATAGATCTATAACTGTGTTTCTGTATTTTGTGTTTCCTGAAGATTTTATTTGTGATTTTAAACTCTTATCATAGTTCTGTGAATCCAAGAATTTGTGGTTTAGTGGTGTTAGTAATTCGTGTTTTGTGGTTTTTTGGTTTTGCAATTTTATCTTGTGAACTTCCAAATTTATTCCTATAAACATTTTATAGTGAATTAACCCTGTATTGCATTGTGGCATCTTATTCCTTTATGACCTAAAGGAATATTCACTTTAGTGCTCATTTACAATTATAATCTTATTGATTATCTGTTTCAAGTTGGACCGACCTATGTGCGCTCCCCGGGTGAATCTGAGTTACATGTTAGGTTTATCTGTTTCATGATTAGTTTTTCATTTGGATGACCTACTTTACATTTTGGAGATCACATAGTTTTTGGCTTCCGTCTTATGCAGTTTCATGGACATGGTGATGATGCATGTTTTATAGGGGTTTTGATGTACAAATAAGTATATTTTGTATAGCAACTATCAAACTTCTAGATGTATGATGTATTGTACACAATGTACATGATGTATATGTATGTATGCACAGCTGCATTTATATATTACACTCTGTTTGTTTTGAATAGATCTTGAATCCACCGTAGTAGTGTATTGGGAAAGGATTAGATATGTCGATATGAAAAAAAAACTAGACATATTTAATACTTATTCAATACAATATTACGGATGGTAACTCCTGTTATGCCTTATTCTTCATATTAGCAGACAATATTACCTTTTGAAGATCACATAGTTTTTAGCTTCCGTCTTATGTAGTTTTACGGATATGACGATGATGTATATTTTGTGGATGTTTTGATGTATATATAGGTATATTTTGTATCGCGACCATTAGAATTTAGATGTATGATGTATTATACATGATGTATGTGTCTGTTGTTCTGTATTTTGTGTTTATGTATTATACAGTGTTTGTTTTGAATAGATTATGAAGCCATTGTAGCAGTGTATTGCGTAAGGATTAGATATGTCAATATAGAAAAAAGAACTAGACATGTTTACCACTTATTCAATACATTATTACAGATGATCACTGCTATTATGCCACATTCTCTGTATTAATAGACAATATTATTAGTTAGTACTCTTTGCTAACATAGGTCTCGGGGGCGGGGAGACACGCTACTTCATCTGCACTCATGTGGTTCGGCTCGAACACTACAAGAAAAATCGAGATTAGCGACAGATTTTTAGCAGCGGAAAATTCCATCGCTAATTAGCGGCGGATTTCTGTGGGCTTTGTAAGAGAAAATATTTTGGATTTTATATGTCATCTTACTATAAATTATTACCGTCGAATACTAATTCCGTCGCTAAATCAATGGAAATTGCAGCTCTTTACCGTCATATAATATTTGACGCTAAATTCCGTTGCAAATAGAGTCGGATTACCGTCGACATAATTTTGAAGCTATTTTCCTGCAGTTTTCCCAGAGATTTGAAACGAACTTTTATATTTTTTATTTATTAAATGTTTTAAATTTGTGTTAATACTTAGTAATTAATTAGTGAATTTAATTTTTAAATAATTAATGTTAATAATACATTAGTAATTAATAATAAATAATAACTATTAGAAGTAAATAAAATTCAATAGTTATTGCTATTTTTTTGAAAATTAATGCTGATTAATTATTAATTACTATATAATATAAATAAGAGGTAATAGTAATTAATAAAATACATTGTTGTTCGATGTTTGTTAAATTTGTTTTGATAATCAATGATTATTTAATAGTCTTTAATACGATTAATTAAATTAATATATATCAAGAAATTATTAATACATATTTTCTTTTAAGAAATTGATTGGTACGTATTATTTGATAAATAATTAGTAACTAAGAAAAAATAAAATGATCAAAGTTTAAAAATAAGAAGTTCAATAAATATTAAAGAATTTTGAAATTCAAAAAATTCAAACATTACCATACAAGTTATTATTTTCATGCATATTAATGTACTATTAAATAATTATTTTGTTATTTCCCTCTTTTTTTTAAGTGTAATGGCATCTAAAACATATAGAACATAAATATAAATTAAAGATTAAATATATTTATTATTTATTAAAATATTATAAAGTTAATTAAAAATAATAAAATACAGTTAAATATTTATAAATGGTAATTAATAATTTATCAAACTGACTTTGTCGGTTTTTCTTAATCCTACTGCATAAACAAAAACTTGTGTCCGTCTGAAGCCTTGCCTAAAGAGGTATGTTTGTGAGATAATTTATTTGAGCTCCCCGATTTAATTTTTAATGTAGTCTATTAATCTCTTCATGGCAATTAATTACTCTCTTCATGGCAATTAATTAGAAATTTAACATGTAGTCAATTAATCATGCTTCTCCTCTTTGTAAGCAAAATTCTAAATGCATACCATTCTAGAAGGTTCCATTGTTTTATAAAATATATTGTAGGCATGGTTTAACATGTAGTTAATTAATCATTCTTTATTTTTTCTAAATTTAAAAATCTTTTGGGAAATATTTTTGTCATGTTAACTAAATTTATTTGCAATTTGAATGTGTTTATATTTTGTCCTTTAAAAAAATTTGGTAAGTAAATAAATGTGCAAGGTTTTAATTAGACGTAGAAGTTAATATATTAAAAATGGAATAAACTTGCATAAAAAGAAATAATGTAACTTAAAATTTGAATGAAAATACATGGCTTATAATTGAGGAGAAAGAAAGGGAACATATTAATGAGGCAATTGAGACATGTTATGGGAAGAAGCAAATATTGGATTTAAATGAGAAAAAAAATCCATATGGTTAAGCATTATTTAAAAACAAACAAAATGCATTCATGGAAGCAACAAATAAGGATGTTATGAAATGGAGCAATTAAAATACAGAAGTAGGAATTTCAAAAAAGCGACAAACTTCAATCGAAGAATGGACATTAATTCCTACCAAAAAGACAATCTGTTAAAGCAGGAATGTTTGAAAGACTTTTTTTAATTAGCAAAAAAAAATCTTTAATGGGAAACCATGGAAAATGATTCTAATAGTTCTTGAAACATACAACCAATTATTTTGTCAAAGTGGAATTCTGAAACAAAAAGTGTGCACATTTTGATGGATAATTTTAAGTTATGAAATTTTCCGATTTGAAATGGAATTTTTAGAAACATAAATATTTTTTGGAAAAATTTACCATCATTTGTATTAGAAAAGTTGGAAATGTAATGTAATTTTAGAAAAAAAGGGTAAATTCTTCATAAAACAAACAATGAATGACATTAATTGTAAATTAATGGCTACAAAAGTAAACATTTGCTAGCTTCTTAAATTTGAAATTTATGGATTAAATGTTTTCAACTTTCCCTTATTTCACCCTTCTATGTTATACATAATAAATTTAGAAAGTTTTTTTCTAAACTTTTTAGCAGTTACAATGAGGGAAGTGAAACTAATTTGAAGATCTAGGTTATCTCACCGTTATGTGGTTATACTAGTAAATATCTTTAAAAAAATCTGTAAGTGTTTAATAATTAATAACTAGTAACATATACATAATAAATTTTTAATAATTAATATTCAATTATAACTAAAAAGTAATAAGTAATAATTAATAATAACTATTGTTAATAAGTAAAATTTAATATTTTAATGAAAATTAATTCTTAAGAAAACCATAAATAGTTAACATAAATTTTTACTGATTAGTTCTATCTTATACCATATAATTTAATACATTTTAATGAAATTTCTGTCAAAATCAACGAAAAGTTGGCTACCATGAAAAATTTAGCGCTTCAGGAATAAATTTAGGAGGGAATGCGAAATTTTGGCTCCAACCTACTGAACTTTGACCCCTTCCAGTTAGTTCACGTTATCTCATTTCTCAAAACCACTTTTCCAAACCTAAATCCCAAATTCAATTCCGCCTCCCTTTCCGAATTCCCAAAATTCACGAAATCCCCTTCCACCGTTTGACTTCCGATTCCCCTTCCATCTTCGTCGGCCTCTCCCTTACCTCTCCAGACCAGCATAGCCTCGAGAACTTCTCCGCCTGCGACGCCGGCACCGACATCATCCGCAACCTCCTCATCTTCGAGGTTGTCTCCTTCAGCGTCTTCCTCTTCTCTTCCCTCATCGCCCAGGGCCTTAAGCCGAAGTTTTCTTAGAGCTCACTGTGGCTCTGGAGATAATAGGGTTTTGTCTTGTGACTTCTTGTATTCTCTGCAGGTCAGTTTTGAGGTTTTTTGTTTGTTTTTGATTTCTCGGTTGTAGGCAATCTTCTGGGTGTGCAGTTCTTTAATGTTGGCATAGGGTTTGCTAATTGTTTTAGCCTTCTGTCATTATATGGTGTTTGCTGGCTGCTGTTAGCATTTATATGCTTGCTTCGGTATGAGCCTTGCAATCATGTGCTGTTTGTAGCATTCGTAATTGCTTTTCAGATGAATATGTTTGTCTAACTGTTTGTATTTAGGGTAACTATAAATGTTCGTCATGTTAATTTAATCTAGAGCCTCTTTTATGCTACATCTCAATTGCTTATTTATTAACCACGTTAGTATATTTCAGATCCATCATCTCATTTGATTTTTCATATTATTTGTATTTTGGATTTGAATCTTTTACAATGAATTCATATACACCTAAGTTGTCCTGCGTTTTCTTTAGAAACTATGGTTAAAAAGACAATCTTGCTTGAAAAAATTTAATCAATATTTGTAATTAAAAACTTGAACCTGTGAAGTCTTGCCATTTACAAAACATCTTGATTTGATATCCCTCCCAGATCTCTAAGTAAATCCACATCCAACTTTGCAAGAGAAGGATTAACATCTTTGCTTTTATTTTATTTAATGTTATAGGTTGATTTGGAGTTGGTAAGTTTTTAGAAATGGCTCTACGGATTTTTGTTCATGGATGGTGAGGAAGAGAGATAAAAGAAAAATAAACGATGATATAAAAAAAAGACGGATATGGCTTTTGTAATGATATTTTTTGTCTGACAAAATAATAACCTTAAAATTCTTAAAGAGCAGAAGATCCACTTTCATGTGCAATGCTTTTTTTCCTTTTATACTGTAGAGCGCTTGTCGTGCCACATGCTTCTTGTTCACCTTTTGGCCATCAGGTCTGGCCATATTAAATTGTGAAGCGGTTAACACTTAACAGTAGCCTGCATTTCATTGTTAAAGTGGCATGACCACCATGGGTTGAAGGTTTCCCTTTAACCTTTTCTCTTTGTTGTTAGCTTGCAGTGAATGAAGTATTCTTCTGATTGGTTCTTTAACCATTTCCCTTTAACCAATATCGTTGTCAGGTATGTCTATTTGCAGTAACCGTTTAGTTTTCATTATTACCATAATATAAGTTTGATGTTGGACTCTCAATTTGCATTGTACCTTACTCCTTTTAATCTACCTGCCTCATGATTAATAAAATAGTTATGACCTTATTGAACAATAATAGCATCAGAAGAAACATAAGTATGCACCGTATTTCAACAGAGAGGATATGTGAGGATTTTATTAGGAATTTAGGCTGTAATCTTTGGCAAATTTTCATATGCAGATTTTTACTTGGTTGTTCAGTGAGAATGGCATAGATTTGATGTGCTGCTGCCAATTGATGTGCACAGCAAGGAGCAAAAGGATGGAAGAAGCATACATAAACATCTTTGTAAAGGAATAATACTATATTTTACTGGACCGGTATATGTGTTTTGGCTTTATCATTTTGTATTGTACTATATTTTGAAATTATTACTTGGATATGTGGTGTATGCTTTAATATGCAAGAAGTTTGAGTGTAATTGTTTCGAGAATTTATGAATATGTTAGAAGTTTGTGTATGTAATTTTATTTTGCTTAGATTTTAAGATTGTGTTTTTAGTTATTACATTGTGATATTAGTTTTCAGCAATGGATTATCGCATAATACATATTGATAATGGTAATATATACATATATACAAACACACACACACACACACACACACACACACATATATATATATATATGTATATGTATATATATATAGCCATATCAGAAGGGGAATAGCGGCGGATTAACAAAAAAAAAGTGAGGTTAAGTTTACCCCAATTTAATTTCCGACGCTAATCCCTTGGCAATTAGTAAGGGTTTTCCAACGCCTTTTATAAATAATAATTTATTATAAATTACTTATCCGTCGGTAAACAGTCGGTAAATAAATTAAAATTAAATTAATAAATAAAATTATATTTTTATTATAAAAATAGTAAAATGACGGAAAACTGTCGGAAAACTCATGCTATATTCCGTCGCAAAATCCGACACAAATACCGTCATGGTTTTTACCGACAAAATCATTTTGTTGGAAATCCGTCGCTAATGTCTGTTTAGCGACGGATTAGAAGCAGATTTTGCCGTTGCTAATTGCGATTTTTCTTGTAGTGGAACCAGTACAGGCTTAGGTAAAACAAGAAGCAAGAATGGCATCGAGTTGGGACATGTCGAGCCGAATACTGGTATGAAGGCGGGCTTGGTCTTCAAACCTATTCACATGGCTAGAATCATGCACAACTACTCTTACTATTTCAGATCAGAAGGCACATGCTCACACACCGAACCAGAGAGGACGTCTCCACTACCTGGAGAAGCGATCAACACCGCTCTATCAACCTGGATTGTACGCCACATGGCATGCCAACCCGGGTTCGAACTCCACCTATAAATACACCTGTTTTAACTTAGAAAAGGAATAGATTTTTTCCTAAACGTCTTAAATGCAAGGATTTTGCTAAACTCCATTATCAAACGCAAGGATTTTGTGTTTGTGAAACATCACTTCTTCTCTTTACTTTCTTGCATAAGGAATTGGACTGTATTGTAATATGACAGTATAAACAATAGATTATAAAATGGGCGTACGCCAAATAGTTGGACTACCATTAAAAGATTTAGTGTGCCCCCTTATTTTTCTGTTATCTGTAGTTATAACTATCTATGGTTGCTAAAGTATGCGATACTATATGTTAGATTGAAGAGGAAATTTCAGGTATTTCGGATCTGCAGGAAATTTCGGGTATTTCGGATCTAGAGGAAATTTCGTGTATTTCAGATCTGGAGGAAATTTCAAGAATTTCGGATCTGGAGGAAATTTCGGGTATTTCGGATCTAGAGGAAATTTCGGGAATTTGCATATACTTCTCTATGCCTATATAAGCTATCTTCTGGCTTTCAAAAGGGAAGAATCAAGAGCTTCAAGACTTGATAGAAAATTAAGGATTTTTTCTCAAGGGTTTAATTAGGGTTTATAACATAGTTGCAATTCTTCAATTCTATTCTCCTCAAACTCTTTTCTATTTTGAAATATAGTGATTATTGGATCAATATCTTGTATTCCTTTCATCATGGTAATAAAATACTCTCTCCAAAGTAGATGTACACTAACAAGATGTTAGTGGAACCACTATAAATCCTTGTGTGATTTATTTTTGCTACTATTTTCATTAGTTTCTTGCTTGTGATTGAGATTTGGATTGTTCGTGATTGGTTGATAATTGTTTGTGACTAGAGTTATTGGTTTGGTTGTTTTTGCAAGTCTAACAACGATCTAGTCTTTCGCTAGCGCTTGTGGTTTAGATATTTGATTCGAGTGGTCTTGAATCGGATTAATCACATGGGTTCTAACAGTTGGTATCAGAGAAATTGGTGCTTGTTAGGTGTTTGTGAAAATACCGGAAACGGATAATAGCTCGGTAAGTCCTTCAACCGGAAGTCTGAATAGTGTGGCGTCTTATATACGAGGTTCGTATGCGGCGTCGGGTTCTCAATTGGTAATTGACAAGTGGAATAGTGGTAATGACTTTAAGAAGTGACAATGGAAAATGAAAGCGGTTCTTAGGCGGAATCGGGTACACCGAGTAGTATTTGATACTCACTTATTGCCAAGTGATATCTCAGATGTTGAGAGAGAGGAGATGGAGGAATGGGCTTACACTACTTTTCAACTTGCTATGGGGGAGAATGTGATCTTTGAAATTAGTGGTGAGACTGCCGCTAAAGGTATTTGGGACAAGTTGGAGGAATTGTATATGAAGAAGTCGCTCACTAAATGTTTGATCTTGTCGCGGACGTTTTCACCTTCAAGATGAAGGAGGGTAATTCGCTTAAGGCACACTTGGATGCCTTTGATGACTTGCTTATGAAGATGAAGGCTGTTGATTTGAAGATTGAGGAAGAGCAAAAGGCGATGATATTATTGTGTTCGTTGTCGGACCGCTATACGGGTTTCTCAAATAGTTTGATCTATGGCCGGGATACTTTGACTTTTGATGATGTCAAGATGGGTATTCTTAATGAGGAGTTGAGATATCAAATGAAGGAGACGAGTGAGGGTAGTAGTGGAGCTAATAGTGGTCATGGGTTGTTTGTGGAGAAAGAAAAGAATGTGAAGAAAGGAAACCAGGGGCGTTCTAAATCAAGGAAGCCCGGTGGAAGAGGTAAATTGAAAGAGAGAAATGGTAAGTGCTTTATTTGCAAGAAACAGGGACATTGGAAGAATGAATGTTTGGACAAAGATAAGAAGGAAGTAGCATCTTCATCCGTAGCGGTGGAGAGTGGGGATGGTGAGATTGAGGAGAATGTGTTGACGGCGGTAGCATCAGGTGTTTCGGGTAACGAATGGGTGCTCGATTCGGATGCGTCGTATCATATGACGCCAAATAGAAATTGTTTTTCGTCCTTTGAAGTCAAAGAGGGAAATGCATTTGCTATGGGAAATGGTGATATTTGCAAGTCGATGGGTATTGGCTCCGTGCAAATAAGGATGTTTGATGGAGTTGTCCGCACGCTCACCAATGCTCGCTATGTTCTGGGACTTAGGAAGTCGCTTATACCTTTGGGGCAATTGGATTCTCTAGGATGCAAGATCATTATCGAAAAGGATTGCTTGAGGGTTTCGAAGGGGGCGATTGTGGTTATGAAAGGTGCTAGGACTCATGGTATATATTTGCTTCAAGGTGTGACCGTAGGAGGTGAGACTTGTGTGGGTGTTGATAGTTCTCGCGACTTGGATGCGACATGGTTGTGGCATTTGAGATTAGGTCATGTCTCGGAGAGGATTTTGGATATTCTTCGGAAGCGGGAGATGATTGAGGGTGAGAGTTTCAACAAACTAGAGTTTTGCGAGGAATGTGTCATGGGAAGGAAAACAAGGGTATCATTCAATGAAGGCAAACATGACTCAAAGGAGGTTCTTGAGTATGTTCATTCGCATGTTTGGGGACCGACACCAATTGCTTCTTTGGGTGGAGCTCGTTATTATATTTCTTTCATTGATGATTTGCCTCGAAAGGTATGGGTGTATGTAATGTAGGCCAAGTTGGAGGCATTCGCTAAGTTCAAAGTGTGGAAGACACTTGTTGAGAATGAGAATGGCAAGACTTTAAAGGTGTTAAGGACTTACAATGGCGGCGAATATGTTTCCCGGGAATTCTTGGAGTATTGTAAGCATCACGGAATCCGAAGACATTTTACTATACCGGGAGATCCGCAATCTAATGGAGTAGCGGAGAGAATAAACCGAACTTTACTTGAGAAAGGTCGATGCTTGATATTGACATCGGGTTTGTCTAAGGGATTTTGGGCCGAAGCTTTGTCAACCGCGGTGCATGCTGTGAATCGAATTCCATGCTCGGCCAATGATAACAAAATTCCAGAGGTAGTGTGGAAGGGGAAGAGTGTTGACTTGAGATATCTTTGTGTGTTTGGTAGCATGGTTTATGTGCATGATCCAGGGAATGATAAGCTTGAAGCTAGAGCGTTCAAGGGGATTTTGCTTGGTTTAATGGACGGCGTGAAAGGCTATCGAATTTGGGATCCGGAAACGAAGAAGATTGTTAATTCTCATCATGTCACTTTTGATGAGTCGACTTTATTTAAGGAGGATGAGAGCTCATCGGATGTTCCAGATTTGGTTCATGGTGAATCAAAGGAGAAGGAAGTTATTCCCCCATTCCGTCGAAGTAGTAGTAGAGTTGAAGAAGAAGCTCGTGGGGTAGAAGCGATTGATGAAACATCACATAGTCCACATGGTTCCTATAGTGATGTTGGTGATGTACATGATACTAGAGAAGTTTCGACTCAAGGTGGAGCCAAAAGGGGTTTGGGTGATAGTATTGCTACTTGGGTTGGTCGACGTGCAATAAGGCCTCCCAAAAGATATAGTGATTGGAACTACCTTATGAGCCAACCCAAACTTCCTGTGAAGGAAATAATGGATTGCTTTGAGAACGCGACAAATCAGGACACAAACAGAAGAACCATTCATTTCTTATTACAACAATTCCATCAGAATACAAAAATATAACAGATTATAAATAAATATTATACATTCGATAAATATCAGAGATTTACAATTTACAATGCAGCGGAAAATAATACAAAACACAACCGCAAGAGATAAAGGGATACAGAGCTTTCCGAATATCATTCCAGCTGTAAATCAGGTTCCTGTGAATATAAATCTGTAAAACCAAAACTACAAGCTGTCCGTGTGGAAAATAGGGGCATCCAGAGTTTCGGTTAAAACAATAAACTCCAGGTCAGTCGTGTGACTAGTGTGAGAACTAAAACAGTTATTAAATCTTTACTTAAAATGGAGTAAATAAAGGGACCACGCCGTATAACACGGAACGGGATTCCTCCTGAGAATACCAGCGCATAAAATAAACAGCGCAATGCTTTTTGGAAAAATGAAGCTATTATAAGACCCATGTCCCATCACACAATGCAACGCAAGCCGGAGGATAGGGTTTTCCCTTATAATAGCCAAACATGCTTGGTACGTTAAAACAAATCATTTGATACTATTATAAGTGTATAGTGTATAAAACAACTTCAAATATAAATGTATCAATCCTAGATGGCATGGGTACCATATATCATGTCGCCAATACTAAGCTCTACAATCAAAACCGCAATTGTCACGTATTAGAAGTTGGATTTATGTCCGTTAACCAAGGAAAGGGATCGTCCTAACCACTTCGAGACAATCTAGCCCATGTCTCAGGTGGGCCCTTGGATCGTCAGGGTCGATCCACACGATGTGGATTAAAATGCCTAAACACTACGTTACCCCGCACTATGGAGCGTAAATCTAGTCTACATAACGACCATCTCATCCACCGGCCCGGCAACACCGATATATCTGAGGCGCCTCGCTATCCATCATCCACATAAGTAAAACATCTGGGCATGCAAAACCCAGACACCACTCCTAGCTAGAAGGAAATGCATGCCCTCCCTGAGGTCCTCTCCCATTTCTGGTTCACACCGGGGTACGAGACTCGCGAATTAACGCTACACAAAGCTATGCTATATTAAAGCCGTGCTTTGATCATCAACCACAAGACTCTGCTTTTCAACATAAGACTTGATCATTTGCATCTCAGCATGCCACACAGGCAATTCACGCTATGCAACTGATGTCCATCAATCACACAGAATGAAATCCGATGTCATACACACATCCATTTATAAGTTCGTTCTGGATCTGAACAAAACCGGAGGCATCTTATTCCTCGTCCCATATGTCCAATACAGGAGAGAAGTCCTCGCATATCTGGTCGATCTCCAAGTACATCTGGAACGATCACCACTTATTACTTTGTCTTGGGTGTACAACCCAATCAGGACATCAGTAACCAATCAAAACGATGTGAAGACCTCTGGTCTTCAACCACCGTCTTCGTCCTCGAAATATCATCGAATCAGTTATTCAGAATGGGATAAACCCGGTCTTTCTGAATAACTCGCTTATATAATAAACAAGTGCTATAAAAACACAACTTACGCCTCATAAATCCAGAATATTCTTTTATTTAAATATTCTTATCCTTTGGGAAAGGTTCCCATTAATTTTATCAAAGACAAATTCTTTAAATTTATTCTTTAATCCTCCTTTGGATATCAATTCAAACAAAATTATGGTTTATCCAAACTATTCGGAATTAGCGAACCCTACCGAAGTAATCATTTGTTTAATTTTCCAATCCCAACCTGTTCATCCCATGAAGTAAAACTGGTAATACTTCATATCTAACACCACGGTGTTATCGATAACATTAATTACCCTTTCACGTTCAAATCTAATTAAGGATTTAACCATCGCTTGGAGCAAAACTGGTGATACTCCATTCTCGATCATTCCTTGGATTTGATAATTTTAGTTATCGGATTCACATTTAAATCTAATTAAAGATTCATTAAAACTCTAATCCAGTTTTAATCTCCAAAAATCATTACTTAATGATTATTCCAAGTTAAGAAATTAATCTTATCTTTAACTGGGTTAAAGAACTAATGTCATTTAAAACACAGCTCACGATAAACCCAAAATCAGATTCCATTAACAATGGAATATTCACAGAATACAGATCAATATATAATCGATATGAACTTCCATATCCAACCGATAATATAAATGGAATAACGGCAAAGCCTTTTAAATTCCATATATATTAACAATCTTCCTCCACAGAAACTCACTTCGATTACTATCAAATCTGATTCCATTCCAATATATTAAATTGGAAAACTTTACTTTGGAAAATCTCCACTAAATCTTTAATAAAAAGATTTATAAGTTCCAAATCTCATTTCACTGTAAATCAGGTTAAAGAATGAATGGCGTTAAAAACACAGTTCACAATAAACCCAATTCACATTCCATTTCAAATCCAATTAAATGTTAATTAATTGGTAATTCTTCTTTAAATCTTAGTTAAAAGATTTATTCTTTTCATACAGGATTTAAGAACAGTGTTATTGAGGAGTCCATCCCATCAGTCTCTAACCGCAAATTAGTAAGAGAACAATCCCCTAAGTATTAATCCCAAAGGCCGAAACCAACATCAAATCAATACCCAGGAAACCATTCAACTTAGCTAATCACCAGTTAGTTTCTAATTTTCTTCATTCCACTGGGTTTAAGAATAGTATTATTAAAGATACCATTCACGACAAACCCAAAATCTCTTTCCATTGTTAATCGGGTTAAAGAACAAGTGTTATTTAAAACACCATTCACGACAAACCCAAATTCCAATTTGATATTAAATACAAGACTCTGAATAGAAAATGTTTCGGCTTATATTCAATATCAAATTCTAAAACAGACAAATATCGTATTTGGAATAACGATATATATATCTACCAAATTCCTCCACAATATCCGTATAATCACAGAATCCAATGTCGAAATATTCCGAAGATAATTTCGATTCAAATCCATTCCAATTCATATATTGGAAATTTTGGTTATTTTTAAATCCATTACAAATTCAAATTATTTATTTAAAAATACTACATTATAAGTCTAGTTCATAACTAGTTCATTTTGATAAAAATATATTTTATCTTTTCAAATATGGAATTTTTCATCCCAATTCTTTCCATATCATTTATTATGATTTTACACAAATTATTGATATTTTTAATAATTTTATTAAGGCCCGTACAGTCGATTTCCATATATGTTCATCGAACTGCACTTACAGCGACCTTTTCCAAATTTGATTTGGACATAATTCTAAATACAACCGTTAGATTTCAAATCCCTTATATTCGTTGGAAAGCTCTTTTCGATACGAACCCAACGGTTCTGGTTTTAGGAGAATCCGACGGTCGGATCTCCCGTAATATCAATTTGAAGTCAATGGTCGAAATTCGCGAACTGCCGCGGCGCGTTCTATTCGGGCCATTAAATATATATAATATTTATATTATATATATTTCATCGATTTCCATTTAGAATATATTTTATAAATCGTTTTAAATTCGTTTTAAAAACGATTTCAACTTCATATTCAATTTTTAATTCAAAATTGAATATTCCATATCATTAATATGTAAATGATAATATTTTCCAAAACATTATACTTTGAAATCGCTTCCTTTTCTATTTTCATTATAAAAATGAACAAAATCGATATAAATATCGTTTACGTCAAAATGGCGTTAATTTAATCAACACAGCTATATATATTTAAATATTTTCGTGTCCATCCCAAATTGGACATCAAAATCATATTTTGATCCATTTCTGAATATTATTTTATTTATATACACGTTAAAAATTATATTTTTAACTATAAAATATTTATTTCAACATATGAATATTTTATTCAGTTCATTTATACAATAAAAATGATATTTTTATTGTTCTAATATTTTTAGAAAATTTTGGCAGCGTAACAACGCGATACTAGAACCGGAATAAGGTCTTGCCTTATCCCTCGTCTACCAATGGCTCATGCCATGTACATACGAATTCTAATCAATTCATTCTAATTACCAAACCCAATTCAAACAAATAAACCAATCAACCAAACAGCCAAGCAAACATGGTTTCAACCAATGGTGTCGAGTGCTACTAAGCACCTTTTGGATCCACTCCTCCAGTTCTATTTCTGAATTTCTGAACCGTTTGGATTTGCCCGAAA
Organism: Allium sativum; assembly: GCA_030737875.1. NCBI lineage: Eukaryota > Viridiplantae > Streptophyta > Magnoliopsida > Asparagales > Amaryllidaceae > Allium > Allium sativum. Next base: position 926,474,735 of record CM060922.1, read on the forward strand.
TTCCAACGCAATCTTTTCCATGCTGTCCATAGTAAAAATCACATTTTTAATATGATGTTTATATATTTAAAAATCGCATTTTTATTCTTGTACTGTTCATATAAAAATCACATTTTTATACTGCTACTTCATATATAAATCGCATTCCTATTACGATGTTTACATTTTAAAGATCACATTTTTATGGCGCTATAATATATGTAAAAATCATATTTTTATATCGATGTTTGCATTATAAAAATCATAATTTTGTTTTGCTACAGTATATATATAAACTCATATATATTTTTTGCTGCTTCATATAGATAAAAATCATATTTTTATCGCTACTACATATAGATAAAAATCATATTTTTATCGCTACTACTTGTAGATGAAAATCATATTTTTATCGCTACTACATGTAGATAAAAATCATATTTTTATCGCTACTACATATGGATAAAAATCATATTTTTATCGTTACTACATGTATACAAAAATCATATTTTTATCGCTACTACATGTATATAAAAATCATATTTTTATCGTTACTACATGTATACAAAAATCATATTTTTATCGCTACTACATGTATATAAAAATCATATTTTTATCGCTACTACATGTAGATAAAAATCATATTTTTATCGCTACTACATGTAGATAAAAATCATATTTTTATCGCTACTACATGTAGTTAAAAATCATATTTTTACCGCGTCATTCAAATATAAAAATCATATTTTTACCGCGCCGTTCAAATATATATAAAAAAACTGATTTTTATATTGCTACTTATAAAAAAATGATTTTTTTATTGCTATGCATAAAAAAAACTGATTTTTTATATTTCTATACATACATAAAAAAACTGATTTTTTTAAACATGTCATTCATATAAAAAACTGATTTTTTTTAACATGCCATTCATATAAAAAAACTGATTTTTTTATACTAATTACATTAAATAAAGACTCACTATTCGGAGATGGGACTGAGGTCGCACCGGAGTCGGTAGGTGGCGGGGGAGGCGCGACTTCGACTGTAAGTGGCGGCGGCGGCGTTAGCGGCTAGGGTTTTTGTTTGATTTGGGGTTAAGAAGGGGGAGAGAAGAGGGAGGGCGGCGTCAGTGGCTGAGAAGAGGGGGTCAGAGAGGGAGGGCGACGGTAATCAGCGCAGGCAGAGGGAGGAGGCGATAGTGGCCAATCGGAGCGGGCAACAGGAGTTTGGGAATCACGTTTTTTATTTTATTTTGTCTGAGCGATGGGAATAGAGAGGGTGAGGGGACAGAGAAAGGGGCGTTGACCCTATATAATTATAATTATATATATATATATAATTTAATTTATCTCCAAAAAGTTGATTTCTCATCCTATCTCCGAATCGAACCCAACAACTGCCACCCCTAGTATAATACCCCTATTCCGGACACAATGGGATATGTCCCATTAGCCAATTCGACTGTTATGATCAGTTTTTATTTAAATTAAAATATAAATCAATATATATTGAACTTGAACACACATTTTAATTTACCGGGGCCACATACAGACCCCAAAAATTCCAAAAAAATAAATCTGGCTATGTTTTGATGATACGGTATTACCAAAACTAATTTCGTCAAATTTGGAGGCGGTCTGAAAAACGGTCATTTTTCAGTCGATTAAATTTAAACTAAAATAAATATTTACGTTTAAATTCTATTCAAAATAAATTTCTAGTCGTTATTATTTAAAATAAATCATTTTAAATATTCAAAATTCATTAAAATTGCCAAAATAAAAAATTTAAATTGGTTTTGATTTTCCGGGTTGTTACAATCTCCCCCACTTAATATCTTTTCGTCCTCGAAAAGGAACGGAGCTGAAAGTTGTTTTACTACTCAACTCAGCTTTTATTCTGGCGTTCATTCTTCAACTTTTTAGTTTCTAAGAATTTTCAATTTTTTCAAAAAATTTACTAACACCCTAAATTTTCGAAAATTTTCGCCATAACCTCCTTTGTATGGGAAGCACCGGGAAAATCCCCAAACCGCCACACAGGTCCTCTCATCTCAAAAGGAAAAAGCCAATCGGCTCATAAAATCATCCAAACCCAAGAAATGAGTAAACATGTACCTATTTGTCGGGCATACAATTTTATTCCTCTTCTCTAGCCTCCTTACTATGACATGTTCAATGTATATACATGTATATGCATGCAATCTCAAACAATTTTCAAGTTAGTTCGATATTTTGATTCGATTTGGCTAATGGTTCAAAATTTTAATTAATCAAACCAATAATCATACAACACAACCAGCAATCAATTGTTGATAAATTTTCAAATTCATAATTTTGATATATATACAAAAAATCATGTTTTCGGTGCCAAATCACAACAATAACCCTATCTAGTTTTGGTTCTCACACCAGTCAATTAGAAATATATAGATATCCCACTTTCGAAACTCAAACATAAACTCTGATGATGATCAATCATCAGAATCATCTTCGGGCGACTAGAGCGTGATTCTATATCTATCTAGTATATTTGAGGCTTCAAATACACGTGGATTAGACGTATATTAAAATCTCTATATACTTGATTGTCCAAATTCAGTATAAAATAAACATTCAAATACGAATAATTGATTTAAATTTTCAAAATAAAATTTGGTCATTTTAAAAAAATACACTCTTCACACTCGTTCTACGATACTACTGATCCTATCTCTAACGAGTCATTCCAATTGGATATTACTAATCCAATCTCTGACGAATTCTTTCGTTTGGTTCTAAGGTGCCTTGTTCTCGAGCTCCGTAAACCAAAGCTCTGATACCAAACTGAGACGACCGAACATCCCCGTGAAGGAAAGAACAGATTTCTTTGAGAACACGACAAATCAGGACACAAACAGAAGAACCTTTCATTGCTTATTACAACAATTCCATCAGAATACAAGAATATAACAGAGTATAAATAAATATTATACATTCGATAAATATCAGAGATTTACAATTTACAATGCAGCGGAAATTAATACAAAACACAACTGAAAAAGATAAACGGATACAGAGCTTTCCGAATATCATTCCAGCTGTAAACCAGGATCCTGTGAATATAAATCTGCAAAACCAAAACTACAAGCTGCCCGTGTAGAAAATAGGGGCACCCAGAGTTTAGGTTAAAACAATAAACTCCAGGTCAGTCATGTGACTGGTGTGAGAACTAAAACAGTTATTAAATCTTTACTTTAGAATGGAGTAAATCAAGGGACCACGTCGTATAACACGGAACTGGTTTCCCCCCGAGAATACCAGTGCATAAAACAAATAGCGCAATGCTTTTTGGAAAAATGAAGCTGTTATAAGACCCAGGTCCCATCACACAATGCAACGCAAACCAGAGATAGGGTTTTCCCTTATAATAGCCAAACATGCTTGGTACGTTAAAACAGATCATTTGATACTATTATAAGTGTATAGTGTATAAAACAACTTCAAATACAAATGTATCAATCCTAGACGACATGAGTATCATATATCATGTCGCCAATACTAGGCTCTACAATCAAAACCGCAATTGTCACGTATTAGAAGTTGGATTTCCGTATGTGAACCAAGGCAAGGGATCGTCCTTACTGCTTCAAGACAATCTAGCCCATGTCTCAGGACCCAGACTCAGGTGGGCCCTTGGACCGTCAGGGCCGGTCCACTCGATGTGGATTAAAATGCCTGAACACTACGTTTTCCTGCCCTATGGGGTGTAAATCTGGTCTATATAAAGACCATCTCATCCATCCGCCTGGCAGTGCCGATATATCCAAGGCGCCTCGCTATCCATCATCCACATAAGAAAAATATCTGAGCATGCAAAACCCAGACACCACTCCTAGCTAGAAGGAAACGCATGCCCTCCCTGAGGTCCTCTCCCGTTTCTGGTTCACATCGGGGTACGAGGCTCGCGAATTAATACTACCCAAAGCTATGCTATATTAAAGTTGTGCTTTGATCATCAACCACAAGACTTTGCTTTTCAACAGAAGCCTTGATCATTTGTATAACGACCCGCATTCTACACAACATAGGATCGTAGAATATTTATTTCTTTCACATACGGAGTCGTACAGTCATGTAACTGTGGGAGACGACTATTGGAGTCATTTCCCATGTTCATGATTTTTGCCGATTTTTAAATGACCGTTTTGCCCCTAGCTGATACCCTTTTGGCCATAACTTTTGTTTGGAAAGGATTTTTGACTTAAAAGCCCTTCCATTGGCTCCGAATGATGGTTTACCTTTCCGTAGAGTGGTCACATAAGCCAAACGGACTCACCGTTTGGGAGATATGGATGAAACAAGTTTCAGATAGTGAAAAACTGCTTAACCGGGCCAAATGAGGTGATTACTAAATGGGCCCATAACCCATTTCGGGATTAGGGTTATGGGGAGGCTGAAATGAGTTAGGTTTCCATTTCATTTCAGTTTTCTAGCTGCCATTTACCTTCTAAGAACCCTAATAATGGCCTCCAACCTCTAAAACATCTCCAAATCACTATCTAATCAAGGATTAAGCTTAACAACATAAAATTAAAGAGGATTAGCACCAAAGCAAGGTTAGAGCTACTGTGTTGTATTAGGAACAACGCCAAACGGAGATTCATTTCTGATTTGGTATTTTATTTGTGGCCAAGGTGAGTGATTTGCATAGTTTTGCACTAATTATGGTTGATCAAGGGTAATTAGTGAAGATTGACGAAATTAGACATGATAAAATTTTGGAAAAATATTTATAAATTCGAAAATAATGTTTTAGACCTTTGTTAGAAATTTGGTTTGATTTGGTTAAGTTTTGCTAATCATATCATTTGTTTTGCTTAAACATGCTTAAGGGAAAATATGGGATTTTTGGTATGTTTGATCCATTTTACATGCTATGATTGTTATTTTGCTGTTTGTGGATGATTATACATGTTGCTATGACTGTATGGTATGATTTGTGGTTGTCTAGAAGTGTTAGATTGGTCGAAAACGCCGTCGAATGGCGTAAACAGCTTGTTGGACAAAGTGCAGGAAAATACCCGGACCAGATCGGATCGTCTTACCCGATCGCAACACCTTCTCCGACCGAATCCGCCTCTTTTGGGCATGCGCCACCACGACCCGATCTGAGTAGTAATTCCCGAACCAATCCGCCAGAGGTTCCTCGATCCGACCCGAAGCAAAAAGGAGGGCTTGAGCTTCTTGTACCTCGAAGGGAGACCACTACTGAACCGATCCGATTGCTTAGGGAGGAGTATACGATCCGGAGCTCTCCACAATCTGAACCGCTTGGAGATGTGGACCTGACCCGAAGCGCTTGGGAAGGAGGATAGGATCGGAGGAGCACATCACGATCCGATCCGACCCTATTGAGTGATCATGACCTGACCCGAGGGGAATGGAGGAACTAGTTGAGGACATCACGACCCGATCCGATGCGGGTGGCTCGAACCGATCCGAATGGAGGAACTCGATCCAAACCGAGGAGCTGGTGACCACGACCTAAAGTAGAGAAGTGAAGAAATGGAGACTGATCCAGAGAAGAAGGTGAAGACCAAAAACCCGAGATGCAAAGGTAGTCCAAGTGGGAAGTTTGTACTCAGGATCCAGTTAGGAACCAACGAGTCAACTTCATGAGTTGGGCTTTTCTGCGGGACGTGTGCTAAAGGGTTGTCGATGTCTGTAACATTGGATCACTATGTGCAGGGAGTACGTGAACGGATTCAGGGCCACAGTGGCCTAGGTACGGCTAAATAGCTATAGACCAATGAAGTGTGGTCATTTGTAAAGATTTGATCATGACTCCATGGGGCAAGCTTTGTAGTAGCAGTAGTTGTACAAGTCGAACTCCGTCACTACTTCGATGGGTCTAGTGATTGACAGTGGTGGACATCGTATGCTTTACGCACTGAGTGAGAGATGTGAGGATGGTTGCTATGTTTGATTTGTTTGCTATCATTATGACTGCACACCCCCACCCCTGTTATCTTTACACCAACTGTTCAGTGGCACCTTAGAGTATTGTACGGTATGTAGTGCTAACACTTTGGTTGCAGGTCCAGGTTCAGGTATGGTTTAGTATACATGTTATTGTTCTGTTTAGCTTCTTATCGCTCATACCAGACTTTTTGTCTGACCATGAGTTTTATGTCTCTTCTTATTACTCTGGGTACTCTCACGAGCAGACTAGAGACATGTTACGTGGTATGCACGAGTAGCTGCATCGAAGACGAGCAGGAGGCTTCCACGTATGATACATATATGTAGATTTTCTCCCTGTGTTGCTGCAGTCACTACTTTGGGCATTAGTGGTGTACCTCTCTTTCTTTGTTTAGAGATAGTAATTTGAAAAGTTGTAATAAGCTGTATTTGGATTTCCGCTACTCTGATGATGATGCTGGTTTTGGTTATCAGCTTATGCGCTGTCTTGCATGTTTAATGTCAAGTACATTATTACTATATTTTGTTCCATACGCCATGAGACATTCTACAGGTTTTCGATTAGTTCATTCTCTTCATTCCTTTCTTTGGCGACCGTTCTATGCTAGTCGGGCATGTGTACAGCGCATTTTCGGAGGAAATGCCGGCTGGTGCGGGGCGGGCTGTCACACTTGGTATCAGAGCTCTAGGTTGCGTAGTTAACCTAGGGAAAGACACCAGGGAGAGATAATACGTATATGAGAGCGCGTATTTGTAATTATTTTGGTTTTCAAAAGCTATATGTATGTATATATATATATATGTACTATTAGTATAGTTAAGGATGAAGTCGCACTGCACTGGCACCACTATGGAGATGGTTAATTGTTTTCTCTTTACAGATTGAACGATGAGCCGATATGCAAGGGGTACCGGTAGAGGAGCCAATATTTTGAATGCTGCTGACATGAGGATGATGTTTACTGACCTTATGAGAGAGATGCTTAGAGATGTTCAGGGGGCAGCTCCCAATGCTGGTAATGGAGGTGGTCCAATAGTGCAGGCGCCTAGGGCCGATTTCGCCAAGCTGAAAAAGGATTATACTAGTCTTGGTGGGAAGACGTTCCACGGAACGGAGTCGGCTACGGATGTTCAAGATTGGTTGGATAGCTGCGAGCATATCTTCGAAGATTTGGGTATCGAGGATGCGATGAAAAGAAGGCTAGCATCCCGTCAGCTGCAAGGATGGGCAATGAATTGGTGGAATGCTATAAAGGCAGCTACTCCCGAGGATCAAATTACTTGGGATCAGTTTAAGGTTCGCTTTAGCGATAAGTTCATTCCAGCTGCTCAGAAGTCAGTGCTGTTTAAGAAATTCTTGGAACTCAAGCAGAATGGCAGAGCTGTCTCGGAGTATATTGCCGAATTCGACACTTTGTCAAAATATGGGTTATCCCTAATAGATATTGCCGAGAAGAAGAACGAGAAGTTCATAATTGGCTTGGATCAGTACTTGGGGGAGAGACTTATTAACCACATCGATGAGATGTTTGAATCGATTGTGAGGAAAGCATTGAGCTCAGAGAGTCTTTACCCTAAGTCGAAGACTGAGGTCGCATCTGCAGAGGAGCCAAAGCCGCAAGCTAGCGGTGGAGGCAAGAATGGTTCTCAGAATAAGAGAAAGTAGAATCAGACCAAGGATGACCAGAAGAAAAAGTATAGGTAGGATGTTGAGTGCTTCAGCTGTGGTAAAAAGGGCCATTATGCTAGTAATTGTTGGGCGAAGCCAGCGAATAGGAAGTGCTTCAACTGTGGCCAAGTGGGACATCACAAGGACAAGTGTCCGCAACTCCCTAAAGAAAAGCAGATGGCGAAAGCATATGCCCTTAATGATGTTCCTTCTTCGTCGAATGCCCCAATTGCGGCGGAGAAAGGAAAGAATGTTGTTATTCAAGGTATGCTTTCTGTTAGGATGTTCCTGTTAGAATTTTGTTTGTTACCGAAGCTTCCAGTTCTTTCATATCTAGTGACCTGGTAGATAGGTTGGGATTGGAGCCCGAAATTGTCGATAGACCTTTAGTGGTGACGAACCTGATTGGTGGTTCGACTAACCTTAACATGATTTGTCATAATTTGGTCTTATCGAGTCATAGTTGCATGTTTGTTTGTGATTGCTTTGTTTTGGGCTTTACTGGGTTTGGCATTATTTTAGGAGCCGATTGGCTCCAAAGATACGGGGTGGTGGTAGACTGTGAGGGCTTTTTGGTGACAGCTAGAGCGGATGATGGGCAGAGGGTAGTGTTTGGTGGTCTACCTAGTGAAGGGGTAATGACTAGTTTTCTAAATTCCCTCGACATCCCGCATAGTGAGTTGTCAGGTTTTCCCATGGTTGGCCAGTATTCGGACGTCTTCGAGGAAATGATCGGGCTTCCACCACACCGAGAGATTGAGTTCTGTATTGATTTAGTGAAAGATGCCATACCTATAGTGATGCCACTTCGTCGTATGGCACCAAGGGAGCAGCGAGAGCTCGGGGTGCAAGTCAGCGATCTTTTGAAGAAGGGATTTATCAAAAGGAGTGTTTCTGAGTAGGGAGCACCAGTTGTGTTTGCTACTAAGGCAGATGGTTCCCTTCGATTATGTGTGGACTACCGCGAATTGAATAAAGTGACGAGCAAGAATAAGCATCCTCTACCGCGGATAGATGATTTGTTTGATCAGTTGAGTGGCGCGAGAGTATCTTTCCCAGTTGTATCTCGCGGCAGGTTTTCATCAGCTTAGGGTGGAAGCTGAGTGTATAGCTAAAACGGCATTTCGGATGCCGTCTAGATTTTATGAGTGGTTGGTCATGCCATTCGGACTAACCAATGCGCAAGCATATTTTGTGGATCTTATGAATAGGGTATTCAGAGATCAGTTAGGTAAGTTTGTCCTTGTGTTCGTATATTTTGGTCTACTCGAGGACAGAGGAAGAACACAAGGAACATTTGAGGATAGTAATGGAGGTGTTGAGAAAACACCAACTGAAAGCGAAGTTTTCTAAGTGTCACTTCTGGAGAAGGGAAGTGAGATTCTTGGGCAATGTTGTTTCAGAGAATGGTATTGTCGTGGATCCTGCGAAGGTAGCTATGGTACAAGATTGGTCTACTCCCAAGAATGCAATAGACATACGAAGTTTCTTGGGATTAGCTGGATATTATCGTAAGTTTATCCAAGACTTCTCCAGGATAGCAGCACCGTTGACTCAGTTGACCAAGAAGAATCAAGCTTTCGTCTGGGACAAAAAGTGTGAGAATGCATTCAAGAGCCTAAAAGAAAAGTTGACATGTGCACCAGTGTTAGTCATTCCTAAGGGGAATGAAGAGATGACGGTATATACTGATGCATGTGGTACAGGGCTAGGTGCTGTATTGATGCAAGGAGGTAGGGTTGTAACTTATGCAAGTCGGCAACTGAAACCGCATGAGAAAAGATACCCTACCCATGATTTGGAATTGGCAGCGATCGTGTTCGCACTGAAGATGTGGAGACATTATCTCTTGGGAGAAAGATTCGAGTTGTTTACCGATCATAAATCGTTAAAGTATCTCTTCTCGCAGAAAGATCTAAAACTTCGGCAGCAAAGTCAGATAGAATTCTTAGCTTTCTATGATTTCGACATCACATATACACCAGGAAAGGGCAATGTGGTGGCTGATGCATTGAGTAGAAGACATGCCAGTTTAGGGGCTATGTTTCTTGAATGGAAGCAACTGGAGTACATCGCTGGGTATGATCTCATACCAAAGTGCGAGTTGGATCTAGAAATGTTAGCAAGTTTGACGATCAGACCCACTTTGATTGAACGGATTGGTTCCAGTCAGAGGGATGATCCTAACCTATTGGAATTCATCTCAAAGTTAGAGATGGGAATCGACGGAGAGATGAACAAGTATGGGCTTGATCGAGATGGATGGCTTAGGAAGAATGGAAGACTAGTTGTACCCAATGTCAATGGATTGAGAGATGAAGTGCTTAGAGAATGTCATCACTCAAAACTGACTATACACCCCGGTGGTAACAAGATGTACCGAGACATGAAGCGGACCAACTACTGGGAAGGGATGAAAAGAGGCGTTGAGAAATTTATATCCAAATGCATGAATTGCCAGCTAGTTAAAGCTGAGCAAAAGAAGCCTAGTGGTTTGTTGCAACCATTAGAAATTCCAGAATGGAAATGGGAACAAGTGTCAATGGATTTCATTGATGGGTCACCAAGGACTAGATCGGGCCATGATAGCATTTGGGTGATTGTGGACCGATTGACTAAGAGTGCAAAGTTTATACCCATTAAGTCAAATAGGACGGCAGCTAAGTTAGCGGAACTGTATATAAAGTGGGTAGTGAGATTTCATGGAATAACCAAAGGCATTGTGAGTGACCGAGATCCGTTCTTCACTAGTGGATTTTGGAAGAGCTTACAAGAGGCGTTAGGATCAAAACTATATCTCAGTACCACGTATAATCCTCAAACCGACGGTCAAACAGAGAGGGTGAATCGTATATTAGAAGACCTCTTGAGAGCCTGTGTATTGGATTTTGGTGGATCATAGGATGACCATTTGCATCTAGTAGAGCTTGCATATAATAATAGTTATCAAACCAGTATGGGTATGACTCCATTTGAAGCTTTGTACGGAAGACCGTGTAACTCACCGTCCTGTTGGTTAGAGACCGGTGAGAAATATGTGTTTGGACCAGTAGCAATAAGAGAAACATCAGACAAGATCAAGGTTATCCAATAGCGAATGAAGGCTGCCCAAGATAGGTAGCAAAGGTATGCTGATAAGAGGAGAAGAGAATTAAAGTTCTCCATTGGCGACTTGGTGTTTGTCAAAATTTCTCCGTTGAAGAGTGTGATACGATTTGGCAGGAGAGGCAAGTTAACACCAAGATTTGTTGGTCCATTCCCAGTTCTTGAGAAAATTTGGAATTTGGCATACAAAGTTGAATTACCAGAGAAGATGGCAGGAGTTCACAACGTATTTCATGTATCCCAGTTAAGGAAGTTTGTACACGACCCAGATGTGAATATTTCACCTGATCAGTTGGATGATATCGAAGTTGAACCCGAGGCGGTGGGGAACCGCAAGCCTATGCATATTATTGGGAACGATACGAAGCAACTTCGAAGGAAAGCAGTGAATCTAGTCAAAGTTCAGTGGGGCGAGGATGAGAATGACTGTACTTGGGAGACAGAGGAGAGTATTAGGAAGACGTATCCAGAACTCTTCGCGTGGTAAGATTTCAGTTTCGATTTAGGCTTTCCGCATGCTAGGATAGACTTATTTTATTTGTTTTGCATGTTTGATTGTTGTATGTGGCTGGTAGGCATGCAGGATCCTTTGTATGTTTTGGGTTAAGGAATTTCGAGGACGAAATTTCTTAAGGGGAGGAGAGTGTAACAACCTGCATTCTACGCATCATAGGATCGTAGAATATTTATTTCTTTCACATACAGAGTCGTACGGTCATGTAACTTTAGGAGACGACTATTGGGGTCATTTCCCATGTTCATGATTTTTGCCGATTTTTAAATGACCATTTTGCCCCTAGCTGATACTGTTTTGGCCATAACTTTTGATTGGAAAGGAGTTTTGACCTGATACCACTTTCGTTGGCTCCGGATGATGGTTTACCTCTTCGTAGAGTGGTCACATTAGCCAAACGGACTCACCGTTTGGGAGATATGGCTGAAACAAGTTTCAGATGGTGAAAAACTGCTTAACCGGGCCAAATGAGGTGATTAGTAAATGGGCCCATAACCCATTTCGGGATTAGGGTTATGGGCAGACTGAAATGAGTTAGGGTTCCATTTCATTTCAGTTTTCTAGCCGCCATTTACCTCTTAAGAACCCTAATAATGGCCTCCAACCTCGAAAACATCTCCAAACCACTTTCTAATCAAGGATTAAGCTTAGCAACATCAAATTAAAGAGGATTAGCACCAAAGCACGGTTAGAGCTGCTGTGTTGTATTGGGAACAGCGCCAAACAGAGATTCATTTCAGATTTGGTATTTTATTTGTAGCCAAGGTGAGTGATTTGCATAGTTTTGCACTAACTACGGTTGATTTAGGGTAATTAGTGAAGATTGACAAAATTAGACATGATAAAATTTTGGAAGAATATTTATAAATTCGAAAATAATGTTTTAGACCTCTGTTAGAAATTTCGTTTGATTTGGTTAAGTTTTGCTAATCATATCATTTGTTTTGCTTAAACATGCTTAAGGGAAAATATGGGATTTTGGGTATGTCTGATCCATTTTACATGCTATGATTGTTGTTTTGTTGTTTGTGGATGATTATATGTGTTGCTATGACTATATGGTATGATTTGTAGTTGTCTAGAAGTGTTAGATTGGTCGAAAACGCCGTCGAATGGCGTAAACAGCTTGCTGGACAAAGTGCAGGAAAATACCCGGACCGGATCAGATCGTCTTACCCGATCGCAACACCTTCTCCGATCTGATCCGCTTCTCTTGGGCATGCGCCACCACGACCAGATCCGAGAAGTCCCTCCCGAACCGATCCTCCAGAGGTTCCTCGATCCGACCCGGAGCAGAGAGGAGGGCTTGAGCTTCTTGTACCTCGAAGGGTGACCACTTCCGAACCGATCCGATTGCTTAGGGAGGAGTATGCGATCCGGAGCTCTCCACGATCCAAACCGCTTGGAGATGTGGACCCGACCCGAAGCGCTTAGGAAGGAGGATAGGATCGGAGGAGCACATCACGACCCGATCCGACCCTGTTGAGTGATCATGACCCGACCTGAGGAGAATGGAGGAACTAGTTGAGGACATCACGACCCGATCCGATGCAAGTGACTCGAACCGATCCGAATGGAGGAACTCGATCTGAACCGAGGAGCTGGTGACCACGACTTGAAGTAGAGAAGTGAAGAAATGGAGACTGATCCAGAGAAGAAGGTGAAGACCAAAAACCCGAGATGCAAAGTTAGTCCAAGTGGGAAGTTTGTACTCAGGATCCAGTTAGGAACCAACGAGTCGACTTCATGAGTTGGGCTTTGCTGCGGGACGTGTGCTAAGGGGTTGTCGATGTCTGTAACTTTGGATCACTATGTGTAGGGAGTACGTGAACGGATTCAGGGCCACAGTGGCCTAGGTACGACTAAAGAGCTATAGAACAATGAAGCGGGGTCATTTGTAAAGATTTGGCCATGACTCCATGGGGCAAGCTTGGTAGTAGCAGTAGTTGTACAAGTCGAACTCCGTCACTACTTCGATGGGTCTAATGATTGACAGTGGTGGACATCGTATGCTTTACGCACTGAGTGAGAGATGTGAGGATGGTTGCTATGTTTGATTTGTTTGCTATCATTATGACATGCACACCCCCACCCCCGTTATCTTTACACCAACTGTTCAGTGGCACCTTAAAGTATTGTACAGTATGTAGTGCTAACTCTTTGGTTGCAGGTCCAGGTTCAGGTATGGTTTTGTATACCTGTTATTGTTCTGTTTAGCTGCTTATCGCTCATACCAGACTTTTTGTCCGACCCAGAGTTTTATGTCTCTTCTTATTACTCTGGGTGCTCTCACGAGCAGACTAGAGACAGGTTAGGTGGTATGCACGAGTAGCTGCATCGAAGACGAGCAGGAGGCTTCCACGTATGATACATATTTGTGGATATTCACCCTGTGTTGCTGCGGTCACTACTTTGGGCATTGTACCTCTCTTTCTTTGTTTAGAGACAGCAATTTGAAAAGTTGTAATAAGCTGTATTTGGATTTCCGCTACTCTGATGATGATGTTGGTTTTGGTTATCAGCTTATGCATTGTCTCGCCTGTTTTATGTCAAGTACATTATTATTATATTTTGTTCCATGCGCTGTGAGACATTCTACAGGTTTTCGATTAGTTCATTCTCTTCTTTCCTTTTTTGGCGACCGTTCTGTGCTAGTCGGGCATGTGTACAGCGCACTTTCGGAGGAAATGCCAGCTGGTGCGGGGCGGGCTGTCACAATTTGCATCTCAGCATGCCACACAGGCAATTCACGCTATGCAACTGATGTCCATCAATCACACAGAATGAAATCCGATGTCAGACACACATCCATTTACAAGTTCGTTCTGGGTCTGAACGAAACCAGAGGCACCTTATTCCTTGTCCCATATGTCCAATACAGGAGAGAGGTCCTCGCATATCCGATCGATCTTCAAGTATGTCCGGAAAGATCACCACTTATTACCTTGTCTTGGGTGTTCAGCCCAGTCAAGACACCAGTAATCATCCAAACGATGTGAAGACCTCCGGTCTTCAACCACCATATTCATCCTCGACATATCGTCGAATCAGTTATTCAGAATGGGATAAACCCGGTCTTTCTGAATAACTCGTGTATATAATAAACAAGTGCTATAAAAACACAACTTACGTCTCATTCCAATCCGGAATATTCTTTTATATGAATATTCTTTTCCTTTGCGAAAGGTTCCCATTAATTTTATCAAAGATAAATTCTGTAAATTTATTATTTAATCTCCCTTTGGATATTAATTCAAACCAAATTATGGTTTATCCAAACTAGTCGGGATTAGCGAACCCTACCAAAGTAATCATTTGTTTAACTTCCCAATCCCAACCTATTCATCCCATGATGTAAAACTGGTAATACTTCATATCTAACACCACAGTGTTATCGGTAACATTAATTACCATTTCACGTTCAAATCTAATTAAAGATTTAACCTTCACTTGGAGCAAAACTGGTGATACTCCATTCTCGATCATTCCTTGAATTTGATAATTGTAGTTATCAGATTCACATTTAAATCTAATTAAAGATTCATTAAAACTCTAATCCAGTTTTAATCTCCAAAAATCATTACTTAATGATTATTCCAAGTTAAGAAATTAATATTATCTTTAACCGGGTTAAAAACTAATGTCATTTAAAACATAGCTCACGATAAACCCAAAATCACATTCCATTAACAATGGAATCTTCACGGAATACAGATCAATATATATAATCGATATGAACTTCCATATCCAACCGATAATATAAATGGAATAACGGCAAAGCCTTTTAGATTATATATATTAACAATCTTCCTCCACAGAAACTCACTTCGATTATTATCAAATCGGATTCCATTCCATTCCAATATATTAAATTGGAAAACTTTACTTTGGAAAATCTCCACTAAATCTTTAATAAAAAGATTTATAAGTTCCAAATCTCATTTCACTGTAAATCGGGTTAAAGAACGAATGTCGTTAAAAACACAGTTTACAATAAATTTTGTTCACATTCCATTTCAAATCCAATTAAATGTTAATTAATTGGTAATTCTTCTTTAAATCTTAGTTAAAAGATTTATTCTTTTCATACAGGGTTTAAGAACAGTGTTTTTGAAGACCCCATCCCATCAGTCTCTAACCGCAAATTAGTAAGAGAACAATCCCCTAAGTATTAATCCCAAAGGCCGAAACCAACATCAAATCAATACCCAGGAAACCATTCAACTTAGCTAATCACCAGTTAGTTTCTAATTTTCTTAACTCCACTGGGTTTAAGAACAGTATTATTAAAGATACCATTCACGACAAACCCAAATTCTCTTTCCAATGTTAATCGGGTTAAAGAACAATTGTTATTTAAAACACCGTTCGCGACAAACCCAAATTCCAATTTGATATTAAATATAAGGCTCTGAATAGAAAATGTTTCGGCTTATATTCAATATCAAATTCTAAAACCGATAAATATCGTATTGGGAATAACAATATATATATATATCTTCCAAATTCCTCCACAATATCTGTATAATCACGGAATCCAACATCGAAATATTCCAAAGATAATTTCGATTCAAATCCATTCCAATTCATATATTGGAAATTCTGATTATTTTTAAAACCATTTCAAACCCAATTTATTTATTTAAAAATACTGGATTATAATTCCACTTCATAACTAGTTCATTTTGATAAAAATATATTTTTATCTTTTCAAATATGGAATTTTTCATTCCAATTCTTTCCATATCATTTATTATGATTTTACACAAATTATTGATATTTTTAATAATTTTATCAAGGCCCGTATAGTCGATTTCCATACATGTTTATCGAACTACACTTACAACGACCTTTTCCAAATTTGATTTGGACATAATTCTAAATACAACCGTTAGATTTCAAATCCCTTATATTCGTTGGAAAGCTCTTTTTGATATGAACCCAACGGTTCTAGTTTTAGGAGAATCCAACGGTCGATCTCCCGTAATGTCAATTCGAAGTTAATGGTCAAAATTCGCTAACTACCGCGGCGCGTTCTATTCAGGCCATTAATATATATATTATATATATATTTTGTCGATTTCCATTTAAAATTTATTTTATAAATTGTTTTAAATTCATTTTCGAAACGATTTCAACTTCATATTCAATTTTTAAATCAAAATTGAATGTTCCATACCATTAATATGTAAATGATAATATTTTCAAAACATTAGATTTTGAAATCACTTCCTTTTCGATATTCATTATAAAAATGAATAAAATCGATATAAATATCGTTTGCGTCAAAATGGCATAAATTTAATCAACACGGCTTTATATATTTAAATATTTTCGTGTCCATCCCAAATTGGACATCAAAATCATATTTGGATCCATTTCTGAATATTATTTTATTCATATACACGTTAAAATTTACACTTTTAACTATAAAATATTTATTTCAACACACGAATATTTTATTCAGTTCGTTTATACAATAAAAATGATATTTTTATTGTTCTAATATTTTTAGAAAATTTCGCCAGTATAACGGCGCGGTACTATAACCGGAATAAGGTCTAGCCTTATCTCTCGCCTACTAATGGCTCACGCCATGTACATACCAATTCTAATCAATTCATTTCAATTACCAAATGCAATTCGAACAAATAAACTAATCAACCAAACAAACGTGGTTTCAACCAATGGTGTCGGGTGCTACTAAGCACCGTATGCATCCTAGTATATATATTTAACTAGAAAATAGATTAGAGTAAGAAGTTCTCACCTTTGGGATCCACTCCTCTAGTTCTATTTCTGAATTTCTGAACCGTTTGGATTTGCCCGAAACTCCAACGCAATCTTTTCCACGCTGTTCATAGTAAAAATCACATTTTTAATATGATGTTTATATATTTAAAAATTGCATTTTTATTCTCTTACTGTTCATATAAAAATCTTATTTTTATACTGCTATTTCATATATAAATCGCATTCCTATTACGATGTTTACATTTTAAAGATCACATTTTTATGGCGCTATCATATATATAAAAATCATATTTTTATAACGATGTTTGCATTATAAAAATCATAATTTTATTTTGCTATAATATATATAAAAACCCATATTTTTTTTGCTACTTCATATAGATAAAAATCATATTTTTATCGCCGCTACATATAGATAATAATCATATTTTTATCGTTACTACATGTATATTAAAATCATATTTTTATCGCTACTACATATAGATAAAAATCATATTTTTATCGCTACTACCTATAGGTAAAAATCATATTTTTATCGCTACTACATGTAGATAAAAATCATATTTTTATCGCTACTACATGTGGATAAAAATCTTATTTTTCCTGTGCCATTCAAATATAAAAATCATATTTTTACCGCGCCATTCAAATATATATAAAAAAAACAAATTTTTATATTGCTACTCATAAAAAAAACTGATTTTTTTTATTGCTATTCATAAAAAAATTAATTTTTTATATTGCTATACATATATAAAAGAACTGATTTTTTTTAACATGCCATTCATATAAAAAAACTGATTTTTTTAACATGCCATTCATATAAAAAAAACTAATTTTTTTTATACTAATTACATTAAATAAAGGCTCGCTATTCGGAGATGGGACTGAGGGGGCGCCGGAGTCGGTAGGTGGTAGGGGAGGCGCGACTTCGACTGGAAGTGGTGGTGGCGGCGTCAGCGGCTAGGGTTTTGGTTTGATTTGGGGTTAAGAAGGAGGAGAGAAGAGGGAGGGCGTCATCAGCTGCTGAGAGGAGTGGGTCGGAGAGGGAGGGCGGCGGTGATCAGTGCATGCGGAGGTAGGAGGCGGCGGTGGCCAATCGGAGCGAGCGACAGGAATTTTGGAATCGCGTTATTTTATTTTATTTTGTTTGAGCGACGGGAATGGAGAGGGTGAGGGGAGAGAGAAAGGGGCGTTGACCCTATATAATTATATATATATATATATATATATATATATATATATATATTATTTAATTTATCTCCAAAAAGTTGAATTCTCATCCTATCTCCGAATCGAGCCCAACGACTGCCGCCCCTAGCATAATACTCCTATTCCGGATACAATGAGATATGTTCCGTTAGCCAATTCGACTGTTACGATATGTTTTCATTTAAATTAAAATATAAATCAATATATCTTGAATTAGAACGCACATTTTAATTTACCGAGGCCACATACGTACTCCGAAAATTCCAGAAAAATAAATCTGGCTATGTTTTGAAGATATGGTCCTACTAAAACTAATTTCGCCAAATTTTTAGGTCGTTTGAAAAACAGTCATTTTTCAGTCGATTAAATTTAAACTGAAATTGCCAAACACGTTTAAATCTGCCACGCTCACATACTAATTCCAAAAATTATGAATTTTGGAATCTAGCAATAATTTGACATTCTGGATCCAACAAAGTGGTTTCGTCGAAAACGGAGGTCGTTTGCAAAATGGCTATTTTTAAGGGCCATATTTCTATAGCGACTATTCTGAATTTTCAACTGGACATAACTTTTTATTTCCCCTATGACATTTGGATTTTTCAGATTCGTTGGAAAGATATTTTCAAACAGATTCAAATATTTCCGATTTCGCTAAAATCTGGTTTATTTTGAATCCTGTACATTCATTTGAAATCGAATTTTCAAACTACCGCACCATTTTCAATTCCTTTTATAATTAAAATAAATATTTATATTCTAACTTCGATTTAAATAAATATTTACATTCTAATTCTATTTAAAATAAATTCCTAGTCGTTAATATTTAAAATAAATCATTTTAAATATTCAAAATTCATTAAAATTGCCAAAATAAAATTTTTAAATTGGTTCTGATTTTCCGGGTTGTTACACCTTAGCTTTTGTGATGATTTGGACTATGCTCTCAATGTAGTCCAAGATGAGCCGATGGACCTTGATGACGTCATGGAGTCGAGAGAGAGCTCGAAATGGATTTGCACCATGGAGGAAGAGATGCAATCATTGATAAAGAACCAAACTTGGGATTTGGTTCCACTTCCTCAAGGAAACTGTGCTATATGGTGCAAATGAATTTACAAGGTGAAGGATGATGGAAGGTACAAAGCATGGTTAGTGGCAAAGGGGTTTGCACAAATAAAAGGAAAAGGGTATGATGAAATTTTTGCGCCAGTGGTACGTCATACTTCTATCCGGGTTTTACTAGCCATACTTGTTATCCATGACTTGAAGTTAGAGCAACTTGATGTGAAAACCGCCTTCTTGCATGGAGACTTGGATGAAGACATCTACATGGAGCAACCGGATGGGTTTGTTGTAGATGGTAAGTCTAAAATGGTTTGCAAGTTGAAGAAATCACTATATGGGTTAAAGCAATCACCTAGACAATGGTATAAGAGATTCGATCATTTCTTGCTTGAAAGTGGCTTCTATCGAAGCATCAAGGATGCTTGCGTATATTTCAATTGGTTAGGAAATGATTGTTAGTGGTATTTACTCTTGTATGTGGATGATATGCTCATTGCTTCCAAGGATAAAAATGAAATCAACAAGTTGAAGATACTTTTGAAATCGGAGTTCGAAATGAAGGATCTTGGAGAAGCAAGGAAAATCTTGGGCATGGAAATTGAAAAGGACCGAAAGCATTTTGAGTTAAGATTGTACATTAAGAAAGTGCTTTGCCGGTTTAGCATGGAGAATGCAAATGCGCAAAATACACCTTTACCTTTGCATATGAAGCTTTCGGATAAGGGATCACCTATCGAGAAGAAAGACAAGGCTTATATGGCAAAGGTGCCATATGCAAATGTGGTTGATAGTTTAAGTACGCTATGGTGTGTACAAGGTCCGATATTGCAAATGTCGTCGGGGTGGTTAGTCGGTATATGGCTAATTCGAGGAAATCGCATTGGGAAGCCGTGAAGGCTATATTGAGATACTTCAAAGGCACAACATCTCATGGTCTTGTTTTTGGACGTAGTGATGAGATGAGTTGCAGGTTGGTTGGTTATTGTGACTCTGACTACGCCGTTGATAGGGATCGGAGGAAATCAACTTCCGAATATGTCTTCACACTTGGCGGGACAACCATTAGTTGGAGAATGAGATTGCAAACCGTAGTTGCTTTATCCACTACGGAGGCGGAGTTGATTGTCGCGGTGGAGACGACAAAGGAGGCACTCTACTTGAAGTGATTGTTGTGTGACTTGGGTTTCGAACATGAAAGTATCGATATTCGATGTGATAGCCAAAGTGCTATACATTTGGAGGAGAATTTGGCGTTTAGCTCTCGGACGAAGCACATTGAGGTGAGATTGTCATTTCTTTTTGCCATGGATGAAGGTAAGCTAGTATACCTTCGGAAAGTGCACACAAAGGATAATGCGATGGATATGTTTACTAAAGCATTGCCGATTGGGAAGTTCGAGCATTGCTCGAACTTAATTCGCTTGTTGAGTTGCTAGGTGCCCAGGGGTGGCACGGTTGGAGAGAGTGGTTTGTTTGTTTTGAAAGGAATATTGGTGAGAGATTGGATATCTATCTTCACGGTAAGTACTCGTTTTCACTCTCGAGTACATTGTCTTTTTGTGAGACTGGTTTAGGAGTTGGATGTTTCAACACTTCATTGACGGGTGGGGGCTATGCCTGAACTCATTAGTGAAGTGCAATGGACGGTGGCAATGCCGGAGTTCATTGGGGAAACATTCAAGCTTTCTTGGTTGAAGGTAGAAGGAAATGCTTTGGTGCATTAGAGTTTGTGATGGAGATGGATATAGTATCGAGTTGGAGTGTTGAAGTATGCGATACTATGTGTTAGATTGAAGAGAAAATTTCGGGTATTTCAGATCTGGAGGAAATTTCGGGTATTTTGAATCTGTCGAGAATTTCGGATATTTCGGATCTGGAGGAAATTTCGGGTATTTCGGATCTGTAGGAAATTTCGGGAATTTCCATATACTTATCTATGCCTATATAAGCTATCATCTGGCTTTCAAAAGGGAAGAATTGAGAGCTTCAAGGCTTGATAGAAATCAAGGGTTTGTTCTCAAGGGTTTAATTAGGGTTTATAACCTAATTGCAGTTCTTTAATTCTATTCTCCTCAAACTCTTTTCTATATTGAAATATAGTGATCATTGGATCAATCTCTTGTATTCCTTTCATCGTGGTAATAAAATACTCTCTCCAAAGTGGATGTACACTAACAAGATGTTAGTGGAACCACTATAAATCCTTGTGTGATTTATATTTGCTACTATTGTCATTAGTTTTTTGCTTGTGATTGAGATTTGGATTGTTCGTGATTGGTTGATAATTGTTTGTGACTAGAGTTATTGGTTTGGTTGTTTTTGCAAGTCTAACAACGATCTAGTCTTCCGCTAGCGCTTGTGGTTTAGATATTTGATTCGAGTGGTCTTGAATCGGATCAATCACAACGGTTCCAACAATGGTTTGGGTGTGGTTTGAATATTTGAGGGTTGATTGTCAAACAACTTTTTGACATTAACCTAGACAGTTGCGATAATGTGTATAAAATTTATCAAACCGACCGTTAGGGAGGTTTCTCTACTGTAAAAGAGCCAAAATCAACTTCTTTAAAGCCAACTATTTTTTGTTGAATAATCTATCGTAGTAATTTCTTCTGATTGTTCTTTGCTAAAAAATCGCGATTTTATATTTCCTTTCGTTGTCTTCTTCTCCCATAGCAAACGCTTCCCGTGTTTTCCCCTAATCTACCATTCAAAATTTGAAACTTTCCCTTCAAGTTTTATTATCGTCATGCCGAATCAATCTCCTCTTAAACTCCAAAATTAATGCATCCAAAACCTAAATATCTATCGCTTACTCTCAAATCGTTGTCGCCATATACCTCATCCCGCTGCCAGATGCGTGGATTCGCCTCCCAATACGTGATGCTACAGCAGCCTTAGCGCCTCCAATTTAATTGAGGTATCATATACTGTAATTTTTATGTTTAATTTGTTTGACTATTGATTGTAAAAAATACCAAAAAAAATAGCTAACTTTGGTAATTTGGTTTATGATTTGGTCTAATTGTGAGATCCCCGTTCTATTTTTCCTAGACAGTTTCCAGGTTTTGAATGAAGGAGAAGCGAACTCTACCGTCAAAAAGTATTTGATGCATACACCGAAGGATGGAAAAGTGTAAACTTGCAAAGTTTAGAAGTGCAAATAAAGTTGATTTGGTTCCGGCCATAGCGAGGAAAATGGATCCTGATGCTTGGTCAAAGGTAATATTACAATTGTTATTTCCAAAAAAAAAAATTGTTAGTGCAACTCCAAAAACAGTTATGGGGGGTCATTTTTCGTTTTTTTTTTTTTAAATTTAATAAGCGAAAGATCATTTAACATAGCCTCCCCTATAACAATTTGTGAAATATAGACCAAAATGCCCTTTTACCCTAATTACGTTTTACTGCTCGTCAAACCCGAATCATTTTCTTTTTCTCAAAGTAAATAATTAATCACTGTTTTCATGGGGAACCAACTTCTAACGAAAATTTTAATTTTGAAAAAGAAGACAACATGATTTTTGCTCAAAAAAGCGAACAACATGTTGAATTTGTTGAAAAAATCACCGAAAAGGTAACAATTTACTGAAAAAAATGGAGGTCCATTTTCGGCCATAAACGTTATATTCGTTGACAGCGAGCTGAAGTTAAACAATTAAAACGACATGTACTTGTCGAATTTGGTGAACGCATCAGGTCATGACAATAACATAAATTTGGTGATATACCAACATATAAAATCGTGTTTTCCGATGTACTGTCGCCGGATACGTTGAATTTTAATTTTTTTAAATTAATTCTAATTTCGGCAAATTATTTCCAAATTTTGTACTGAATTTGGTACGTTCTTGTTGATTTTTACCGTGTTATGTGTATTTGAATGAGGAGTAAAATCAGGTTCCTTTATTTAATTTTCCATTGTGTTTGGCCACTCTTAACAATTTAATTTTTAATGGAGTGAAAATAAAATATGACCCCCCTTATCCGTTTTTGGAGTGTCATTAATAGTACTAAAAAGTAAAAGGGACCGGTGAAAGGGGACTGTCTAATATCCCCTCCTTATATATCCCGTTCTCATCAACTTCATTTGCTTATGCAATATTTTTCCGTAGTGAAATAAATTTTGTAGACAGTAATACTAACCGGCGAGACCGTCTGCACCATCTTGGAACTTTTAACGCAAGACAATTTAACTAAATATTCTCAGCGGTTCATATTGGTTTGCTATCTTAAAGGAATTAACAATTCGAAATGAATCAAAATTTTGTGTAGAAGATATCACTGATGAATATAACATTTGCACTAAAATTCAGTTTTTGTTTTTGTTTCTATTTTGTTTTATATTTTACGGGGAGCGCGAAAAAGAAATTAATTTGGAGGTGGGATCTAGAGCCCTTATTTAAAAGATTGATCAGCTACATATACACCATGATAGTAAGATTGAATATTGAACTAAGATATATTTTTGTTTCTTTTTCAACATAACATTGTATTAAGAAATTAATTGCTCGATTGTTGTTGTGTAAAATGTTGGTCTTTTTTGGATTGTTACTGGTTGGTTGAAATGCTATATAGCTGGATTATAATGAAAATGTTGGTTTTTTTTGGATTGTTACTGGTTGGTTGAAATGCTATATAGCTGGATTATAATGAAAATGTTGGATTCAAACTTTGTTGCAGTTGTTTTGCAAAATTGAATGTTATAGTGCGCCCAGTTTTAAAGTTCTAAAAAGACTTAGCAAAGAATAAAAAACAGAGCTGTATGGCATTTTGGTTTTCATTCAATTTTGGCACTTATTATTTAATTTTTCATCAGATGTTTTCTTTCTTGAATGGTCAGCTTTAGGGTTTTAAAACGTATTGTTTGCTCTCTAATCATCAGTATTTTCACACACACACACACACACACACGCACACACACACACACATGTGTATATATATATGTATAGGTTAATCTCATCTCAAGCATTTAAATGTTATTTAGAAGATCGGTCCCTAACCTATAGCTTATATTAGTCTGAATTTAACTTCAACCTAGTTTGTAATTTACTTTTCTCATGTTAATTCTTTTTAATATCATGTACATCCATCAAGTATGGCATAGCTTAGATTGTTATATTCAAAATATGACTTTTCAAAATAAAGTATGGCATAGCTTAGACAATTCCTGATATGAGTTTAGAGTTAATGTGTATTTTAGGATCCGATTTGGAAGAAAGTATGCCATCAATGCTTTGCAATCAGTTTATATTGCACCCTTTTCTAGATTATGTAAGCACCTTTTGGATTTATAGGTTTTGTTTTTTGAGCCTCACTCATGGACTTTTGAAGTACCGTGTTACTATGAACCTTTTCATTATCTCTTTGTAGAACCTCAATCAAGAACTACTGTTATGTCTCATTAGTTACTGATTATTCGACAAAATCAAATTTCTTGTTGGAAGAAATACCAACAATGAAAAAAATTTCCAAGTTTTAGGTTATTTTTTTTAATAATGTAGTTTAACAATATCTGAATTATTTATTAATTTAATTTTGATCTTTAAATAAAAGAAAAAAATTCACAGGTATGATATATGTTTTAAACTAATTTTTGTTTGTTTGCCCTTTTATTATTTTTCAAATTCAATAATAAGTTAGTGCTACAAATAAACCGAAAATTAAAAGTACATTATTCCTAGTTGATATAATATATATGTGTTTGTAAATGATAAATATCACTACATTGACAGTAGATTTTCAGTAACAAGCTAGTATACATGTATAACCCTCAATGCAATTGAATTATTTTACAATTACTCTTATATTTTTTAAACAAGTCAGTCAGTTTTTTTTTATTAAATTCGTAATTAAGAAACAAATTAACAAATATATTTTTCTCTATTATTATGTAATTTAACGATCTGTTTTTACACAATTGTGCGGTAATACTAATAATCACCATCAATGGCGACAGCAGATGAGCGAGCGTTACATTCCCCGCTCATATATACAAAATATGCAACCATGTAAGGCTGTTATGGTAATGGTAAATTTACCAGTACGTACGATACCAATGCCAAGTAATTGGTAAAAAAATTTGAGCTACTTTAGTTTATCAATGTTAT
Organism: Allium sativum; assembly: GCA_030737875.1. Classification (NCBI taxonomy): domain Eukaryota; kingdom Viridiplantae; phylum Streptophyta; class Magnoliopsida; order Asparagales; family Amaryllidaceae; genus Allium; species Allium sativum. The sequence goes on from CM060922.1 coordinate 926,500,112, forward strand.
CGGTATGGTAACGGTAAATTTACCATTGTTAACGGTAAATATAGCGGTAAATAAAAGTCAAAACCAGTGGTGACGGTAAATTTATCGATCATATTGAATTTATTTTTCATTATTAGATCAAACCTTAACCATAGACACTTTTAACGATGCGTCGTGGTTTTAATAAGATTTTGTAGTATTATTTATGATGATGATTCTTTTTAAGTTTTGTAAGGATCAAAGTTTGAGATTATAAATGTTATTATCTCATATTATTGTAAATAAACTTTGATGGATTAAGAAATACTTAGATGTCAACTAAAACATGTCGTAATACTAATATAAATATCATAGAGTAACAACAAAAAACAAAATATTTGTTTTTTTTTTTTTAAATTTTAGTGCAACAAAATTTAAATGTTTGTCGTATTGGTAAATTTTCCATTACCAGCCAACGGTATACCAGTTTATCGATATACCAATAAATATTTTACCATTGGTAACGATAAATTATCGATAGTTATTTTTGACTTACCAGTAGTACGAATACGGTAATGATTCTCATGTATGGATAGCGGTTACCATTACCATAATGGACCTACAAACATGTACTTAAATCATGTCGCATATCAATGTTAGCGAGTTAAAACGTGAAGCTAACCATTTTAGAATCCAAATCCCTAACCCAGCTCGTGTCACGCCGCGTTAGGAACAAGACAAAATAAAATGAAAAAGATAAAACAAATGCTCCAGAAGTTTTGCAATCCGTACAGTTAAAAAAAAAGAAAAAAAAAGGGAAAACCATTAAACGAAATCCGCCTTCCCACGTTTGATAAACCAGCGGCCACCGCCTCCCATATTTAAGTATTTATACACTCTCCCTTTCCATCTTCTCATCTCAAACAACCGCAATCTTTCCACAAAACACCCCTAAACAATTCGATCTTACAAATCAAAAAAAATATGAGGATGAGCTGCAATGGCTGCCGCGTCCTACGTAAAGGCTGCAGTGAAAACTGCAGCATTCGGCCCTGCCTCCAGTGGATCAAATCCCCCGAAGCCCAAGCCCACGCCACCGTCTTCCTCGCTAAATTCTACGGCCGCGCCGGTCTTATGAACCTCATCAACTCCGGCCCTGTTCATCTCCGACCAGCCATTTTCCGTTCTCTGCTCTACGAGTCCTGCGGTCGCATCGTCAATCCTATTTACGGCTCGGTCGGCTTGTTGTGGTCCAATAACTGGCACTTGTGCCAAGCCGCGGTCGATGCGGTCCTCAGTGGCGAACCAGTTACGCAGATCTCGTCCGACAAGCTGAGCACGTTCGATGTTAATATCAGACATGTTGGTAGAGACGTCGGAGACAAAGTGGAGGCTGAAAATAACCGGATTGGACGGTCCGGGAAAAGAGCGTTGGAGAATGAACCGGACCGGGTCTCCAAACGGGCCAAGAGTCATGAGTCCAGTGATAGTCACTTGACCGAGCATGAGATTGAAAGCATGGATACGGTGGATGGATCGCGGGTGAGTCGGGTCCAAACGGACGATGAAGAGCTTGACTTGGAGCTGACGCTTGGGATCGAACCGGTTCGATCTGAACCGGGGTGTAAGTTGGTTGACGATACGTGTCAGACGGGTCTTAGACTTGAGTTGGTTTAGACAAATCTTGTGATTTTAATGTAGGTAGACAGTTTTGTTGAGTGTGAGTTAGTTTTATGTGTTTTATAAGTTCCATCCTTTGTAATAATGTATATGTAAACATTATCGTTACTGAAAATTATAAAGGGAATTTTATAAAGGAAATTATACAAGTTATAGTATCTCAAAAATCAAAATTATAACAGTTAAAGCTTTTACAATTAATTATCTGTATAAACCGGAGGAAAAATGTTTTCATTTGATCAGTTACTCATATGCTACTAAAAGAATAATAGTTTGCGCTTACTAACGTGATTGTGTGGTACTTAAAAGCTTAGAAAATTCTTTTACATCATATCACCATACAAAGCTATAAAACTTTCTGTTTTGTACTTTTAACTAGGGGTGGACGCTGGCGGTTAACCGAACAGGTTGGTTAATATTTTCGGTTAACCACTTAGTTTGCACGGTTCGGTTAACCGAATTTCGGTTAATTGAGGGTAGCTTTATTCAACCGAACCGAAAATAATTATCCACGGTTAACCGTTCAATTTAGACGGTTAACCGTTTGCTTTAAACGGTTAACCGTTTGATTTAAACGGTTAACTGTTTAGCGGTTAACCGTTCAAATCGAATGGTTAACCGTTTAAATCAAACGGTTAATTGTTCAAATTTGACCATTTTCCATATAAATTGACTTATAATAATAGATCTAACAATTTCATAAACAAACTGACATGCTGAACACTAATAGTGAACACTATACAGTTAGTCACTACCCGCTACCCAGTATTTAACTACCCAATATTCTAAAACATGAAGCTCAGAATCTTCAGATGTATATTCGGTTAACCGATAATGTCGGTTAACCGAAAAAAAATTATGTCGTTAACCGAACCTGCATAGGTTTTATTAACCGTTAACCGAACCGAAACTGTTCGGTTAAGGTCGGTCGGTTAACCGATGATGTCGGTTAACCGAAATTATCGGTTAAGTCGGTTCGGTTAAGTCGGCTAAGTCGGTTAAGTCGGTTAAATCGGTTAAATGCCCACTCCTACTTTTAACCATCAAATCATGTCTTAGGATGCATAATCTGAAGTGCTTCTACCGTCAATTTTGTATAGCATACATGCAGACCTGTTTGTATTTATATTCGAAAAATATATATCTGTTCATTTTGAATACGAGTTAAAGATAATAAAATTTGTTAAGATAATAAAATTTCGTTTAATCCGTTTTCTATTCAATTTTATTTAATACGGAACTGAACACTTTCGTTTGGTCCAACCCGGCCAATTTACAGTTATAGCTACAACTCATTATACTGGATTATGATAATTTGTAACGCGGTATGTTCACGGCGATGACAACGTAAGCACCAACGATTTAATGATTTTCCAATGCCAATATTAGCATCATTGATTTATATATTTCTACCACTAAGTACTTGTATGAACCATAATTCCCCTGCCAGAATCATATTTTATAAGAGATATTCATATGCTGAGAAATTACCAAATTTTGTAACGAATTGACTGAATTGTTACTTAACTTTTAACTATTTAGTGATCAAATTCAGCAATTTGATGGTATGAACTTACCGACGTCTCAGGAACTCAACTGAATCTCCAACAAGTTTACATAAACTTTTGAAACTTGGAGGAACACCACATCTATATTCTCCTAAAATGACATGTACATACATTTAGAATTATATTTAAATTCAAAACAAATTTAAATCCTGCGTGACTCTAGCTATATACAACACAAGTTGGTGATACAACATTAAAATCATGAATTATGATTTCGGTTTTGTTTATCGCTTTACATAAACGGTGTAATTCAAGTGATAATTCAATGGTCCACAATTTGTGTATTACATTTTGTGTCATCAAATTGTGTTCAAATAAAATTTTGGTAATTCTAATAGCTAATTTGGAAACACATATTTTTAATCCAATCGTAAACTTTTAAAATTACCCTTTCTGAATGGTTCTTTAAAATAAGACTTTATAGGAATTGATTTTCAGTGTTTTGTTCTAGAAACTTTCGTATGTAAGAGCATTCTCAGCAGTTGGAATGCGTGAGTAATCCCCATTGAAATCGTGCTCTTCACGCTGCAGCAGTGTGACTTGCAACGTGATGAGCGGATTCAAGTGGGGATTCTCCACAATTTTTTTTTAACTTTGATCGCTAAACGGCAAACTGATTGCCGTTCAAGGGTTAAACAACGATCAGTTTGCCGTTGAAGAGCAGTGCTTCTCAACACTTTTTTTCTTTTTCCTCCCTCCGAAAATTGACACGCTGCTGGGTATGCTCTAAGCGTGAACTACTATAATTGTCCTTCTATGTATATCATCCAAAACTTAATATCACTTAAAATTGTGCTTTAACAATTAAACTTTTTTTACAAATACAATATGTGGCATTCTACAAGTATTACTCGCTTCCGATAATAATTCACAATTAAACTCTTTTTTTATATAAATTATCAACTCGTTTATAGATATAATCAAATCTTATCGCTTAAAAGTAAGATTTTGATTCTTACTAATAAATAATATAAATAAAAAAATTTAAACTAATAAAAGTTAGATATTGCAAATAATTATTCAACCAACCTGCATTTAATTTCAAAGTAAAATTATGATTAAATATTTTTGCAAATTATTTTCTTTTGAATGTGTTAAACACATATAATTTGTACAATCCTTTTGCGGAGTGTATCATAATCACATGGGTAGCGCACGCCGTAACGCTCGTTAGTATATTTCATTGTGTACTTCAGTAATGACAACACTATGTACACATCATATAAATGCCATGTTAGCATGCTCAAATTTAGCACGTAAAGATCTAAAAAAAGGAACACCATAAAATTTAATAAGAAAAAAATAGAAATAAGTGTGAAAAATCAGGGTTTTTTTTTGGAGCGGAAACCGAACGCAAAAAATCTAGTCCGTCTTCAACCTCACTAGTTCCAATCCAAGAAAGAAAGTAAATTAAAATCAAAGAGCACAAATAAATAAAATGACAAAGATGAAAAGAATACCCCAACATAACGAGGTTCAGACATGCTTACGTCCTCCGACCTAACAACTTTTGATATTTATTCACTTCAAGAGGGAGTACAAAATGAGAAGAATACAATTCACTCAATATAAATTTCTCATCCTACAATAGATGCAGGAATATGGATCTAGTTGTAGATATTTAGTGGAGAACTCTTTTTTGTTTTTGGAATTAAAAAAATATAAGCAAATGTCTTCATATTTATAAGAGCAAGGATAAAGGTTGCAATGAGGATGAGGATGAAATGTTTTCGGATTTTCCCAATTTGATTTCAACATAAATCTGACTTTTTTATGTCTGTTTTCACATATATCTTTATTTGATTGATTCTTCCAAACAAATAATATCTCTTCCTATACTAACGGATTGTCTTACAATTTGTTTCAACTATTTGACTTATTGAGGCAATCAATTAATATCAATTAGTATATTCTCCTATGTAAATTTGGAATTGATTTAAACCGTTCAAATTTTGCACTCCATCTTGATTTAAATATACTCAATAATCTATAAAATTAGTTGTTGGGTCAACGCCCTATGACGTCGAGTAGATTGTACCACACTAATTAAATTTGAGCAATGGTCACACTTGCCCTTTGGAACCGACTTTGTTAAGATATCAGCTTGATTGTCTTTAGTGTGTATCTTTGATGGCTTTACTTTACTTCTTTCTTTTTCAATCATTAGCAAGAAACTTCTAACACTAATGTGCTTTGTCTGTGAGCTGTAAGCTTGATATTCAACAAGATGAATGACACTTCGACTATTAAAACAATTCCATTGTCTTCTGCATCATGGATAGGTCCTCCAAAAGCTGCAATAAATATAATCCTTCCTTAGTCGCTTGTACAACAAAAATAAGTTATGTCTTTGAAGTTGATAAAGCTAGAATAGATTGTAGCTTGGATCTCTAACAAATCAGGCATATGTCAAGTGTTAACACAGCCTGAAATCGATTTCCTATAATCTTTATACTCAACATAATCTGAATCGCAGTAACTCCATAGAGGTATATAATCTGTGATTGATTATGTTGTGTTTGGATAACATTAGCCCTGGAATTTTGGTATTTAAATACCATAAAATACTTTCAAATGTGGAAAAGGAAATTGAAATTTAAAAAGGAAATTTTATTTCCAAAATTGAAATTAAACTTCGAATGAATTTGAAAATAGAAACTGGTTTTAAATAGATAAAACAAGAAATTGATTATAAACGGTGTTTATAAATTTAGTAAAATATTTATCTTGGGATAAATTGAAATATAAATCCAAGTTGAATTTATATAGAAATGTGAAAATCAGTTTTGAAACTGATATTTGTATTTGGGTTGAACTTAGCAATTATAAAGGAAATTATAAACGAGCTTTTAATTGGATGGAATAAAAAAATGAGATTTTTCCTGAATGATTCAACCAATAGAAGTTAATAAACGAAATTTGGATTTGAGATATTATTTAGTATGAAATAAAACGGGTTTGATTATATTAAAGAAATATTATTCATAATTGAAGTGAATAATAGTTTATATTAGATATTTTGCAAATGAACATATATATAAAGGAAATTTGTGTTTGAAATATGAATTCAAATGGAAATTTGAAAAGGAAAGCAAACGTTTTGCAAATGGATATAGTTATAAGGATAATTTGAGTTAACCTAAAATGGTAGATTTATTCCGAAGTTTGAAATACTAATCAAATATAGATTATTCGAAAGAGAGTTATATAGTGAAATTCGACTATATCGAATTCAGGAAATTACTTTTTACTTTCCTTTTTTATCAAGATTTAATTATTTGTCTATTTATTTATTTAATTATTTATTCAAATTAATGAATAAAAGTTATATTTTAAAATTAAATATTTCGGAAGCAGGGATTATAACGCTATCGTTATAATCAATGTTTTACGTAAAAGAAGTGGATTCTTAAAATTGAATCCGAGAATTGCGTAAGCAGTGTTTGTTGAAATTTGAAGTGATGAGCTTTGTCTATTTTGAAGTTAAGAATGTTGTTCAATTAAGGTCTGACAGATAATTATACCCCAACTTGATTGACTTCACGATTGACTGAGGAATGGTTAAGGTTCAGTAGTAAGGATTGGTTAGAGATACAATTAGTTAATGAATGATTAATGGATTGAGTTACAGTAACAATGTTTTATACAACATCCATTTAAAATCCAAGTAAATCAGTTTTGAAAAGTTTTCCAAATATAATCGGGAATGTTTTCTAAGCATAGAAAATGAAGTGGATTGGTTAATGGAAAATAAGAAATGCAAAGAGATGGAAATGTTTTCCGATGTTAATAATGTATAATGTCTGGAGTATGGAGAATAAAGAGTTTACAATATTTGGAAACGTTTTTCAAGAATTGTGAGAGGCTAAACAGGTTTTGAGAAATATCTGGAAAAGATATGGGAAATTGGAAAACGATAATTTAATAAGAAATTAATTTAAAAAGGCCCAGTGTTGCTCGATGCTTGATCAGTAAAATTTCCATTCGGCAATAAGTTCATTGAATATAATGATATTTCCTTTGATAGTTAAATAACCAGGTATCCAAGTTTTCGCCATTTTATATTTCCATTGTCAATACAAAGAGAGCAGGATCGGTTTTATTATACGAAAACCACTCCGTGTGGGCATAAACATTGCGAATCAAATTATGTTGAAGATAAGTAAAGACAGAATAAAGTGCAAGGGTTGTTCTATTGATTCTAAGTAGAAATTTCCCATGATTTATTTATGGAATAGTGCCTTTGGTTTGTCTAATCCCTGGGCAACGTATATGGACGGGTGTCTGACAGAATATTTCTAGAAGGTCACGTATATTGATTTCTTCAAACGTACAGTAGTTGGTGGCAAAGAAAGAAAATTTCTCTTAGCTTAACACTCAGTGTATTTATTAGGATGTTAATTAGTGATTTGATGGATCTGACAATGTGACATTCAAAGTAAATAGTGGAAAGATATTCTAAAGAGGAAATCGTGACCTCAAGCCTCATCAATCGGGAAATGACAAAAATCGGGCAGACAACATGGTAATGTGGGTCATACCCATTAAGACGTATTATCACGTGATCTAGAGAAAATTCAGTCAATTCTTACTCTATCGCTGCTATATGCTTTCGATAACGGTTGCCGATCACAACCATTGGAGATATACATTTGATACACTTAAGTTGAATGAGTGGTCGGTCATGTCTGGTCGGTTTATAAGATGTTCTTATTGAACCTAGTGTATTCCTCTCCAGAGATACACTATCGAAAGGTGGTCACATACTTTGTCATCGTTGGAAATCCATTCTCCAATAAGCGTCCTGTGGTTTTTGATTATATGCTACATATGTGGAGCGTGAGATGAATGTGTCCCATTAGATTTCTATTTATTTGATTTAGACACTATTGTAATATTAGAATAGCTTTGATACAAATAATATTATGGGTTATCGTAAGGTAGAAATCATCTGTGTTTATGTGTGGGCTGGTCTTACTATTATCTTTCCTTTCGAAAGGATTTTGAAAGTTAAATCAAATGGTTAGAGTTTACTCACACCAGTCCCATGACTAACCCAAAGTTTATTATATTTCGTTTTAACCTAAACTCTTGGGTGCCCAAATTTGTACAGGTAGTCAAGTAGTTGGGAAAGGTGGTGCCTGGCGCAACGGTAAGGTTACGCGGCTGGTAATCTGGAGCGCGCAGTTTCGAGTCCCGGCCTCTTCACATATGCGAGGGAAAGGATTTGGCACTAATCGACCACCCCCAGAGACCGAAAAGCCGTGAGAATAGTACCAGGACGGGAGACTGATCTGGGAAGTCCTCTCGCGCTTGAGTACGGGAGCCTTTGGCACTGGGTATCCACCTCCACCTTTAGTCAAGTAGTTGGGATTTTCAGATACACTTGGAGGAGCTTAGAATAGGAGGCTTCAGCATTTGATACACTACACGAAAAAGGGATTTGACAGCACAGTATAAATGTTGTCATATTATTTAACAGCATTTTATTGGATGTTGTATAACGACAAACTATTATAGGTCCTAAACATACGTCAACATATATGTTAATGCTGTAAAAAAATGTACTATTTCACAGCATTCGCATCAAGTGTAAAAATTACAGGATTATTGTTGTCAATAATGTAAAACAGACAGCTCCTCCTATGTATTGTTAAAAATATCACTGCAGCACTTCTCCAATGTTTTAAACGACATTGCACAAAATTTTGTACTTTTAACATCTGTATTTGTTCGCTATAAATACATACAAATGATTTTAACAACATGTAGAAAATGTTGTCATTTTATTTAACTTTTACAACAAGTATATCCAATGACTAACCATCACAAAAACGCATCCGATTTATATTTTATGCATTGCAACCAATATATAAAAGATATTCAAAAGAACATAAGAAACGATCATATATAGCAACTTAAATTATTTAAAGCTATTCATATATTAAGTATATTACTATTTTCACAACATCCATGAATTAAGATTAAACAATATCCAGACAATATCCATAATACAAGTTTTCATGACATATACACTAGGTATGCACTGACAAAATGCACAAAGCCAAAAAAAACTCGTGCTTAGGAAGCCAAAAAAGGTAATGCCTGAATGACACAATCAACGAGCTTTTGAAGTCCTCAGTTACCTATAATGAAAAAATTAATGATTAATTATCTAATATCACATGTTTCAACAAAAAAGGAGATACTAAAATGGTTTCGGTACTGGAGACAAGACACCAGACCTCACATTGGAGCAGCTATAATAACAAACTATCTTCTTTACTACCTAACTTTCCATTTTCTTATTCTTAGCTTATTTTTAGAAAAAAAGTTTCATTTGGGTCGTAAATACCATTCTTGCACAATTTCATATTCCCACATAATCAACTTCAGATGATTCAATAAGATTATGATTACCAAATATAAAGTTTATGGAAGGAAATTCATGGGTAAAGTCAGTATGTACAAAAAGGCTATGAAGCTTCTAATAAGACATTGGAAGCCTACAGTTTACACGTTTACACACTAAAATACCTGAACAAAAGAGTTACATTTTCTAAATCACCTTCCAATGTCCTCCAGACGCCCAAATATACAAGAAAAATTTGTTCAGGAAACTAGGAGGAATTAATTAGTGAAGTCAGTGAAGTAAATTGGACAAAACAAATGTATATTTATCTCAGAAAATAATGGTAGCAAAAATGAATTTGCACCTTCAATTGGTTTGCTCCTGTTCTGCTTGTTATTTTTTTATGACATAATATTTGCGTCTTTTACAATAAAGAACCGAAAGGGAAAAAAATTATGTGTACAATTCTCCAACTTATAAGAGCTATGAAACAACTAATGGCAATGCAGATTATTCACTTGCAGGAAATCAACCAAAAACAGAACACAAGCCATAAATTGTATAAAAATTACCATTAATTGTTTATATTTTATACCGTTTTTGGTTGCATTGCCTATAAGTGAAGAATCAGTTAACATATAAACTGCATTCAGTATCTGTTCATGCCTATCTCGGAGGAGAAGCAAGTGATTGTGTGATGTAGATTTCATTGGGTTTTTTTATTCATATGATTATTTCAGTCTTAGTAAACTGCATAAAAATTACCAGCATCATAGCAATGGTCACTGAATACCATTTTGCGTGCACACCTAAAACAGAACACAATCCACGAGGTATGTGTTCATATATGTTAATCATGCGTTTCTTAAATAGTTTATCCTTCCATAAATGCACCATGTTCTCAATTATAGATGAATTCAAACCTGAATTCAGGCAATATATCCAACCGACATCAATATATTCAGCAACATATCCAACTGACATCACACTACAACAAAACACCATGTTATAACTTTAATTTTACAAGGGTGGTAAAAGCACCATTGTAATAAATGCTTTTGTACAACTGTCAATTGCCTAAAGTTGTAATAAACGTATTTTTAACGATCTTTCATTTTGTTAGTTGTAAAAGATGCCTGTTACAAACTTCATGTTTATAATATCTATATTTAATAACTAATTATATTAATATTTAATGATAATTAATAATTAATAATAAACTTAGGAATCAATAATATTTGTTAATTATTATTAAATAATTAATATTTAATAAGTTGCAATTTATTTTTTATAGTTAATGAATGTTAACTCCTTAATAATCAATAATTAGTAACATACATTATTATATCTAAGTAGAAATAAGTAAAAGTTAAATAATAACTATTATTAATAAGTAATATTTGATTTGGTAGTAACTATTTCAGAATTTTTAATATAATTTTGGCAACTAATAATATTTTTGGCTACTAAAAAATAATAATTAATTATAAATATAATAATTAAAATTAATAAAGAATAATAATTAACAAATAACAATTATTTTTAGTAATTACGTTAAGTACTAGTTAATAACCACTAGCATATACATAATAATTAATTTTTGATAGTTAATATACAGCTACAACTAAAAAGAAATAAAAAATAAGTGATGAGTATTAATAACTATTATTGATACGTAATATTTAATAAAAATCAATTCTCAGGAAACCCATATTATATTTAATATAAATTTTACTTATTAGTTCTACCTTGTAATATTTAATTGTATAAATTTTGGTCAAACTATGTTTATGACATACGAAAATGGATAGTCATGTTACTATGAAAAGATAAGAAACTGGCGGCCACGGTCAGGCGGGGAAAGTGAAATTTTGGCTCCAAAGTACTTCGTATCTTCAATTTTATTCTTTTATGTGGGTCGTCCAAAGTACATCAGCGTTTGAGATGAGGTAATGGGGACTAGGGATTTTTCCGCCGCCTCCCTTCTGCTTTTTCTCTTCTTCAAATCCTACTTCGCTTCCTCCTTAACGCTCTCTTCTTCAACTCTCCTCTCTATACCTAGCTTTTCCCAGTCCTGCATCTCAAGTCGCTTGTGCTTCTTTCTAACCCCTTCGCTTTTCAGATCCGTTACTTTTAGATCTACTCCTCTCACTTCCGACTGCGAGTCACACGGTATCACCTTCTGCCTCCCTCCTATTTTCTCCTTTGTGCATTTGGCATGTCTTCTCGCGACTCCGCCGCTACCACTTTTAAAGCCCGGAAGCTGTCTTTTTGATCCATGGTGAACCCATTCCATCATAGCTATTTATGAACATGGAGCTCACAACAGTTTATATGATGAAGCAGAAGCTGTTATTAAAAAGAACAAAGCTACCCCTAAAGAAGTTGAGGTGCAGTTAAACCAATATCGTTGTGATGGCATTCCTGATGATAAAAGATATAATGGAAAGAAAGGTATATTTCCATCACCAAGTTCTTTTTAAACAAAAGTAGAATTGTAGTTAGTATACGGAATCTAATGACTTTTAGTCCATAATTTGTTAATTGCTTGACCAACTAGCAGGGTTCAAGCAATTACTGATTAACAATTGTGCAAATAAGTTATTAGCCTATTTTGACAACAGATTGTTGGTGTTATTGCTATAAAAACAACTTAAAAAGGTGTGTCATATTCATATGCATACCTAGCTATTTAAAATCATGGACATCAAATAATTAAAGTTTGTAGCTCTATTTTGTATATCTGCATAAAAATGCAGGTACTGAATCCAATCCATTTTCTCTTGATGCACTGGCCATTTTCAACTTCCGAGTACTTCAGCGGGTTAATCATTCGCTATTATAATTTCAGCTACTTTTGTTGTTGTTGTCATCTCACACACACACATACATGTGCACATATTGTTTGTGAATTCTAATTTATAACAATTATTGATTTGAAACTGAAGGGAAACATTGACAAAGATTCACCTAATGTTGGTTATGTTTTGCTAATGTTTTACAACCTCTATGATGGCAAGGTAAGTAGTTGTAAAATAATATTACAATTTTAGATATCAGTTTGCCATATATATCTGATTCGTATTTGATTGTTCTTTTGCAGAACCGGAGAGAATTTGAGAATGAATTGTATAATCGATTTGGTTCTGTTGTCAAAATGCCTTTGCTTAAAAGTGACAGGTAGTATTTTTCTTCTTCTCTTATTTTCCAGTAATTAATTTATTCCGAGCTAAGTTTCTTTAAATGATCAGTTTAATTATTTTTGTACTGGTGAATTTGTCATGGATATGATATTTCGAGAAAAACTTCATCATGGGTCATTTTAATGTGCTCGAACACTCGATGACAGGGATAAGACCACAAATTAAGTCAACTTGATCTGAGACCTTGTTTCTTTCTAGTTCACCAAATTATTTGGTGTCTAAAAGAACAATATTTCAGTATTAAATTTATTTTTCCCTCCCAAAATTATTTTTGAATAAGTTAACCATGTCATATTTTAAACATCATTGAATATCTTTGGCGATTATTAGTTGTTGTACTTTATCCTATACCAGCCAAGTTTATGTTTTTGGAACCTCTACCTGAATTGGTTAAGCTTGTACTAATACCTGCAGCATTGCGAAAAAATCTCAAATTCATTGGAAGTCAACTCAAGAATGAAGACCATTGCAAGACCAACCGCATTGCGAGCAAATCTCAATTTTATTATGTTTGTATTACTTCTAGTGATGTGTATTTATGAAAGATGACTTCAAGTCATTTGGATTTTGGAGTCTTGGATAATGGACCTTGTAGTTGCTTTATGTACTTGAGATACTTGTATGATTTATTAAAAAAATGATGAGAGTTTGAAAATTCTAATATATTATTTTGATTCAAGTTTTAAGTTTGTTTGATATCTTCAGTTTTGTAGATAACATGTTCTAAACTAAATTCTTTTATTAGCAATATTTGTATAATTTGTTCATACATTAGAAATGTAAAATAATATTTTTAATAAAATATATTACAACAGTTATAAACAGTTGTAATAAAGTTTATTACAAGGGTGGAAAATAGTTGTAAAATGTACATCTCACATCAGTATCGCAACGGTGCAAAAAAGTTAAAAAAGATTTTAGTCAATTACAACTTCTTAATAGACGCCACCATTGTAAAAACTCTTTTACAACTGTTTTCCATCGTTGTAATATGGTCAATTTGTTGTAGTGTCAATATGTTAATTCAGGCAATTAATGGTTTGTAGTTAATAAATTATACTAGTTAATAAGATGTGTATTTGATGAGTGTGTGTTATGAGTAATTGTGAAATTTGGTATTTATCTTCGTGTCTCCCTACGGTTAAACTATAATTAAGCAATAAAGTATGATCGGATTCATTGGCCCAAGTTTAGTATTAGCATCGGTGTCTTAATCTACAAGGCCAATAAAGGTTTTACGAATCCTCCAACCCTCCGTTCTTTGATTGACCGAAGGCAATGATCACTTACATGATGGTCTGTTCATCAATAAAATTGTGAAAAGCCTTGTCATTATTCTTCATTGTCTTTCTCTTCAAATTTTTAGCAATTAGATATTCTCTACCTATTTCTCAATAAGATTATTGGTTTAAGTTGTAATTGTTTGTAACGATACTTGAGATAGATTGTAAACAATTTTTTATTGGTGAATCAATAAAGAGGGTGGTTGGGTGGAATATCTTGCTTTCATATTTCCGATATTTTTGTGATGTTGTTTATTTTTCAATCACATCTATCTTCAAGTGATTGGGTGAAAATATCCTATTTTTTTGGCATTTTGTCAAACTTTCGCTGCGCACAAAACCCCGACAGTGTTATGCAAAAATTGCTCTAATACCAAACTGTTGGGGTTTCATGTGCAGCGAAAGTTTGGCAAAACGCCCGAAAAACAAGATCTTTATCACCCAATCACTTGAACATGAATTTGATTGAAAAATAAATAAAAAAACACAAATAATATCGGAAATATGAGCACATGATATTCCACCCAACCACCCTCTTTATTGATTCACTAATAAAAAATTATTTACAATCGATCTCAACTATTGTTACAAACAATTACAACTTGAACCAATAACCTTAATGAGAAATAGGTAGAGAATATCTAATGGCTAAATAAATTGAAGGAGAACACTCAATTTGGAATAGCTAGAATGATCACTCTTGGTGGTTCTCATCCACACATAATGAAGAAGCTCACTAGGCCTTTTATAGTGTGAATTGCTTCGTACCTAAGTAAATTTGGCACCCAAATTATCTTCTTATATGTTAAAAAAACTATTTGGGTAAGCACCAAAAAATTATAGCCTTCAATTCCAAATATCCCACAAATATTGCAACAAATCTTCCACAAAATCTTCATAGATTATTTGTTGCCCAAAATTGTTGTGATTTACGTATCACAAATTTCAACACTCCACCTTGATACCAAATCACAACATTTCCTCCACTCAAAACTAGCAAACTTAGCTCTCACTTTCAACCTTCTTTTCTCAATTAACACCATCTCGATTTTAATGACTACGAGATAAAACCATCATGACTTCTCTTCAAGCCCAGGCTCAATTGATTTCCAGGCTCAATCACACCTTCTCTTTATCGGAATACGCCTACCACTTGATCCCTCTTCATCTACATGGATCCCTCGAGAATTATCAACGTGAAGACAACAATTGATAACATGATCCTCAACGGATCCTCAGCAGTGATCAAAACCAACTTTCCACCTCGCTGCGGACTAGGTTCTTCATTCCAAATTCTCAAAATCTCCTACTCCGCAATAGCCATCCTGGAAAGCAACATAATCTCCGACATCTACAATCTTCAATCCAAAATCACCCCAAGGTATGCGATGAATTGAGCTCTGATCCCAATCTGTTATGCAAAAATTTCTCTGATACCAAACTGTTGGGGTTTTATGCGCAACGGAAGTTTGACAAAACGCCCGAAAAACAGGATCATTATCACCCAATCACTTGAAAAAGAATTTGATTGAAAAACAATAAAAAAAACAACATAAATAATATCGAAAATATAAGCACACGATATTCCACCCAACCACCCTCTTTATTGATTCACTAATAAAAAATTGTGTACAATCGATCTCAACTATCGTTACAAACAATTACAACTTGAACCAATAACCTTATTGAGAAATAGGTAGAGAATATGTAATGGCTAAATAATTTGAAGGAGAACACTCAATTTGGAATAGCTAGAGTGAACACTCTTGGTGGCTCTCACCCAAATATAATGAAGATGTTCACTAGGCCTTTTATAGAGTGAATTGCTTCGTACCCAAGTAAATTTGGCACCCAAATTATCTTCTTATATGTTAAAAAACTATTTGGATAAGCACCAAATAATTATAGCCTTCAATTCCAAATATCCCACAAATATAGCAACAAATCTTCCACAAAATCTTCATAGATTATTTGTTGCCCAAGATTGTTGTGATTTGTGTATCACAAATTTCAACATGTCTCCCACAAGTATTCAAATCCAAAACATATATTTATTCAATGACAAATGTTTATATGCCTTTATATTATTTGATTGACTCGGCTACTACATGTCTTACAGTTACAACTCACAACATCGGACACATCACGTTTACGCATACCACTATGGTAGTGAAAATTACGTAAATCCCTAGAAAAAAGTTAAATTGATATGATTAACCAAATATAAACTACGATGGTAGCGCTACCTATGTCTAGCAACATACAAATATCAACAGTTAAATTGATAACACACAATGATAAAATGCGTACCAAAAGTTAAGTCGGTTTGACATGTGAAACATGCCATGCTACTGTCGAACCAATAACATCTAACACGGACTCCATGAATGAAGTGGGTCTTCATAGACTTACATCTGGAACTTCAAATTACGGTATCTACCCAAACTCTTAATGCACTTTCCCCTAACGGTACGAAATGGACCAAAGTATTTGGATCAGATGAAGATATGGTCCCTTTTGCTACCTCTTTCTTAGTGCCGTGAACATAAACCAGCTTGCATTTAGTATTCACCGCAAAATTTGTACTCTGTTTAATATAAATAAATAAAAATTCATACATGTTATGAATAATTTTTAAAGATAGAGAAATTAACAATATGAACAATACCATTAGAGAAGTCGCATCACTAGTCATAGGAGTATATGTTGTAGCGTTAACCTTTTCAATAACTAATTTCGAATCAGGACATGCTATTTTCTTACCAATAGCCTCTCCAACGCATGTCATGCCAACTATCGGCCTCCATAAAAAAGCACTTGTTTCTTCATATTTTCTACCCAAACTATCGTGAAATTTGGTCCAAGAGGAATACCATTAATAATTCGGCTTGGATCACTTGAGTAAATTCGTCCTTCAGCAACTAATTCTCCACTCCCGCCCCAATCATATAAGTTGCACTTGGTTTCTGCTCTATAGGTTTTACTCTATTGAAAGAAAAACATATTTATTAACTAGTTGTAAGTAATTTGTAGTGCAATACCATGTAAAAGTCAGATGTGATGTTGGTTTTGTAGTACCACATGACATGATTATATTTATAGGTCGGTAATTTGAATCAAGGGTGGTACTGTTGCTAACAATCATGAAACATTATAATTATGTAACGACCCAGCGGATTTCGGCCTCGAAAATCGACATAAATACCTTTACCGTAACTCATGCCGACCTTCCAACACCGAAAACACTGGATAGTATTAGAAAGAAATTAGAGGGTGAGATAAGAAAGAAAGAAATATTAGAATAGTAGAAGGAGAAGAAACAACACAACACAGAGTCTCACATCGCAGCGGAACAAAAATATAATATAGAAATAAACTTTATTGAGAGCTTTTAAAAATACTTACAATATCAGAGTACATCAACATCTGGACAGTTATAATAACCTATCCTCCTATTCAACACAGCGGAATAGTAGCTATATAATATCATCCGTCTGGACTCTTCCAGCTCGTCTCTTCATAGCATTCGATAACCTGAACCTGTACACCCCGGGCTAACCCGAGCATTTACAAAACACCGGGTCAGTCTGGTGAACCAGAGTGAGATAAACTCGCACAGTATTAAGGGTAAATCATCCAACAAGATTTTTAAAGTTCAAAATCTCTTCAAAAGAAAAGGATAATCGTAAGACCAAATCCACACATAAACACGGACGGTTTTTCCCTTACGATAACCCAAAACATCTTTTGAAATCATATATTGATCTGATATTATGATAATGTCTAGATACAAATAAATATCAATCTAGTGGAACGCTTGCATCTCACGCTCCACATATATAGAATACAATCAAAACCGCAGGCGCTTATTGGAGATTGGATTCCGACCTTGACAAGGTATGGGACCACCTGCCGATAGTGTATCTCTAGAGGCGAATACACTGGGTTTAACAAGAACGTCTTGCAACCCGGCCCTCACATGACCGACCACTCATTTCGCTTGAGCGTATCGAATGTATATCACCAACGGTTGGACTCAAACCACCGTTCCCGAATGGGCAGAATCGATAGATTAAGAAACAAAAGGAATTTCTCTAGATAGGTGATTATACACCCTAATGGGAGCGACCCACATAGCCATGCTGCCTGCCCGATTTTTGTCCTTCCCCGGTTGATGAGGCTTGAGGCAAGAATTCATCTCTTCGAACATCTGGCCATCATTCACTTTGAATGCCACATCGTCAGATCCGTCAAATCACTAATTGACGTCCACAAATATACTCTGGTATTGAAGAAGTGCCCCTCTTCGCCACCAACTCGGTGTATTTGTAAAAATCAACGTACGTGGTTCTTAAGGAAATACTCTGTCAGACATTCGTCCATACAAGTCATCCAGGAACAGGATGAACCGAAGGCACTCTCCTACTGCATCTCATATAGGAATCACCCCATGGATCGGTAGCGAGTAGTCCTTGCAACCCGTGGATTCCAATCACGACAAAACCACAGTTTATCTCTGGCCGCTAAACCAGAGATTCTTAGCAGTTCCTCCGCTTATGAAGATCCACGGTCTTCAATGTTCCATCTCAACCATCTTCAAATATCTTCACGTATTTGTTGGTCGGAATGGTTTTCGAATATAAATTCGATTCCGGTCTTTCCATACCAACAACCGTATGGGTCAGGTTTGATAGTTGGTGACTTAACTATCAAATATCACTAGTGTGAATAAACTGAGTTGCTGATTCAGTACTTGGCATGACTTGGCCTTTTACAATATATTTGATAAAATGGTTGCTTAACCTTTGAACCTTCCAATATATTGAAACATTATATTTATCCTTATTTAACAAAAATCATTTAAACACTTTTGAGCATATATATAAGTATACACCCCGCTTTCCATTCCCTTTTGAAAGTATTGATATATTTCTTTAAAAAACTCTTTTCCCTTTTTCTTATAATCGAGCAACTCACGATACCCATGTACGTATATACTTAATGGTATAAATCAAATTTCCCCTTTCTGATTTGATAAATCAAACGATAAATTACATAATTAAAAATCAAATATTCTTATTTACTTTGAACTAATATTGCAATATCATTTGATATTCCAAACCTCGCATTAACGTTCAACTCTCGTATGGAATATCACGCCCATATCAACATCTTTTACTCGTTCCAAACCAATATCATTCCTTGATAAAAATGAAGTCGTTCAAGTTGGGGTATTTTATTTACCTCTCAGACCTTGATCGACAACGTTCTTATCTCAGAATAATACCAGTTTGCCATTTAACCATTAACATCTCATTTTCCCCTTTTTATTTCAAATCTGGTTTCCATAAGTCGTTTCTTACTTTTGAAATCCTCGTTCGATAATCTATTTAATTAATTCCTTTATTTGAGTAAACATCCATTAAACCACAACTTTAACTTCAAGCATTATCCCTATGTCCCCTTACTTATTCCATTTACCAATCTGTTCGAAAACCTGGTTTAGACATTCCTTTATAACACTTTATTCAATTTTATCAACACCAAATCACTTCTAATGGAATCCAAGTTAAAGATCACCCCTTTAATTATTTAAGTCTTCATTAAATACACAACTTTTAACCTCAAATACTTTTCCCCTTTATAACCTTTGGTTTTAAATAAACCGTTTCTTCGAGTATTCTTAAAACAAGCTTTTACTTTGTATTTTACAAATAAAACCTACTTACACTTACTTTAAATTAAAAACCCTTCCGACTGGGATTTTAATTTCAAATGTCCACTTCCAATATTTAACATCACAGAATTGTATGTATTTTCCTTTATATTTGAAAACCTTATTTCCATTACGACGTTTTCCCAAATCAATGCTTTAACCCTTAAGGCCGTGATTTTGGTTTTAAAGAACCCTTTTAGAACCCCTGTTTGAATTCATTTCTAAATACTCCATTTACCCCCTTTTTCCACTTAACTTAGATTTCATTTTAAACCGTTAACACATCTCTAATTGTGTTTAGTTGAATTTCCTTTATTTAGGAAAATCTTATTTACACTCTCGCATTCATTTATAAATCAAATTTACAAATCTCGTTTTGGAAACTTGTACTTTGATCCTTTTATAAAATCGATTAAAATATTTATTTATAAATTGCTTATTTAATTTCTTAAATAAAATAACTGGAAAACTTCGGTTCAGTTACAAAATAATTTATATCTTTAAACTACGTCGATTTACCGAACGGTAAAACCGACGTTTGACACAACACGGTTATGGTCATTCACTGCCAATTACCCAATCAACACTGTCAGTTCATTTTAAACACAACCCGGGAAATATCTGTTCAACCATCACACTCAAACAGGTTTCACGACCATATGGGGTTCTATCAGTTCATATATCAACGATATGAAACAAA
Organism: Allium sativum; assembly: GCA_030737875.1. Classification (NCBI taxonomy): domain Eukaryota; kingdom Viridiplantae; phylum Streptophyta; class Magnoliopsida; order Asparagales; family Amaryllidaceae; genus Allium; species Allium sativum. The sequence goes on from CM060922.1 coordinate 926,520,572, forward strand.
CAATCAACATATATAATATTTGAGGAATCCGGTCGGATCCCTCTAACCTGTCCTTCCCTGTATTCAAATAGTTATCTCCAAACAAATCGGTTAATTCCATTTAACTGATATGTAATAGTAAATAACAACCATTTCACATCAACCAATTTTCCAAACAGTTTAATCAGATCAAACAATTCAAACAAAACACGTTTATTTTATAAACGTGACCAACAAGGTAAATTACCTTCATTGGAACCAATCGTTAAAATAACGATTTGGTTTTTCATCGAAATTAAACGACGGTTTAATTTCATCAGTCAAATGAACAAATAAATTTTAACTAGCAAACAGCCAATCATCAGCAAGCAGAGCACACAAAATAAAAACCCAATTTATATAAAATATAAATGGGAAAAATATACTGAGTGAGTTTAACTCACCTGATTTCTCTGACCCTGAAACAGATCGTTTAATTAAATTAAACTGGTGTTTAATTTAATTAAATATTCCAGTTGCTTCGAATTCCATTCAGACTAGCTCCAAACCGTTATGCTCGTCCGTACGAACTCGGCATCACGTGTTTCGTCTGACTCCATCTCTGTATGACACGGTTATAAGATTATACGTTATTCATCTATTTAAGATAATATTATTAATATCTTAAAAATATTTCCATTACGTTAGTTAATCAGATTAGACGTGCGTTCTTCAATTTCAATATCCGACCACACGCTTTTACTATACTTAAGGTACTTAAAAATGTTAAACTGGTTTCAGCAATTCAGCTAACAGAACACGTTATAAATGGATAGGCAAATACTACCAGGTCATTTTAACTTTAGGATAGGCTTTATGTAAACTAGAATACCCAAGCGTCCTTAACACGTATATATACTATTATGTGCTTGAACACTTGCGTTATATTACTCTAGAATAAGCGGTTATGCACTGTCAATTAGGCATTTTTAACAATACACTACCCAGGCAACTTATATATTTCAGCTTAACTTAATGATAGCTTAGATTGGTTTCTTACTGTGATCAGTCTTGCCTAAACTCGATTAGGCACGCTCGAGATAAATTCCCAGATGCTTTTCCTTCCTCTTCGAATGAACCTGAGCTAAGAACAGCACAGCAGCTCCATCATCCTACACCGTTTCATGATCCTTCCACTCCTGCTTATTTGCGCCACTCAGTATGTATTCACCATGCACTCTTCACTCATCAAAGCCCTTCTCAACTACTCACCACCTCTCACCTCATCCTCTTTTCCTCCACACACACACGTGCTTCCGAACCCATCCCCCATGCAATTACACCTCCATAATACCCTCCGCCACTTCAACACTTCCACCTGCGCCTTCTACCTTCACAGCAGCACCAACTCCCTCACACATCTTCCCATACTCCTTCCTGTGCAAGCCGATACCCCCTTTGATTTGAGAATCCATGTTGGAAGCTTGTACACCTCACCCAATCACCTCGGTTTGATGTCAACACCCACCCTCTACGCTGAACTGAACTCATGCACCCTGTTTTGGGAGGAAGAGAGTGATTTTTATTTTATATATAGGCTTGGTTATATTCTGTTGAGGTGGAGTTTTCGTTTTGCCATTCACGAATGAAAATTATACGGTAGTGGATAGCTTTTATAGGAAGAACTCCGTGATTGTCAAGTTATTTAGGGTAATAGGTTTTTAAGAAAATAGATAGTAGCTGAGCATTCTGAAACTTGGTCGGCACGGTTTTAGAAATGTCATTTTCATGACGTACAGTATAACATGGATGACTGAGACAATGGATGCTCTGTTTTGCAATTGAAGGGATTTGTAGCAGTAGAAGCACATGTGCGGATCTATGCTACTGTGTAAATTAATTTGATTAATATATTATTATTTTAATTTAACGAAACTTCGCGTTGAAGTAATTGATAAAAACTACCTCAAACAATTTCTGTTTACTGATAAAAGAACTATTCTTGGTGTAAAAAGGTATTCTGAACCCAATGGAATAAGTTTCGTCGAAATCCGAAGTCGTATGAAAAAATTTCCTTTATGAAACCGGAAATGAACACGCATTTAATTTTTTCACGGTCACCAGATAAATCAAATCCACTTGAAACTGCGAACATCGATCATAACTTTTCGATACGAACCCAACGGCACTAATTTCGTCGCATTCTGAGACTGTTGCCCCGGTAGGCTATTTTTACCTCGAACCGCCCTACCCTTTTTAACGCCAAATTTCTCGATCTCTAAAAATAACAAACTATATACATATCCTGACTCTAATCAACGATACGAACTCAACGGAATTGGTTTCGCGGCCTAATTTTATCGTCTGTTCAAGTTACACTCAAATCTCTCTTTATTAAACTAATTACGCGCTATAGAAATTGAACGGCGTTTTACAACTACCGTGGTCACATACGACATCGGTTTGCCACGCCATTCAACATCGTACAATAATTTAATGATACGGTTCTAATGAAACTAGTTTCGTCGAAATCTGAGTCCGTTTGCAAAACGGCTATTTTAACGCGTATATTCTAATAACGATTTTCCATAGCGACTATTTCAAAATTTGATTTGACCATAACTAACAAACCGTAACGCGAAATCTGGATTTTTCTCTTTTATATGAAAATTATAATCAATACGGTTCCAACATTTCTTGTTTCACGGAAATCCGACTTATATCGGTCCCTGTGTATCCATTTGAAGTTCAAAACTCCAATTTACGAACTGCAGCGCCATTTCGAGTTCTATTTATAATTATATAAATATATAACGTTCAAACTTCATTTAAATAACGAACTCAATATTTAATTCCATTAATATTTCCAATATAATATTTAAAACTAATTTAAATATTCATATTCAAATGGTCGAAAACGCGGGTCGTTACAAATTATTTCGATGCATATGCCAATATTACTTTCTATTATTACTTTTTCTAAATTTCCTAATATAAGCAACCTATATTATGTAGAAAATGATATATTATGTAATTAAGATAACAAATTCACCTTTTTAGAGTTCTCTGTTATGCGCATAACAACCTTATTAGCTGGTCATGTAACTATTTCTTCATTAGTATATCCAATGTGAGTGAAACAAGGAGAAAGCTTCCACAAAAAACATCTAGTTTTATTAGATAGACTATCAAAATTTTCACGGCATTTGGACCTAAAATGACTTCGTTGAAATGCTCATTTGGATCACTTGACACAATTCTTCCTTGGGCAACTACTTCGTCATTCCCATCCCAATGTAATAAATCACAATTGTCAGTTGCTTGGATATGATTGCTCTATGGTCAATTAAAAATAAACCATATTAAGTAATGCGTCAAATATAAAATAATTTTATAATATTGCAGTAGTAACATGATCGATTTTTACCATTTGAGGTATGCTTTCTTCTCACCTACTTTGTTTACCCTACCAATAAATAGCATTGAGAAAATATTAAACTGAAAGAGCAATCAAGCGCATAATTTTAAGCAGTTCCAATACAGTTTATCGATTGCTACACTAAATATGCAACAGGTACCAATAGACACAATTATTTTTATTTTTTTTATTTTGAGGATAATAGAATAAATATTTTTATTCAATATGCCGGTATAATGAAAGTTACATCTATTCTTAAAATGCAGACATAACTAGATAGGAATATTTGCAATTATAATGGTTGTATAAAAAATATGAATTCATGATCATTCAAGTCAATTACCGTCACTCGCAAAAATGTAGAAATCGGAATATTGGAGTAATCATTGATGCTACTAATGAGCTATAACATGATTAAATGATATCATAGTAAATAAACTACAAACCCATGCGTTTTATTGTTATTTTTTCACACTAGATTTGGGAAATAACTGCAGTCTGCAGATAATAGTCAGTTTCTTCTACCGTTGAATGCAAACATGCCAGAGGCCGATGTTATTCAATTGGCACTATGATAGATATTTTAGTGATAGGAAAGTGTGCAAATGTTGTTTGCAGCTTGTTCATAATTGCAAGTTTAAAATAAGACTTTCAAAGCGAACTAGCGAGGAAAGCAAGTAAAAAGACAGGGAGCACATATCTTGATCCTTTCATTCAGGGTGACTTAGCTAATTATATGCCTTGATTACATCCTGCTAACGCTATGATCAAACCTAGAAAAACAAGCATACTTATTGAACATAGAGATCTAAAGTACAAGGATTATGCAATGCTGGGAAGTACTATTTGTCAATTGCATTTTAAGTTGTTGTTTCTTTTATTCGTTTAAATTTCTCTATGTTGGTATCTTATTGTCATTACTGGGTGCGACTGCAGGTGACACCAAATGCTCATTTCCAAAACGATCTTGGTCTGGATAGCTTGGATACCGTCGTTACCACTAGAGAAGATAGAATTGGCGTGTGTACTGGTATTTTAAGGATTGATAATGTAAAAGCCCGAGGACATCGTTAAGCTTGTCGACACCTTCCCTAGACAGTCTATCATTAAGCCTGGGAACAACTTGTTGATTCTGTTATAATGAAGTTACATCTATGAAAATTTATGTCCTCAATCAATATTTTCCAAATTATTTTCATTTTAAACTCAGTCAATCTAGATTAAATCTAAATTGATTAGATTTACATCAGTGCGAGGATAAAGTTCCGTACAAAATTTTTTTGCTAGAACACTTCAGTTTAAAACATCAACTTAACCACTAAAAACCCTAAAGAGGGGCCAAATAATTAATTTCATAACAAAATTTAGGATACCTTGTATCGATAATACTGAATAAGTAATAAAGAAAACTAAGTGCAGATTTTATTAGTGAACAGTGAGTATCAATATAGTTTATTAAGAAAAAAATCCTTATTAATAAATACATGTATTTACAGTTGAATTTACCAAGCACTTAGTTTTAAATGATTGGAACTAGTATTTCAATTAAGCGTTTAGCAAATACGCTTATATAAAAAATTGATTAGATGATCAACAACATAAAATCAGTTTACATAATAATACAAAGGTTAGTTCTGCTACTATTTAAAGTAACCTTGTAAGTGATAGATCTATACAATGTGGTTTTCTTTTTTTCTATTTTTTTTCTTATGGAACCATGTCTACCAAGATAGTAAAAAGTAAATTAAGTAAAATTGTAGTTTTCCAAAGTTTTCCCTAAAGCAACCGCATCATGTACAATTCATCATTTCTTATATTTGTATGCACATGTATGAGCTACAAAGTTAATAGGAGAAAGTAAGGATCACTTAGGCCTAACTTGTATGCCATCAAACCAAGAGATCTTGCTACTAGTGCAGGATCTTAACATGCATAAAGGATAGATTGTTAGAGATACGGATAAAGATATGTTGCTTTTATTTGGTATTGCATTAATTTGGAGTTATATTTGGTATCGTATTGATTTGGGTCAAATAATTGGTATAGAATTATTTATTATAATTGACCCAAATATATGCTCTAGAATATTCTTATCTAGAATGCTCTTTTAGATAAGGATAAACCATGTATAAATAGATGCAAGGTTTAGCATTGTAAATCAATCAAGCATCTTTTGTAATATTAATCAAGTAATCAATAAAATTTTTGCCTTCTAATTGTTTTACCGTTTAATCTTTCTCTCCTCTTTTGATCAAATTCTAACATGGTATTAGAGCTTGGTTATACATAAAGATATAGAGAGGGTTGCCGTTAACCAGGTAAAAAGGATTTCGTCTCATTTTCCACTACCTCTTTAATCAGTTCGCTTGCTGTTGCGGATCTATTATCATTTAATTTTCTCTTACCATTTTTAATGTATTCTGCCATTTCTTCTTTGTTAGTTTCAATATCTATTACTTGTTGGTGGTGATTGTAATAGATGATTGTTGTTGTTGAGTTTGAGATCTGTTATTTGTTGTTGATGATTGTAGTAGACGAGCGTTGTTGGTAATTTTGAAATCTATTATTTATTGTTGTTAAAAAAAGAAAAAAGAAGAAAAAAAAAACTTGTTTTGGGTTTTGTTGAATTGGAATTCGAGATGGCAAATGAGGATGATGGAGGCGTTGGAAAACTTGATTATCTTGATATGGAGTGAAGTTAGAATTCATATAGGATGATGGAATATGGTTGAAGATTTTTTGTGACCTATTGCTGATGTCGAGTGGCATTGTCACCATTGTTCTTCCTTGCTAAGTTGGAGTTTTAAGTTATTTAGCGGTGAAGCTATCTTGTTGCTTTTGTCTCTGCTTGTCGCTAGAAGGCTAATGGTCAGTGGTGAGCTATGCTGTGCTGTTGGGCTTGAAAGCGGTGTATGAATCATATTTGTATGTCAGATATTGTAATGTTCCTTTGCAGTTGTATGGTTTGCGAGTGTTTTGATGTGATTTCGTTAATGTAGTCTTTTGTGTTAAAAAAAAGGGACGGTGGGTGTCTGGATTGATTTTGTTTGAGGTGTATGTGGTTTATGCGTTTGTAGATGAAGGTCTATGTTTTCATGTAATGGTTTGGTGAAGTGGTTTCAGTGTTGTGGGAGGTAAATAGTGATAGGATGGGATTTGTAATGGTTTTTGATTTGCTATTGTTTGTTTTTTGAGCATGAAGAAGTGGGCGTTTGCAATTTTGGGAGGATGGGGTTATTAAAGTTAGTTGTTTGGATTGTGTCCCTGGTGTGTATGTAGAAAAGGGAGATGCTGTGAAAGTAAATTAGTGATGCAGCTGCGAGTATTTGAGGAAGGGAAGGAGTTGTGATGAGGGAGTATTGTAGTGGTTCTTGCTGTCACTGCTGATTGTAAATAAGAGGTGTATGTTACTGTTGTAGTTTGAATGTGGTGATATTGTAACACCCCACCTCCGTTAAGGTCACTCACAAAGGGAATGCCTTAACTTTGGTGGAGCATTTTAGTAAACAGAACAGAAACTTACAGGACAGATAAAACAGTACTTGAAAAAATTTAACTTTATTACAGTAGAAACAGAAATCAATATGGTTACATCCTTTCAAATCTCAGAATTCAAGTACAAATATCAGTCTTGTACAAAAGCCTTCAAAATGCATGTTTTAAAATCATAATCCCCATAGAACGGGAGCTATACAGAGCCAAGCCATACTTTAAGCACTTCAAGCAGAGAGAAATCCGGATCAAGCTAAAGTATTCCCTCCTTGGATAACCTGGGGGGGGGGGAACGGAAGAAAGGAGGCGAAACAACAAGGGTCAGACAAAAAGTCTGGCAAATCCAGTGACTTTCAGCATATGAACAAATAATAATAATATGACATGAACATAAAACTGGATGAGAGATAACTGTAACAGGTATAGCAGATATAACAGAAGAACAGAATGACATAGACTATTGCTTTACACTTCTCTGCACTAATACTAGTATAACAGAATTAGGTGTCACCCTAATGTCTAAACTGAAACGGAAACGGGTACAGAATAATTTAACAGAAACAGGATGCTAATAATGGGCCTTTACTACCCGATCAGAAACAAACAGAAGCAGAAACAGATTAATCCCTACAGAAGCAGAATGTAGAATTAGGTGTACACTAGTAATGGGCCTTTACCACCCGAACAGACGGTACCACGCAGAAACAGACAGGTGTTACCACCCAACAGAAACAGACGGTACCAACAGAAACAGACAGAACTAAGTGTACCCTAAAACCCTACCCCAAGCGATCGGCTCCCTAATACATAAATATCCTGTGTCGGCCCCACAATAGGGTGTATCACTCCCTAAAGTGACAACCAATTGGCACAGACCTATTTACAGATGTCACGGCGTCTTACATCCTCAGAGGCAGACCGGGATCCATGCACGCACATGACCCGGTTGGAACGCACCATCAACACCCCTAGCCATTATCAGAATGAACCGCTTATAATTAGTTCAGTAAGCGTGCCCGGACCCTACTTCCTGTTGGGTCAAAGTTTTGATACCAGAAAGGGTTACTGACTAATATGGGTCCCAAACAACAGATGACACAAGTAATTCCCCTCCTAACCTTGTGTCCCCAGACTAACAGATTTTAGTTTAACTTGTCTACAAGTTTCAGACATACAAAATTTAGATTAACTAGTTCATAGATCAGGCAATCAAGTTAACAGGTTTTCAGACTAACGGATCAGATGTTCGGATTAACAGGCTTACAGATTAACTGGTTCCATATTATCTAACTTTGTATTGGGCCTACGGATTCACGAAACGGGTTTATCAGATTCATTGGTCCAATTGGTTTAACCTTACCCAACACGTTTTAGACATCACAATTATCTCAGATTTTCATTAATTAAATATTAATGCCCAAACCTCTCACATTAGACTGACAGTTTGCGGCTACTGGTTAGGCCGGTTGGTTCCGGGCAGGTTTCTGTCGCAAACTGAGTCTAACCTCGGGTTTCAAGCACGTTATGACTAACTTCTCACATTAGAACCTATTGTTTGCGACCACTGGAATATGCCGGGCGGTTCCGGGCAGAATTACGTCGCAAACTCATTCTAACCTCGAGTTAGCCATGTTTATCTTTGCGGCCAATTAATTAATGATTTACCATTTATACTCATGCCTAATATACATGTCAATTATTCATAGCTAATGACAACAACAGACTGAATATATCAACTTAACGGATATAGCAGATAACAAGTTTTGCAGATTAGGCGACTTAACGGATTTAGCCGATTAAACAAACTAGCAGATTTTAGCATATAACAGATTAGGCATCTCAACAGACAAATTTAACAGACTAGGCATCTCAATCTAATTAGCAGTTTAGGCAGAATTGGCAGATTAGAACTAGCAAATTAGGCAAATATATTAGATTTAATCATTCCTTAAGGTTTCACAACATATCTTGCCTAAATATAAATCTTGCCTAAGTTCACATGCATAAATAATAGTCATGATTCCCAATATGATCATTTATCCCATGTTTGCATTAAATTCACATAGCACAGATTATGGTCATAATTTACCATATATCATATGTTCCCCTTTTTATTAAACTTGCAAAGTACAGAAGATCCATATATAGATTATACCAAATATAACCATAGATTACTATGCATGTCATATATCCCAAAGATCCCTTACTTAGGTGTTTATTTACATAATAGATATCCTACTTCCATGTAAGTCTTTCTACCTAAGCCATATTCCCTTTTTTTTTAAAGTCATAGTCCGTTATATAAAATATGCCCAAGGATCTAGATCTAACCTGTATTATGTCTTTCTATTCAGATCTTAATTTTTAACATGCCTTATATTCCAGATTTACAAGTCATATATTATCATATGATAATCCCAAATTGTTATATATGCATAGATCTAGATCTAGTATACAACCTATGTCCTTCACTCAAATCAGTCACAAATCAGTCCAATTATGCATCATTCATTTTATTGTCCCAAATATTTTAGCGTATGTTAATCTCTTATGAGATTGGCTCAGGCTCGTGGTAGCCTGGCTATAGAACAAAAAGAGGAAAGAGATAAGATAGATCCAAACAGAACAGAAAAGAACAGATATAATCTCATATTCAGATTTACAATTCATGTCACAATCAGAATTAACGTTTATATCGGAAAATAACTGTACTTGCCTTGATTGGATTAAAGAAAGAACTTTAACTTGTTGTAGAATCTTTGCAGAAACTTTAATCTCTAGTTTGAATTGAGTTGCTTAGGCTGATGTTGATTATCTTCTAGTTTTGATTCCAGCAGAGTAGCGACGCCATTATTTTATTTTAGTTAGAATAAAGGCAGAGTATAGGTAGAATGAAGTTGTGTGGAGAGAAAGTGAGGTTTGGGGTTGTTTTTATAGGAGAATAGGGTGATTTAGAGCCTTCAGATCAGTCCAGAAGTCATCAGAATCGTACAGCTCGAATACACATCATCCAGCCACTCAAAAGAAGACACGTCACCTCAGAACACTCCAGAATTCGGTGCTGGATTTGTATGGGCGCACTTGGCAGGTGCGCCAGTGTATTTTTGTACTGGCGCACTTCACAAGTGCGCCAGTGTATTCTGGCCTGTTTCCGGTTTTTCTGCCTAACTTTGTTCGTCCATATCTTCTTCATACGAACTCCGATTTATGCAAATTCGGACTCTATTTCGCGTATTTTTCCGAGAAGAACACAATGGCGCAACCCTTTTCCCTTATTTCTTCTCCTAAAAATTAATTATACCTTGATTTTTAACTCTTATGTTTACAGAAAATACGGGGTGTTACAGATATTTTGTTGTTTTGATCTGGTGATTGTGGTGATTTACGGCTTTGGGTATGGTGATTCCGATTGTAGCAGGGAATCGTTATGGTGACACTGCACTGTATGGAGAGCTGAGTGATGATGATGATGGGTTGATTGAGTTGTTAGAGAGTAACATTAGTTTGAAGATGTTTATTGTTCGTTTGATGTCTGTATCGGTAACTCTGTTTATTAGGAGGGCAATTGGCATTGATTGAAGGTGGTAGATGGTATTGTAAGGTATGTTTGGAGGATGCAAACATATGCTGATTCATCCCTATTGATTTGGTTTTGGTTTGTTTTCATTCGATATATTTAACGGAAGTAAACATATGCAAACTCATCCCATTTTGGTTTATTTTGTTTTCTTTGTATGTTTGGGGATGCAGACGTACAAACACATCCGGGACCAGTTTTGTCATTTGACCGCTCAGATCTTTTGCTTACAGATCAGATTAAAGAGTTGTTGTTGAGTATTTGGTATTACTCTCTAACAATATTAAAATGGTTGCTCAATCTTGCTACTCTTTACTTTGCGGCTTTTATTTAGTAAACTCACGATTCTTCACATCGTGTGTTTGAGGGGGGATGTTAGAGATAAGGATAAAGATATATTGCCTTTATTTGGTATTGCATTAATTTGGAGTTATATTTGGTATCGTATTGATTTGGGTCAATATTTGGTATAGAATTATTTATTATAATTGACCCAAATATATGCTCTAGAATATTCTTATCTAGAATGCTCTTTTAGATAAGGATAAACCATGTATAAATAGAGGCAAGGTTTAGCACTGTAAATCAATCAAGCAAATTTTGTAATATCAATCCAGTAATTAGCAAGAAATGTAGCCTTCTAATTGTTTTACCATTTAATCTCTCTCCCCTCTCTTGATCAAATTCTAACTAGATTTACATATCCATATGAAAGAAAACCAGGTTTTTCATCTTCTGTTTTCTTAGTTCTTATGTGTGAACTTGCAACTGTAACTGTGCATATTAGATTGAAATTAAGCATGTTAGAATGAAAAAATATGAAACAATACCTGATTTTTAATCAGTGAATGAACTAGTAGCTTTAATTCTGCAATTGGATTTTAACATTGAACTATTTGCTTATCCTCGAGATGTGCCAAAACTACCGTGGTCATTGTTGTGACACCCAGCATCCGTTAATGTCACTCATTAAGAGAATGCATTAAGTTTCATGAAGCATTATAGGTAAACAGAAATTAAAACATTACAAGACAGACACAAAATAGCAGTGGAATTTAAAAACTTTATTAATCATAAAGCATCGTGGTTCAAAACATCATATGTCCTACCTCTAAAAAAAAATTAAAACAAAAACTTCCTCTAAAAAACATCATATGTCTGAAAATACATAAACCCAGTACATCATTAAAACTTCTGTCTTGCATTTAAAACATCAGAGCACAAATTAAAAGAAGCAAAATCTTCAAATAAAAACATAGCCATAGTAGCAAAGATAAGAGCTTGAGCAATACATCTAAGTAGCTCCAGCAAAATGATAGTAGAATCTTGATCAAGCTTGAGTATACCCACCTTGAGAACCTAGAGGGAGGGGGACAAAAGAAAGAAGAGGAAACAAAAAGGTTCAGACATAAAGTCTGGCGAGTCCAGTTACTTTTAGCAAATAAATAAGTAAAAGTATCATGATAGGTGAAATGACCCAAACTTCCCCGTAAAGGAAAGTACGGGTTGAATTGAGAACAATACTCATCAGAACACAAACAGAAGAACATTTCATTGCTTATTACAACAATTACATCAGAGTACAAGAATATATCAGAGTATAAATACATATTACACAATTGACATACAATATCAGAGATTTAAATTCCTTTAAATACATAACAGCGGAAAAATAATACAAAATACAACTGAAAGAAATACAAGGATACAGAGCTTTCGCTTCAGCTGTAAAACAGGATCCTATGAATATAATATCTGCAAAATCAAAACTACTAGCTGCCCGTGTGGAAAATATAGGCACCCAGAGTTTAGGTTAAAACAATAAACTCCAGGCCAGTCATGGGACTGGTATGAGAACTAAAACAATTATTAGCTTGATTTTAAAGTTGGGTAAATCACGGGACCACGTCGTATAACACGGAATGGGTTTACTCCGCATGACCTCTAGTTTAAAAGAAAACAACACAATGCTTTTTGGAAAAATGAAGCAATTATAAGACTCAGGTCCCATCACACAATGCAACGCAAGCCGGAGGATAGAGTTTTCCCTTATAATAGCCAAAAATGCTTGATACGCGAAATTTCATCTTTTATTATTACTATAAGTGAAGAAATCAACTTTGAATATAAATGTATCAATCATAGGCGACATGGGTACCATATATCATGTCGCCATACTAGTTCTACAATCAAAACCGCATGATGTCGTATTGGAAGTTGGATTTCCATATATGAACCAAGGCAAGGGATCGTCCTTACCGAATTCGAGACATTATAGCCCGGGTCTCAAGACTCAGCCGCAACTGCACCTAGGAGCGCCAGGGCCGGTCATCCATCGATGATTAGTTATACCATAAACTATATGTTAGCCTGCCCTATAGGGCATAAAATAATCTGGTCAGTAATGTCGACTGGACCACTATCGATATATATGTCTGAGGCGCCTCTCTATCCATCAAGTAATAATAATCAACATCCATATGAGCAAAATGCCAGGGCTTGTAAATGCTGACACCCCACCTAGCTGGAAACTAATATATGTCCATTTCCCTGGGGTCCTTCTTCCGTTTCTGGTTCATACCGGGGTGTGGGGCTCGCGAAGTAACGCTGTACACAAAGCTATGCCTAAAATGGGCTGTGCTTTGATCATCTACCACAAGGCTCTACTTTTCAACAATAAGCCTTGATCATTTGCATCTTAGCATGTCACATTGTCAATCCATACCATACCATTGATTTCTGCCAATATATAACCTCTAAGCTCGTATGTCAGACGTTGTATTCCTTTATGTTGTATTCGTTAATCTCTGCTAAATATATATCTGTTTGGTGGTGGAGAATTTATTCTCTTGCTTAACACGCTCTGTGGAACCAACTGTAATAATCCAAAAATCCCTCGCTTGGGAAATCGCCGGATACACTAACTTTGGGCATACAACACATTAGAACAAATAAGAGAAGACTTTTATAAACATTATAATAATGTTACATTAGAGTACAAAATATATCAGAGTACATCGATAAATAATAATACAGCGAAAGATTAATTACAATAACTGTAATACAATGCAGCGGTGGCAAATAAAATAACACAACAGGAGACTATTAATGCTTTGGACACAGCTTTGAGCAGGATTTTGAATCGAAGCTTAAAGCTATGTCAAGAGCATTGATAGTCTTCCGCTATGTTACTTTATTTGTTTCCGCTGCTTTGTATTACAGTTATTGTAATTAATCTTCCGCTGTATTATTATTTATCGATGTACTCTGATATATTCTGTACTCTGATGTAACATTATTATAATGTTTATAAAAGTCTTCTGTTATTTGTTCTGATGAGTTGTATGCCCAAAGTTAGTGTATCCGACGATTTCCCAAGCGGGAGATTTTTGGGTCATTACAACAGGCATATAAAGTGGATAAGAAAGACAACATCATAAAAGGTAGGTATGACAAGGTAAACATGATAGAGTGTATACGCTTCTCTAATGATTACTCTACGCCGATACTAGTATAAGCAGAATGAGATGATCCCCACAACTATAAGATGGTAGACTTAGGCGTACTTCCAGTGAGAGGTTTTCACCCCACACAATCAATAGGTAGCCTAACGTACCGGGGTAACCCCTACGGGTATTAACGGGCTCCTAAACATACCGGAATCTAAGTGTACCCTAATTACTATCCTAATCGATTAGCTCCCTACTCCTAGATACCCTATGACGGCCCCACATTGGGGTGTATCACTCCCTAAAGTGGCAACCCTTCATTTTCCGGATGTGCACAACCATATCTACTGATGTCACAACGTCTTATTTTCCCAAGTAGGCGGAGTCATGCACGCACATGACCCCGATGGAATGCGCCATCAGACACCGTCCCCACTTTTGGATCTCTTATATTCAGCCCAGTAAGCGTGCCACGAGTCCGACCTAGTTCGGAGTACTCATTTTATACCTATATGTGGGTTACTGACCGGAATGGGTCTCACACACAAGATGATGCAAGCTCTCCTCTTTGTCTTGCATCCCCACTACAATGTTTTCCTCAGATTATGCCTACCTACTGGTGTCATTAAATTGTATAATCCCAACAGGTTAAGTTTGTGGGCCTATATATAAATATTACCCACCCACCCCAGATTTACTAAGCCCGCCCACTGTTTTAAACAAGTTTACTTAACCCTTAATCAGGTTCATGTTCATACAATCCCTATGGATTCAACTAGGTTAAGTATTCCAATTCATTACCATGTCCATTTATGGTTATAATGTGCTAGACCTCCCACATTAAGCCTACCACTTGTGGATGCTGGATATGCCGGTCGGTTCCGAGCACACTTCTTCCACAAGTCGGGCTTAATCTCGTGTCTTAGCACGTCTCGTGTTTGTGTACCTATACCCCTCACATTAGATTCACCACTTGTGGTCGCTGGATATGCCGGGCGGTTCCGGGCAGACTTCCACCACAAGTGTAATCTAACCTCGTGTCTAGGTGCGGTTATAGTTTCTAATTACTGTAATCCTAGGCATTTCCATTATTAACCAAATTTATCTATGTCGTTATAGGTTACCATGTTCCTTTTCCCAAGTTAAGTTCATAATAAACTATATGCCCCAATTTCATATTATTACACTTTATTCAAGTTATGCACAAATTCTCAATAACAAGTTATGCCCAATATTAATGTTTTCCCCTTGTTCCCAATCTAACGTATTTGCATATTTCAGCGGCATGCCCAGGCTCGAAGGTAGCCTAGCTATATAAAAATAAAGGGAAAAGATAGAGGGAAAAGGACAGAGATGATCATATTAACAAGGTTTACATGTAATGGCATAAACATATAGTGGCATAATGACAAGATAAGCATATAGTATGAACATGTGACAATAGCACTAATTCTAGAATAATAGGGATAAGCATGATGTGATCTAAACAATGATTTAGGTGTCCAACTAATGACAGATATGATTTCACCATAAACATAATAGAGCAGGTATAGGGTAATCTAAACAATGAATTAGATCTACAATCAAAGGCATATCCGACATGATAAAGTTTAAGATCTAAGTCATAGTCATGTCAGGATATCATAGATACACAATTTATAATAGATCTGATATGATTCAAGCAGTCACAGGCATAGATCCAAATTATAGTCATATCAAGTTCTACTTTTTAATTATTTAGATCTAAAAGTAACTTAAACTCACTTTGTTTGGATCTAGAAAAATAAAAGAAGAATAGCAGATGTTGAATCATAGATCTACACTTGAATAACTCTAAACTTGATTAACTCGATTGCAGAAGGAGAAAAAGGTTTGATTCAATCCGGGCAGCGAAAACATCTAGTCCTCCATTATTTTTAGTGTGCAAAAAATGAAAAATGCGGCCATATAAATAGCTACCAGCCCCAAATCCTAATCTGCCACGTCTGGCCTAGGGGGGTCGATCCCCCTTTTGGGAAATGTGGAAAACATCATGAATGCCAGTTAGTCTCTCTGGTAGCTTTACCGATAGACCATTTAGCAATCCTTTCTGTTATGGGAAATGGCCCTACAAATCTTGGTGTCAATTTCTCTACAAAACCAAAGCGAACCACATTCCTCAAAGGTGGTACCTTAATGAAAACCATGTCTCCTACTTCAAATTCAATGTCAGTCCTTCTTTTGTCTGCGTAGGATTTCTGCCTCTCTTGCGCGGTCTTCATTCGCCGCCTAATAAGATCAATCTTCTCGGACGCTTTTCTAGCCATATCTGATCTAAGTAATAGCCTTTTTGTAGATTCCCCCAACAAGTTGGTGATCTACAGGGTTGTCCGTACAATGCTTCGAAGGCTGTCAAGTCAATTCTTGCTTGATAACTGTTCTTGTAGGCGAACTGTACTAAAGGAAGATGCTCTTCCCAAGTCCCTTCGAAGTCTAGGATACACATCCTCAAAAGAATCTCAAGAATTCTATTCACCCTTTCTGTCTGTCCATCGGTCTGTGGGTGATAAGTTGTGCTCAAATACAACTGTGTACCTAACGCTTCTTGCAAGCTCCTCCAAAATTCACTGGTGAAGAAGGGGTCACGATCGCTTATGATGCTGGAAGGTACTCCATGAAGACGGACTATCCCAAGAACGTAATTTGCTACCAACCATGTTGCCGTCCTCTTACTCTTAACTGGAATGAAATGAGCGCTCTTAGTAAGTCTATCCACCACAACCCAAATACTGGTGTTGCCTTTCTTTAATCTAGGAAAACCATCTATGAAATCCATAGAAATGCTCTCCCATTTCCACTGCGGAACCTTCAAAGGATGAAATAAACCACCAGGCTTCTTTTGCTCAGCTTTGACTTGCTGACAAACTAAACATTGAGAAACAAACTCTGCCACATCTTTCTTCATCCTAGCCCAAAAGAAAACCCTCTTCACATTCCTATATGTCTTATCACCCCCCGGATGAATGGTCATCTTAGAGTGATGGGCTTCTTCTAGGACTATGTTTAACCAACTTCCAGTTTGGGGGAACACAAAGCCTTCCATCTCGTCGCAACCACCCTTTATCGTCTATGGAATATCTACTGAGGTGACTGGAAGTCTCCCCTTTACTGAGCCTATCCAAGATGTTTGAAATCTGTGGATCATCTCGCTGCGAAGCTCGTATTTGATCCATAAGAGTAGGTCGTATCTCTAGCGATGCAAACAAACCGAGCAAAAACTCGGTGGATGGTCTAAAGTCGATATGAACTCCAAGCTTTTCCTCTCCACAAACAGAGGACTTAAGGCCATCGTCTGCCTACTCAGTGCGTTTGCCACCACATTACCCTTGCTAGTGGTATAAATAATCTCAAAATCATAAGAAGCTAGGAACTCCATCCACCTTTGTTGCCTTAAATTAAGATCCTTCTGCGAAAACAAGTACTTAGGAGATTTATGATTGGTGTACAACTCGAACTTCTCTCCAAGCAAATAATGACGCTACATCTTAAGCGCGAATACTATGGCAGCTAGCTCTCATGGGTAGGGTAGTTATTCTCATGAACTCTTAACTGTCTACCCCCATAACACACTACCTTTCCTTCATGCATCAGAACCGCACCAAGCCCTGTACCACATGCATTAGTGTATACTGTAAATACTTTATTCCCATCAGGCAAGGTCAAGACTGCGGCTATTTTTAAACCCCTCTTCAATTGTTAGAAAGCAACATCACAATGTATATCCCATGAAAACACCAAATTCTTCTTTGTCAGCCTTTTGAGTGGGGCTGATATCTTTGCGAAGTCCTTAATGAACTTCCTATAATAGCCTGCTAATCCAAGAAAGCTTCTCACCTCCGTTGCATTTTTCGGAATTTTCCAATCTTGGACTTCAACTACTTTTGCCGGATCACTGCTATCACATTTTTAAAAACCGTATGCCCTAGAAATCTCACATCTTTTCTCCAAAAATGGCATTTGGAGAACTTTGCCCTAAGCTGATGTGCACAAAGAGTTTTCAAAACTTCTCTCGAATGTTGGGCATGCTCTTCTTCGCATTTTGAGAAGATCAAGATATCATCAACAAAGACCACGACAAATTTATTTAGAAACTCCTGAAATACCCTACTCATCAGATCAACAAAATAGGCGGGTGCATTCGTCAACCCAAAAGGCATAACGAGCCATTCAAAGAAAACATCTAGAGTCCTAAAAGCGGTCTTATCTATACTGTCTTCAGCCACCCACAACTGATGAAACCCCCATGGCCAAGTCTAACTGAGAGAATCCTAAGGTACCAACAAGTTGGTCAAACAGGTCATCTATTCTCGGAAGTGGGTGCATGTTCTTCTTAGTGAGTTTATTCAACTCTCTATAGTCCACACAAAAGCGAAGTGAACCATCCGCCTTAGTTGCGAATACTACTGGAGCACCCCATTCAGATATGCTTCGCCTAATAAACCCTTTCTCAAATAGCTCCCATACTTTCTTACTAAGCTCCCTCCTTTCCCTTGGAGCCATATGGCGCACAGGTAATGCAACTGGCTTTGCATTGTCCACCAAATATATACAAAAATCGATCTCGCGCCTCGGAGGTAAGCCCGTACCTCATCAAAAACATCGGGATAGTCACAGACCATTGGGGTAGATCGCAGATCATTGATAGATTTGTTAAGAGAATCTAGGAAACTAAGCACGAGAGACCCTTGCGGGTCATAAGAAATCTCAAGGGTCCTCCCATGACAAGTCAAAAGTCTAACGACCTTCCTCTCACAATCTAGAATGACACCATTCATGGTTAGCCAATCCATCCCTAGAATCAAACCATAACCCATAAAACCGAGCACATACGCGTCGCACACAAACTCGACGCCTAACATAAATATTCTCAAGCCCCGACAAATCATGGAAAAATGAGCCGAACCACTAATGGGGTTTGAGACAACTACGAGATCCACTACCATACTAGTATTTAGGTGCAGAGACTCAACCACAGAACTAGATATAAATGAATGTGAAGCACCAAAATCAAAACGAGTTCTAATAGGATGGCTGGAAAGAGAAATCAAACTTTCCGTGGAAACTTTCCTACCTCTATCTGGAGCACTAGTCGCGAGAGCATGCACTTGCCTCCAGAAGCTCCTGCCCTTTGACCTTTTCCCTATTTCTTTGGGCACTCCTTAGAAAAGTGTCCGACCTCTCCACAACTAAAGCAAGAATTCTTCCTTCTTTTGCAATCCTTGATCAAATGACCCTCTCGCCCACAATTGTGGCACTTCCTATTATCCTAAGCCTTTTCATTCTTTCCGCCCTTCTTATGTTGCTATTGTTGTTGTTTCTTCGGCCATATTTTCTTGTTTTGTGATTCCACAACTTTAACTTCCTTCTTGTCGCTTTTGTCTTCCTCATGCATCAAGGCCATATCAACAAGCCTTTCAAACGTTGCTCTCATTGGAATATGGGACATAGCTAACTCATGAAGGGGTTCATGCAGCCCTTTAATAAACCGTAAAGCTTTCTTATGCGCTACCAGTTCCAATCCAAACCTTGCTAGCTGGTTGAATTTGTTCACATATTCATTAACAGTCAGTTTTCCTTGTTTGAGCGCCAAGAACCTCTCCATTTGCATGCTTTTCTCAGTTTGAGAAAGAAACTTCATTTCAAACCTCTGTCTAAAATTATCCCAAGTTTTCACCGGACGCCCCGCTTGGGTTACTTCCCACCAGAACGAAGCTTCATCTTTCAGTAGCCAGGCGGCTAGCTGAATCTTCCTACAATCGTCCACATCGAAAATTCCAAACAAGTCCTGTGTCTCCTTGAGCCACTTCCTTGCCTCTACGAATGTATCAGTTCCATGGAATGGCTTTCCTCCCATAGCACGGAAATCTTTGCAGATCTTAGAGCAGTTGCCTACATGCGAAGGAGGAGGAGGAACGATGGGTGCAGCTGGGGGAGGAACGTCAGCTTGACCACTGGCAGGCGATGTGGCCTCCGGATACCTACGGAACCAGCCTGGAATCGTAACGCCCTCTGGAACATTAGGTTCCCCAGACATGCTGAAAAGAAAAGGAAAGGGATTCAGACAAAGGATCGAAAGATGTTACATATGGCTTTGGGGAATATGTTTTTCAAATCGGACTTTTCTTTTGAAAATGCTTTCTTTTGAAACCTTTTTGAAAATAGTTTTCAAACACTTTTATCTGATCTGTAACCTTCAGCTCTGATACCAAGTGTGACACCCAACGTCTGTTAATTTCACTCATTAAGAGAATGCATTAAGTTTCATGAAGTGTTATAGGTAAACAGAAACAGAAACATTACAAGACAGATATAAAATAGCAGCGGAATTTAAAACTTTATTAATCATAAAGCATCGTGGTACAAAAAATCATATGTCTGAAAATACATAAACCCAGTACATCATCAAAACTTCGGTCTTGCACTTAAAACATCAGAGTACAAAATAAAAGAAGCAAAATTCCGAAGAAAAAAAAACATAGCCATAGTAGCAAAAGATAAGAGCTTAAGCAATACATCTAAGCAGCTCCAGCAAAATAATAGCAGAATCCTAATCAAGCTTGAGTATTCTCACCCTGAGAACCTGGGGGAAAACAGAAGAAAGAAGAGGAAACAAAAAAGGTCAGACATAAAGTCTAGCGAGTCCAGTTACTTTATCAAATAAATAAGTAGAAGTATCACGATAGGCATTCAAAGAGGATGAGAAAGATAACATCACAAAAGGCAGGTATGACAAGGTAAACATTATTCTACACCAATACTAGTATAACCGGAATTGGATGATCCCAACAGCTATAAGATGGTAGACTTTGGCATACTTCTAGTGAGAGGTTTTCACCCTGTACAATCAACAAGCAGCCCAACGTACCGAAGTTACCCCTATGGGTATTAACGGGCTCCTAGACATACCAGAGTCTAAGTGTACCCTAATTACTACCCTAATCGATCGGCTCCCTACTCCTTAGATACCCTGTTTTGGCCCCCACAATAAGGTATATCACTCCCTAAAGTGGCAACCCTTCATTTTCTGGATGTGCACAACCATATCTACTGATGTCACACCGTCTTATTTTCCCGAGCAGACGGAGTCATGCACGCACATGACCCCGATGGAACGCGCCGTTAACACCGTCCCCACTTTAGGATCTCTTATATTCAACCCAGTAAGCGTGCTCTGACTCCGACCTAGTTCGGAGTACTCGTTCGATACATTATATGGGTTACTGACTAAAACGGGTCCCACACACAAGATGATGCAAGCTCTCCTCTTTGCCTTGCATCCCCACTACTAGGTTTTCCTCATATTATGCCTACCTACTGGTGTCATAAAATTGCATAATCCCAACAGGTTAAGTTTGTAGGCCTATATATAAATATTACCCACCCACCCCAGATTTACTTAACCCACCCACTGTTTCAAACAAGTTTACTTAATCCTTAAGCTGGTTCATGTTCATAAAATCCCTATGGATTCAACTAGGTTAAGTATTCCAATTCATTACCATGTCCATTTATGGTTATAATGTGCTAGACCTCCTACATTAAGCCTACCACTTATAGATGTTGGATATGCCGGTCGGTTCCGGGCAGACTTCTTCCACAAGTCGGGCTTAACCTCGTGTCTTAGCACGTCTCGTGTTTGTGCACCTGGACCCCTCACGTTTGATTCACCACCTGTGGTCACTGGATATGCCGTGCGGTTCTGGGCAGACTTCCACCAGAAGTGTAATCTAACCTTGTGTCTAGGCGCGGTTACAGTTTCTAATTACTGTAATCCTAGGCATTTCCATTAATAACCAAATTTACCTATGACGTTATATGTTTCCATGCCCCTTTTCCCAAGTTATGTTCATAATAAACTATATGCCTCAATTTCATATTATTGCACTTTATTCAAGCTATGCCCAAATTCCCAATAACAAATTATGCCCAATATTAACGTTTTCCCCTCATTCCCAATCTAACGTATTTGCATATTTCAGCGGCATGCCTAGGCTCGAAGGTAGCCTGGCTATATAAAAATAAAAGGGAAAAGATAGAGGGAAAAGGACAGAGATGATCATACTAACAAGGTTGACATGTAATGGCATAAACATATAGTGGCATAATGACAAGATAAGCATATAGGATGAACATGTGAGAATAGCACTGATTCTAGCATAATAGGATAGGCATGATGTGCCGATCTGATTTGGCCATAAACATAATAGAACAGGTATAAGGTGATCTAAGCAATGAATTAGATCTACAATCAAAGGCAGATCTGACATGGTAAAGGTTAAGATCTAAGTCATAGTCATGTTAGGATATCATAGATACACAAGTTATAACGGATATGATATGATTCAAGCAGTCACAGGAATATATCCAAATTATAGTCATATCAAGTTCTGCTTTTTAATTATTTAGATCTAAATGTAACTTAAACTCATCGTGTTTGGATCTGGAAAAATAGAAGGAGAATAGCAGATTTTGAGTCACAGATCTACACTTGAATAACTTTAAACTTGATTAACTCGATTGCAGAAGAAGAAAAAGGTTTGATTCAATCCGGGCTGCGACAACATCTAGTCCTCCATTATTTTCAGTGTGCAAAACATGAGAAATGAGGCCATATGAATAGCTACCAGCCCCAAACCCTAATTTGCCACGTCTTCACTCGGGGGGTCGACCCCCCTTAGGGGGCGACCCATGCGTCGACACCCCCCATAAGGGGATGACACCCCTGGGCGGGATAATTCCCGCCCACCTCATTTCTATGCGATTTGAACTATTTTGACTAAATTTTGAATTTCTGGACCCTATGTATATGTATGTGTGTGTGTGTATATATATATATATATTCATCTTGTGCGTATACAAACTTCAAACCTTCATAACTTCTTCATACGGTGTCCGTTTTATGCAAACCAATTGTCTATTTTGACCAGAATTCCGAGAAAAACGCAATGGTGCAGTCTGTTACCCTTAATTATGAATGATAAATTAAATATTCTTTAATTTATCATCTTTAGTGTTGTTAACATTACGGGGTGTTACAATTGTTGTACTCCTTCCCATTGCTCGAAGTCGTCCTGAAATATCTTGTCCTAACACTTGTGAAAGTCCATCTTCTTTGATATTATATGTTGAGTTAGATTGTGATCCACTATCAATTTTTTATATTTCCTTCTACATAATTAATAAAAATTATATTTCACAGACGAGTTCCTAAATGTATCATTCTAAAACAATTTATTATCAACAAAAAATCTGAAGAACGTACAATAGTGTTTCCAACTTGTATAGTCACCGGTTCACCATTTTCCCGAATGTGAGATTTTATCAGAATGTGAACTCTAGCAATGGATAAGGGATCAACACTTTGGTTTTTCTACAATAAAAAGAATATTGAATTAAAAAATAAATCATATTAATCTAATTAATGTAATGCTAAAATAAATTAGCTAGATATTTTTCTCACCATACCTTCAGTCAGTCGAGCCATCCCTGTACGATAACATGTATGTGATATTTGCTTACCTCTAATACGTTTAAATTTCTCACTTCTTTCCTGTAATACATAGTTGTAATACCATGATTAGTAATTTTCACTTTTATATTTCATATGCGTAAGCGATCAAATAATTACATTAAAATAACCTTGAAACTTGCACTTGTTTTTGTCTCAACAAACCTCTTCCATTCATTTGCGCTTCTCATTTTATCTCGTTTTAACCCAAGTCTCTCCGCCTTAGTATTTGCTTCCCTTATCTTTTTAACGAGCTTAGCTTTTGAACATCTAAAAATGCATCCGATTTTTTGAAAAATAGGAACTCTTTTCCATTCTTCATCCCATTTAAATCTAGCCTACAATATTCAGTTTCATTTGTGTCATTGAACATAATTCATAACTACTTTTACCAATTATTTTATTTATTTTAACTTAAAAATCAAATTACATCTAAACACTTCGACTTATAAATCAATATTTTAAAGTTGTCATGGCTACCTTGCAGATCATTTTTTGTTACTGTACTAATTAATCAACATATTTATCCATGGGAGGCAATTTCCATGCACGTTGCTTTTAAAATATTTATATATTAACCGACCCTTCTAAAGCGAAGTAGGATTGCTTATATTGTTTGATAATTTATTTGCAGTTTAGGAAGGACAGCGCTACAACAATAATACCGATATAGCTCTACAATATTGATGACATAATATTAAGGAAGCAAACTTAAAAACGGTTCACTAACTTAAAAATATATTGTATTAACCATAATACCAATTAATAAAAATAAACTACATTTAACATTAAGCAAATGCTAATGACCAAAAATAAATGCGGCTCAAATTTCATGCAAAGGCCGATGAATGGTAAGAAATTAAAAAAAACTTGAATGAACTCCCACAAAAATACTCTTAACTCATCATTAAGTAGCCGCCAATCCTCAAGCGTAAACGGTGTTAAATTTTGGTGATACAAAATCACAAATAGGTGGAAACAAGTATGCAAAATGGAAAGTAAATATTTTAATATGGGTATGCGTTGATTGCATTTGCATGCGATGACCAAGAAATTAATGTAGGGATTGTTTTCTTCCATCTTTGCTAGGGAAAGGAATTGATTGATTTATTTGCCATGTTTGTGCCACTTGTTTCCATCGCAATATGCCTCCATTATTTATTACCATATCTTGGTAATTTGATTGATGACTCACATATATCTCACATGCTACATATTGGTGTAGACTTCATTGTTAATTATCCTGACATGGAGCCAGTGATCCCCAGTGGTGTCTCTTCTTGTTAAGCCTAATTTGAGAGTTGGATAAGTAAACTTTTAAGTTTGTAATATTTTATAATTCTCTTATGTGGAATAAAATCTTTCTCCTACGAATTGGACCTACACTATCGCGATAGTAGTGGAACCGGTATAAATATTATGCGTTTGTTTGTTTCATCGTTATAGTTATTTACTATTTGTTTGGTGTAATAGAAAATTGCTATCATATTACACTGATGTTCAGTTAGCAAATCTAGATCTTGTTTATTGTTCTTCCGCATTTGTGCAATTTTTGCACAACAGATTAATATCAGAGTAAGACAATTTGTTTCAAATTGTGCGTCAATTATTTTTAAAAAGGTTAGTAGATTCAGTAGTAATTATGTTATTACTATTTTGGGAGAAAAAGAGACGTTGGTGGAGAAGATTAAGTTAAGAGAGAAGAGTGTTCCAGGCTTGGAACTTTAATGTTGCTTGAGCTTCGGATTCTTATTAAGGTAAAGTTATATGTTAGAATGCAGCCTGACCAACCATAGAAAAGAGATACTTTGTATAAAACAGCTTGGCGAAACTTCTTGGAGGTGGTAGCGACCCAAGATGAACCGCTGGAGGTGTTAGTGACCTTTCCAAGTGTTTGAGGACTTTGTATAACTTCAAGTTCAGTTGAGAAATGCTCGCATCGTATGAGAATTAGGTGATAAAGAGTTAAATGTGTTGAAGGGACCATTTGCGGACGGATTTGACATCGTTAAGGCTTATCGACTTGTGATGCTGCCTTGAATTGTTCAGTTCAGAGAGCTGATTTTGGCAGATTTTGTGCCACTGTGGTACATCATTGATTTTGTGATGTCGTCTTAAAGGAGTGGTTCTATATGCAGGTATGTGAAAGGAGAGACGTTTATCTTACATTCAGAGGTTCGAATTTTGGCTTTGTACTTGAATTAGTGATTGAGAAATATTTTTGGCCTTGGTGGTGTTGAGATTACTTTGGTGTAACAACCCGGATTTTCGAAATCAATTTTAAATTTTTATTTTATCTATTTTAATGGATTTTGAATATTTAAAATGATTTATTTTAAATAATTACAACTAAAAAATTATTTTAAACGAAGTTAGAACGTATAAATTTATTTTAATTATAAAACGAGCCTAAAATGGCGTGGTAGTTTGAAAATTAGATTTCTAATTTCAATTGAATATACAGAATTCATTATAAATCAGAATTGGACGAAACCAAAAATATTTGAATCTGTTTAACTATATCTTTCTAATGAATGTAAGAAACTGAGATTTCGTTTTATAAATTGTAAGTTACATCCAGTTTAAAATTGGAAATAGTCGCTATGGAATTTATATATATTTTAATATAATATATAACCCTTAAAAAATAGTCATTTTACATACAACCTCCGTTTTCGACGAAATCACTTTTGTATGATCTGGAATGTCAAATTATTGTTATACTTCAATTTTCATAATTTTGGAATTGATATGTGAGCGTGCTGGATTTAAACGTGTTTGGTAATTTCAGTTTGAATTTAACCAACTGGAAAATGACCATTTTTCAAACGGTCTCCAAATTTGACGAAATTAGTTCTGATAGGACCGTATCATCAAAACAAAGCTAGATATTTTTCTGGAATTTTTGGAGTCAGTATGTGGCCCGGTCAATTAAAATGTACATTCAAAATTCAATAAATTGATTTATATTTTAATTTTAATGAAAACTAATCGAAATAGTCGAATTGGCTTATGGGACAAATCCCATTGCGTTGAAATAGGGGTAATTAGCTAAGGACGATAGTCGGTGGGTTCGATTTGGAGTTCAAACGAAAAAGTAGCTTTTTGGGATTTAAATTAAATATAATTAATTAAATTTATAAGTGGGTGAACCCTCCTTTCTCCAATCCATTCTCGTTCCAAACCCAAAGAGACAACAAAAACAAATTGATCGTGGAAAATTCCGCGTCGCTCCACCGCGGCCTGCCGCCGCCGCCTCCCCATCAACGCGCTGATCCCCTCCGACCATCGGCCTCCTCCACCGCCTCTCCTCTCTCCTCCTGCCTCGTTTAAACACCACCGCCCCTTTAAACCCTAGATCCGCCATCTCCAGCAACCCCTGGCCCACGCCGCCGCCACATGAACTGACCCCCACCACCTGTCGCCTCCAGCGCCCCTCCTGCGCAAACCCTCCCCTCCAGTCCCCTGCGCCACCTCCAAGCGACGCCAATAACCGAGTTCCTCTGCAATTAAAGGTAAATAAATTCGCCTTGTTTAAAAATCATTTTTTTATATGAATAGCATTGTTTTTAAATTTATATAATGATGTACAAAGATCTGATTTTTAATTTATATCGTGGTGTATAAAAATTGGATTTTTACAAATATAGTTGTGAAATAAAAATGTGATTTTTCAATGAATTACATTAGAAGAAAAATGTTATTTTTATATGAATTACATAAGAAAAAAAATGTGATTTATCTATGAATTACATTAGAAGAAAAATGTGATTTTTCTATGAATTACGTTAGAAGAAAAATGTGATTTTTCTATGAATTACATTAGAAGAAAAATATGGTCTTTTATATATATACAGCGATATAAAAATGTGATATATATAGCGATATACAAATGTGATCTTTTATATATATATATATATATATATATATATATAGCAATATAAAAATATGATCTTATATATATATATAGCGATATAAAAATGTGATCTTTTATATATATATCGATATAAAAATGTGATCTAATATATATATATATATATATATATATATATATATGATCTTTTATATATATGTAGCGTTCTAAAAATGTGATCTTATATATATATATATGTAGTGTTATAAAAATGTGACCTTTTATATATGTAGCGTTATAAAAATATGATCTTTACAATATATGTAGCATAATAAAAATATGAACTTTATAATATATGTAGCATTATGAGAATGCGATTTTTAATTATATATAGCAAGATAGGAATGTGATATATATATATATATAGCATTGTTAAAAATATGATTTTTAATATAAACTGCGTGAAACAGATTGCGTTGGAATCACGGTGAAGTACACTACGCACTAGAAGTTGAACGGAATCCAAATCGTCCGCTAAAGAATGACGGAGTGGAAACCAAAGTTGAGAAATTCTCACTCTAATTTTGTTTACAGTTAAATATATACTAAGATGCAGACGGTGCTTAGTAGCACCCGACACCTTTGATTGAAACCATGGATGTTTGGTTATTTGTTTTGCTTGATTTATTTGTTCGAATTTAGTTTGGGATGTGAATGGAATTGATTGAATTTGGTTTGTGTATGGTGCGAGCCAATATTAGGCGAGGGATAAGGCTAGACCTTATTCCGGTTCTAGTATCATGTCGTTATGCTGTCGAAATTTTCTAAAAAGTGTTAGAAAGATTTAGTTAGTTGAAAATATTATTTTAGCTTATAACTGCGATAAATAAAATAATTATTGGATAGTTAAAATTAAGTTTACACATCCATTTACAAGTCAGACGACTTGTTTATGCTCGCCTAATTTTGTGATATCGATTGGGTCGATAATTTTTACACATCGCCCAAGTGCACAAATAATATTCAGTATTTGTTGGTTGAAACCCCGCACAGGTATTTGGATGATATTTGACGTACACTAATCCCAATTGTTTATTTATATGTCAATTGATTGGTTGACGAACTGTAGTAAGCATTATTTATTTATTTTAATGCTTATACAGCGTAGAATGCACTCTTGATGAGGGTTGATTGTGTATCATTATTGTTGTGCACATGTGTTGTATGAAGTCCATATAAATAAATTATACGCTAACTGATTGAGTTTGATTCCGATTCAAAAGGAACAAATATTTTAAAGTAAGGAAATATTTTAAAATAACGAATATTTTAAAATAATATTCAATAAAGTGTTAAAATGTGAATTTGATTTCCGATTTTGGATGGACACGAAAATATTGAAATGTGGGAAGCCGTGTTGATTAGATTTGCGCCATTTTAATGCGAACGATATTTATATCGATTTTATTCATTTTTATAATGAATATCGAAAAGGTAATTATTTCAAAATCTGATATTTTGAAAATATTATAATTTAAATATTATAATGATAAGGAGTATTAAATTTTGATTAAAAATTGAAATGAAAGTGGGAATCGTTTTAAAACGAATTTATAAACGATTTATAAAATACGTTTTAAATGGAAATCGACGAAATATATATAATATATGTATTATATATATTTAGTGACCTGAATAGAATGCGCCGCGCCGCGACTATTTGTGAATTTCGACCATTGACTAGGAATTGACATTACGGAAAATCCGACCGTCGGATTCTCCTAAAACCAGAACCGTTTGGTTCTATCAAAAAGAGCTTTCCAACAAATATATGAGATTTGAAATCTAATAGTTCAATTTGGAATTATGTACAAATCAAATTTGGAAAAGGTCGCTTTAAGTGCAGTTCGATGATAGTTTATAGAAATCGACTGAAAGGGCCTTAATAAAATTATTAAAAATATTAATAATTTGTGTAAAATCATAATTAATGATTTGGAAAGAATTTGGATGGAAAATTCCATGTTTGTAAAGATAAAATATATTTTTATCAAAATGAACTAGTTATTAACTGGAATTGAAATCCAATAATTTTTAAATAAAATAAATAGGATGTATGAATGATTTTAATATAACCAGAAATTTCCAATGAACAAATTGGAATGGAAATAATTTTCGAAATATTTCGGTATTGGATTCCTTGATTATATGTATTTGTTATGGAAACTTGGACGATATATATATCGTTATTTCCAATACGATATCTGTTGGTTCCAGAATTTGATATTGAATATAAACCGTTGTAATTTCTATTCAGAGCCTTGTATTTTATAACAAATGGGATTTTGGGTATGTCATGAGTGGTGTCTTCAATAACACTGTTCTTAAACCCAGTTGAGAAAATAATAAATCTTTTAATTAAGATTTAGAAAAGTTTACCAATTAATTAATATTTACTTGGAATTGAATAAAGAATTAGATTTTTGGTTTTATCGTGAATGGTGTTTTAAATAACACTTGTTCTTTAATACGATTAACTATGAAGTTAAGATTTGGAATTTATAAATATTTTATTAAGATTTAATGGAATTTTCCAAAGTAAAGTTTTTTCCAATTTAATAAAAAAAATTGGAATGGAATGGTATTCGATTTGGTAATAATCGAATTGAACTTCTATGGAGGAAGACTATTAATATATATGGAATTTAAAAAGGCTTTGTTGTTATTCCATTTATATTATTAGTCGGATACAGAAATTGATATCGATTATATATTGATCTGTTTTCCGTGAAGATTCCATAATTAATGGAATGTGACTTTGGGTTTATCGTGAACTGTGTTTTAAATGACCTTGGTTCTTTAACCCAGTTAAAGACAGGATTACATGTCCAACATTGTATTTTGACTGTATTTGTTGATCTCTGCTAAATATATATCTGTTTGGTGAAGGAGAATTTATTCTCTTGCTTAACACCCTTCTTTGAGACGTACAAGCTTAGAGGTTGTATATCAGCAAAGATCAATGGTACGGTGTAGATTGTCGATGCGGCATGTTTGATTTCCCAAAGTTAAATAATCATTAATATTGATTTTTAGGAAGATTAAAACTAAGTCCAGTTTTAATGAATCTTTAATTAGATTGAAATGAGAATGTGATAATTCAAACTATCAATTGGGAAATGATTGAGAATGGAGTATCACCAGTCTTACTCCAAGCGATAGTTAAATCTTTAATTAAATTTGAATGAGAAATGGTAATTAATTTTTACTGATAACACAACGGTGTTAGATATGGAGTATCACCAGTTTTTCTCCATGAGATGAATAGGTTGGGATTGGTAAACTAAACAAATGATTACTTCGGTAAGGTGCGCTAATCCCGACTAGTTTGGATAAACCATAATTTGGTTTGAATTGATATCGAAAGGAAGATTAAAGAGTAAATTTAAAGAATTTATCTTTGATAAAATAATGGGAACCTTTCCTTAATGATGTGAATATTTGAATAAAAGAATATTCAGAATTGGAATGAGGCGTATGTTGTGTTTGTGTAGCACTTGTTTATTATATACGTGGGTTATTCGGAAAGGCCGGGTCTATACCCATTCTGAATAACTGATTCGACGATAAGTTGGCGATGAAGACGGTAGTTGAAGATCGGAGGTCTTTACATCATTTAGATGATTACTGATGTCTTGATTGGGTTGTACACCCAAGACAGTGTAATGAGTGGTGATTGTCCAGACGTACTTGGAGATCGATCGGATATGCGAGGATCTTTCTCCTGTATTGGACAAGGAAAAAGGTGCCCTCGGTTTCGTTCCGACCTAGAACGAACTTGTAAATGGATGTGTGTTTGACATTGGATTTATTCTGTGTTGATTGATCTCTATTAAATATATATCTGTTTGGTTGCGGTGAATTTATTCTCTTGCTTAACGCCCTTCTCTGAGACGTACGAGCTCAAAGGTTATATATTGATAACATCAGTCGCATGGCGTGAATTGCCTGTGTGGCACACTGAGATGCAAATGATCAAAGTTTCTATTGAAAAGCAGAGTCTTGTGGTTGATGATCAAAGCACGGCTTTAATATACATAGCTTTGTGTATAGCGTTAATTCGCGGGCCTCACACCTCGGTATGAGTCAAAAATGGGACAAGGGACGGCAGGGAGTGCATGACGTTTCTTTCTAGCTAGGGGTGGTGTCATGGTATGGAGCCCAGACATTTATTTATTTTTACCTATGTGGATGATGGATAGCGAGGCGCCTCTGATATATCGGTTACTACAGAGTCGTTTGATATAGGTCCTATAGGACCGGGAAACGTGTGATCAGGAATTGTCAATCCACTAATGTAAGTGTGGACCATCCCTGCATGATCCAAGGGTCTACTACGGAGATCCTGATGCATTTTCTAGAGTGTCTCGAAGCCGGCGAGGAGTACATCCCTTGCCACGACTCATGACGGAAATCCAATTTCCAATACGTTACATTTCAGTTTTGATTGTGGAGCCTAGTATGGCGACATGATATATGGTAACCATGTCGTCTATGATTGATACATTTATATTTGATGTTGTTTTATACACTATGCACTTATAATAGTATCAAATGATTTGTTTTAAACGTACCAAACATGTTTGGCTATTATAAGGTAAAACTCTATCTTTTGGCTTGCGTTGCATTGTGTGATGGGACCTGAGTCTTATAATAGCTTCATTTTTCCAAAAAAGCATTGCGTTGTTTATAGACTGTTTTATGCATTCTTGGGTGGAAACCCATTTTGTGTTGTACGGCATGGTCCCTTGATTTAATTTATTTTTAAAGTAAAGTTTGAAACAACTGTTTTAGTTCTCACACCAGTCACATGATTGACCTGGAGTTTATTATTTTAACCTAAACTCTGGGTGCCCCTATTTTCCATACGGGCAACTAGTAGTTTTGGTTTTGCATATTTCTATTTTCCCAGGATCCTGGATTGCAACTAGAACTATATTCGGAAAGCTCTGTATCCGTATATTTCTTTCAGTTGTGTTATGTATTATTTTTCCGCTGCTATGTATTTAAATCTCTGGTATTTTCTGCTACATATTATTTATTCATACTCTGTTATATTCTTGTACTCTGATGTAAATTTTGTAAAGCAATGAAATATTCTATTGTTTGTGTTCTGATTTGTCGTGTTCTCAACTCAATCCGGGCTTTCCCGTAAGGGCGAGGTTGGGTCGTTTCACTTTGGTGTCAGAGCTTTGGTTTACATAGCTCGAGAACAAGACACATTAGTACCAAATGAAAGAATTCGTCCGAGATTGGATTAGTAATATCCAATAAGAATGACTCGTTAAAGATAGGATCAGTAGTATCCAAGAATGAGTTAGAAGAGTGTTATTTATTAAAAACAAATTTATTTTTGAAAATTTAATATGATTATACGTATTTGAGTATATTATTTTATTTTATTTTGGACAATCGAGTATATGAAGATTTTGCATATACGCGTCATGAACGTATATTCAAAGTCTTAAATATACTAGATAGATATAGAATCACACTCTAGTCGCCCGGAAATGATCCTGGTAATTGTGATCACATTTCCAGTATTTATGTTCGAGTTTCGAAAGTGTGAGATCTATATATTTCCAATTGACTGGTGTAAGAACCAAAACTAGATAAGGTTTATTGTTGTGATTTGGGACTAAAAATTGGATTTCTGAGTATATATACTAAAGATACATGATTGAAAAGCTAATCAACTAATTGATTGATGATTGTGCTGTGTGATTATTCATTTAAACCAACATGTGAATGAAAGGTGAATTAAGCCAAATTGAATCAAATAATGAACTGAATTGAAATTTGATTGGAATTTCATACATGTACACATATATATATATATATATATATATATATATATATGAGTGTGTGAACAGGTCATAGCATGGAAGCTAAGAAGATGAATAAAATTGTATGCCCGACAAATAGTTATATGTTTATTGTATTTATTGGGTTTTGATGATTTTATGAGTCGATTGGTTAGCCGCTTGGCTTTTTCCTTTTCTTTTGGATTGATGAGCGCCCTGTGAGGCAACTTGCGGTTTTAAAGGTCTCCCCATACAAAGGAGGTTATGGCGAAATTTTTCGAAAATTTAGGGTGTTAGCCAAATTTTTGAAAAATTAGAAAATTCTTAAAAACTGAAAAATTGAAGAATGAACGCCAGAATGAAATTTAAGTTGGTTGGTTAAACAACTTTTAGCTCCGTTCCTTTTCGAGGACGAAGAAATTTTAAGTGAGGGAGATTGTAACAACCCGGATTTTCAGAACCAGTTTAAAATTTCTATTTTATCTATTTTAATGGATTTTGAATATTTAAAATAAATTATTTTAAATAACAACGACTAAAAATTTATTTTAAATGAATTTAGAATGTATAAATTTATTTTAATTATAAAACGAGCCTGAAATGGCGCGGTAGTTTGAAAATTCGATTTCTAATTTCAAATGAATATACATAATTCATTATAAATCAAAATTGGACGAAACCAGAAATATTTGAATCTGTTTAACTATATCTTTCTAACGAATGTAAGTAACTGAGATTTCATTTTATAAATTGTAAGTTATGTCCAGTTTAAAATTCGAAATAGTCGCTATGGAATTTATATATATTTTAATATAATATATAGCCCTTAAAAAAATAACCATTTTACAAACGACCTCCGTTTTTGATTAAACCACTTTTGTTCGATCCAGAATATCAAATTATTGTTATATTCCAATTTTCATAATTTTTGGAATTAATATGTGAGCGTGGTGGATTTAAACGTCTTTGGTAATTTCAGTTTGAATTTAATCGACTGGAAAATGACCGTTTTTCAAATGGTCTCTAAATTTGAAGAAATTAGTTTTGTTAGGACTGTATCATCAAAATAAAGTTAGATTTATTTTTCTGAAATTTTTGGAGTCAGTATGTGGCCCCAGTAAATTAAAATGTACATTCAAAATTCAATAAATTGATTTATATTTTAATTTTGACGAAAACTAATCAAAACAGTCGAATTGGCTTACGGGACATATCTCATTGCGTTTGGAATGGGGGTAATTAGCTAGGGACGACAGACAGTGGGTTTGATTTGGAGTTTAAACGAAAAAGTAACTATTTGGGATTTAAATTAAATATAATAAATTAAATTTATAAGTGGGTCAACCCTCATTTCTCTAATCCGTTATCATTCCAAACCCGAAGAGAGGAAAAAAAACAAATCGATCGCAGAAAATTCTGCGTTGCTCCACCGCCGCCTCCGCATCACCGCGCCGATCCCCTCCGACCACCGGCCTCCTCCACCGCTTCTCCTCTCTCCTCCTACCTAGTTTTAAAACCCACCGCCCCTTTAACCCTAGATCCGTCGCCTCCAGCAACCCCTGGCCCACGCCGCCGCCACATGAACTGACCCCCACCAGCCGCCTCCAGTGCCCCCTCCTGCGCAAGCCCTCTCCTCCAGTCCCCTGCGCCAACTCCAAGCGACACCAACAACTGAGTTCCTCAACGATTGAAGGTAAATAAATTAGCCTTGTTTAAAAATCAGTTTTTTTATATAGCATTGTTTTTAAATTTATATAATGATGTATAAAGATCTGATTTTTAATTTATATCATGATGTATAAAAATTGGATTTTTACATATACAGTTATGAAATAAAAATGTGATTTTTCTATGAATTATATTAGAAGAAAAATGTGATTTTTCTATGAATTACATTAGAAGAAAAATGTGATTTTTCTATGAATTACATTAGAAGAAAAATATGAACTTATATATATATATAGCGATATAAAAATGTGATCTTATATATATATATATATATATATAGCGATATAAAAATATGATCTTTAATATATGTATATATAGCGATATAAAAATGTGATCGTGTATATATATATATATATATATATATATATAGCGATATAAAAATGTGATCTTATATATATATAGCGATATAAAAATGTGATCTTATATATATATAGCGATATAAAAATATGATCTTATATATATATATATAGCGATATAAAAATGCGATCTTTCATATATATATATATGTTGTATATAACAGTGTTGTATACACAATTATATGATTTTTGTTTGATGATAACAACCAAATATATTTTATTATTGAATGTGTTTGTAACTGTACTGGTATACTACACATCAGACAGGAATATAATATTTCTGTTTAAATAAAGTACAACTATACAAAAATTTAAAAATTCACACGGTATTTTATTTGAACAAGAATATTTTATTTCAATATTTAAAACAGTACAGATTTACAATTCCACTATTTGTACATACATCACTAATATACATTTCAATATATTCAATTTCGTACTTAGCTCCTCTTTACAACACTTACTTTTTCATATATACTACATTTCTATACAGTTCACTCGTATATACCGACACATATGAATATCATCGTCTTCAGTCTTCTTGACTTCACAGCATTCCATAGTCAAATCAGTCATCTTCATACCTGTTCATACAAAAGAACACACACAGTAGACAGCAACAAAAATAAAATTAAATAAAAGCAAATAAAAATTTATTTTTTAAATTTTATTTGCCTCAGAATTACGGTGTGTTTCTCATCATTTTTCTAGACTTGGTCTGATATGCAGGAACAGGAAAAACATGGCTGCATGTACACACATACGTGTGCACTGCCTCGCCAATCAGGGTGTGCATCTGAGGAGTAGCCATCAAGGACCAACTCGACTCAGCATTGCATGTCAAAATGGACAGTACAAAAATAACCAAAGTGGTCGAGCATAGTAATTATGAACACAAGGCAAACACAAAAATGGTAAAACTCAAAGCTGCACAAGCATCAATAACTCTGAGCACATGTGAAATGGTCAAAACAGCAAGTCAAGCAATGGTCGAGATAGTGCAAAATCACCAAGGATGTAGCAAGTAACATATCAGTATAGGTCAAATACCAAGCATACAAGAATGCAAGTGAGCAAATTATATATGTGAACAAGTGAACAAGTGATACTAGGACTAGTAATCATGACTGATTATGCATGGTCAAGGCATGATACAGTCCTATACAAAACAAAGTCAACAACAAAATATGGAGCAGCAGGTAACAAAATGGAATGTGAAGAAGTGCAAATCATTTTTAGCAAGGCAACACAGCATGCATCAATACACGCAGAGAAGAACATGACACAATTGCATGATCAACACAGTATGCACAATGGCATAGCAGAGTAAAAAGAAAACAAAACTGGATCGAGAAATGTATGGACATGGTGGGAGCAGATAATAAACATGAGTAGAGCTAGAACATCAAAATGATACAGAACAAAAGAATGCTACAACCTTATACAAATCAGTATCATGCTAACGTTCATACAAGAGTGAAATCACTTGGATGGTGCAAGAATAACAAAAGTATCAAGAGTAATATTTGTTCAAATATATGGCAGATCAAGTTGAGTGTCTGTTCATCAAGTCATGGCTAATAAGAATGGCATCAGTTCAAAATCAAATGATACAAGTCCACACAGTAAAACAGAGTTAAAAGCATCAAGTCGAGTACAGAACTTAGCATCAGTCCTGAGTGGAGTGTTAAAGACAAAACAAGGAAAATCAGTTCAAATCAGAACTTAGTATCAGTTCTAAGTTGAGTATACCCTAGTAGGAAGACAAAGAATAAATGAAGTACCAGTTCAAAAATCAAGAGTACTAAATCTGTTCAAGTGTATGGCAAGATCAAGTATTAAATCAATTTCAATGATCAAGTTTTGTATCAAAGTACGGTATCAGTTAAAAGGATAATCAATGAAGACTGCTCTCAACAAAATCAAGGAAAATTTCTGTTCTGTTTTTTTAAAATCATCAGAAAAGCATCCATTCAAATGAATTGACAGTTTTTAGCAAACCAGAAATCAAAGAAACCGATTTCAAAGTCGAGTGTGTTTTGGAAAATCAGGTTTAATATCTGTTTAATGATAAGGCAAAAAAAAAATTTCAAGGTATAACAGAGCATGAATTTCAAGTGCCTAAACAATATGGCAAAATAAAGCATAGTATCTGTTCTTATCATTGCTCAAGTATTCACAACAGTCAAAGTATCAGTCTATAGTCTGTGGCAAAACAAAGAGAACGATTGGTCATATTTTTAAAGCAGATTTTTTTTAAGATATTTCAGTTTAAAAGAATGTTGAAAAAGTATAATCGAATCTTCAGAAAAATTGATTTAAGGGTGCAATAGGTGAAGACCAATTCAAGTCAGACAGTTCACACGCAAGGTCGAAGAATTCAAATTCCAGAAATCACGCCAAAGACCAAGATTTAAGCAATATACTTTCCAGCCCCAAATCAAAGAAATAAACAGAACAATTCAAAAGCAAAATCAAAATTCTCGTACACATCATGAACAAGTCTAACACGAAATCAGAGATATTCGTGGATTTTAACTCTATATATAACACCAATCGTCATCGGCACACAATCATCCAAGCACATCCAAGATCGAAGAAATTAAAACCAAATAATTGAATTAAAAATCATACCAGGAAAAGGAGAAGACTTGGATTCAAATCAGAGCTTCATCAACTCAATCAAAGGATAGCTTGCAATAGGAATTCGAGATCGTCACACGACATAGCGGCGCCCATCAGATCGAAGCAAAATCGAAACCCTAGATTGCAAGAAGGAAACCCTAGATCGCAAACCCTAGAGCCGCCATTTTTACAATTACAAAGAGATCGGACTCAAGAATAAAGTGGTGAAGCAATAACATAAGGAGGCCGGCCAAGTTTAAGGGGATAACCCTTATTTAAATACTAGGGTTTTCAAAGTTTTTATTAAGGGTTTTTCTTATTGTCTTGATTTTGTTTGTCTTTAATTTCAACTTTGTAATCAGTCCTGAGTTTTCTAGTTTGTCTCTAAAACTAGGGAGACGAATTACAGTGTTTGTAATTCGGGGAAATCTGGTTTTGGGGATAAAAACCAGTGCAGGGTTTTGAGCGTAGGGTTAAGAACAGTTGGGAGCGAGTGTCGCGAGTTTACAGGGGATTGTAAGCGTAGAGATTGTTTTAACTCCTAGTAGAAACCTTGGGGAATGCAGCAGTAGGCAGGGTTTTGCCGAAGCTGGGTATATCCGTGTGTTATTTATTTTCCGCATTTACTCTGATTATTATCTGTGCTGTGATTATTTAATTACTCTGTGAAAATCTGCGATAAACCCTATTCACCCCCCCCTCTGGGGTTAATTTAGATCCTACAATATATATATATATATATATATAGCGATATAAAAACGTGATTTTATATATATAGCGATATAAAAATGTGATTATATATATATATATATATATATATATATATATATATATAGCGATATGAAAATGTGATCTTATATATATATATATATATATATATATATAGCGATATAAAAATATGATATTTTATATATATGTAGTGTTATAAAAATGTGATCTTTTATATATATATATATGTAGCGTTATAAAAATGTGATCTTTATAATATATGTAGCGTTATAAAAGTATGATCTTTATAATATATGTAGCGTTATAAAAGTATGTTCTTTATAATATATGTAGCATTATGAGAATGTGATTTTTAATTATATATAGCAAGATAAAAATGTGATATACATATAGCATTGTTAAAAATATGATTTTTAATGTAAATCGTGTGAAACAAATTGCGTTGGAATCACGGTGAAGTACACTACGCACTAGAAGCAGAATAGAATCCAAATCGTCCGCTAAAGAATGACGGAGTGGAAACCAAAGGTGAGAACTTCTCACTCTAATTTTGTTTACAGTTAAATATATACTAGGGTGCAGACGGTGCTTAGTAGCACCCGACACCTTTGATTGAAACCATGGATGTTTGGTTGTTTGTTTTGATTGATTTATTTGTTCGAATTTGGTTTGGGATGTGAATGGAACTGATTGAATTTGGTTTGTGTATGGCGCGAGCCAGTATTAGGCGAGGGATAAGGGTAGACCTTATTCCGGTTCTAGTACCGTGCCGTTATGCTGCCGAAATTTTCTAAAAAGTGTTAGAAAGATTTAGTTAGTTGAAAATATTATTTTTATCTTATAACTGCGATAAATAAAATAATTATTGGATAGTGAAAATTAAGTTTACACATCCATTTACAAGTCGGACGACTTGTTTATGCTCGCCTATTTTTGTGTTGTCGATTGGGTCGATAATTTTCACACATCGCCGTTGTGCACAAATAATATTCAGTATTTGTTGGTTGAAACCCAACACGGGTATTGGGACGATATTTGGCGTACACTATTCCCAATTATTTATTTGTATGTCAATCGATTGGTTGACGAACTGTAGTAAGCGTTATTTATTTATTTTAATGCTTATACTGCGTAGAATGCACTTCGGATAATGGTTGATTTTGTATCATTATTGTTGTGCACATGTGTTGTATGAAGTCCATATAAATAAATTATATGCTAGTTGATTGGGTCTTATTCCAATTCAAAAGCAACGAATATTTTAACGTAAGGAAATATTTTAAAATAATATTCAGTAAAGTGTTAAAATGTGAATTTGATGTTCGATTTTGGATGGACACGAAAATATTGAAATGTGGGAAGCCGTGTTGATTAGATTTGCGTCATTTTAACGCGAACGATATTTATATCGATTTTATTCATTTTTATAATGAATATCGAAAAGGAAATTATTTCAAAATCTGATATTTTGAGAATATTATAATTTAAATATTATAATGATAAGGAGTATTAAATTTTGATTTAAAATTGAAATGAAAGTGGGAATCGTTTTAAAACGAATTTATAAACGATTTATAAATTACGTTTTAAATGGAAATCAAAGAAATATATATAATATATATTATATATATTTAATGGCCTGAATAGAACGCGCCGCGCCGCGACTGTTCGTGAATTTCGACCATTGACTTCGAATTGACATTACGGGAGATCCTACCGTCGGATTCTCCTAAAACCAGAACCGTTGGGTTTGTATCGAAAAGAGCTTTCCAGAGAATATAAGAGATTTGAAATCTAACGGTTGGATTTGGAATTATGTCCAAATCAAATTTGGAAAAGGTCGTTGTAAGTGCAGTTCGATGACCATTTATGGAAATCGACTGAAAGGGCCTTAATAAAATTATTAAAAATATTAATAATTTGTGTAAAATCATAATAAACGATTTGAAAAGAATTTGAATGAAAATTCCATGTTTGTAAAGATAAAAATATATTTTTATCAAAATGAACTAGTTATTAACTAGATTTGAAATTCAATAATTTTTAAATAAAATAAATTGGATTTATGAACAGTTTTAGTATAACCGGAAATTTCCAACGAATAAATTGAAATAGATTTGGAATGGAAATATTCTTTGGAATATTTCGATATTGGATTCCGTATTATACAGATATTGTTATGGAAATTTGGAAGATATATATATATCGTTATTTCCAATACGATATCTGTTGGTTCCAGAATTTGATATTGAATATAAGCTGATATAATTTCTACTCAGAGCCTTGTATTTAATATCAAATGGGATTTTGGGTTTGTCGTGAATGGTGTCTTCAGTAACACTGTTCTTAAACCCAATTGAGAAAAGAATAAATCTTTTAATTAAGATTTAGAGAAGTTTACCTATTAATTAATATTTAATTGGAATTGAATTAAGGATTGGATTTTTGGGTTTATCATGAACGGTGTTTTCAATAA
Organism: Allium sativum; assembly: GCA_030737875.1. NCBI lineage: Eukaryota > Viridiplantae > Streptophyta > Magnoliopsida > Asparagales > Amaryllidaceae > Allium > Allium sativum. The sequence continues at coordinate 926,561,644 of CM060922.1, forward strand.
CACTTGTTCTTTAACCTGATTAACAGTGAAGTTAAGATTTGGAATTTATAAATCTTTTATTAAGATTTAATGGAATTTTCCAAAGTTTTTTTTTCCAATTTAATAAAATAAATTGGAATGGAATGGAATGGAATTCGATTTGGTAATAATCGAAGTGAACTTCTGTGGAGGGAGACTATTAATATATATGGAATTTAAAAAGGCTTTGTCGTTATTCCATTTATATTATTAGTCGGATATGAAAATTGATATCAATTATATATTGAACTATTTTCTATGAAGATTCCATAATTAATTGAATGTGATTTTGGGTTTATCGTGAACTGTGTTTTAAATGGCATTAGTTCTTTAACCCAGTTAAAGACATGATTATATGTCCAACATTGTATTTCGAACTGTATTTGTTGATCTCTGCTAAATATATATCTGTTCGGTGGCGGAGAATTTATTTTCTTGCTTAACACCAGTAATAACCCGGAAATCCGAGCCAATTTAAAAAATTTATTTTTGCAATTTTAGCGAATTTTAATTATTTAAAATGAATTATTTTAAATAATAACGAAGAGAAATTTATTTTGAATGGAATAGAACATATATATTTATATACGTCGTCGTTAGAATATAAATAATTATAAATGGAATTGAAAATGGCGCGGTAGTTCGATAATTCGATTTCAAAATTCAATTGAACATACCGGGTGCAAAATAAACCGGATTTTAGTGAAACCAAAAAAATTAGAATCTAATTGAGAATATCTTTCCAACGAATCCGAAAAATCAAAATTTCATAGCGGGAATCAAAAGATATGTCCAGATGAAATTTCAGAATAGTCGTTATGGAATTCTGGCCCTTAAAAATTGAAATTTTGCAAACGACCCTCGGATTTCGGCGAAACCACTTTTGTTGGATCCGTGACGTCAAGTTATTGCAAGATTCCAATTTTCATAATTTTTCGAATCAAATATGTGAGCGTGGCAAAGGAAAACGCGTTTGACCAGTTTCGGTTGATTTCGATTGACCTAAAAATGACCATTTTTCAAACGACCTCAGAATTTGATGAAATTAGTTTTGTTAGGACCGTATCGTCAATACGAAGCTAGAAAATATTTTTTTGGAACTTTTCGAGTTAGTATGTGACCCCGGTAATTTGAAATGTGCATTTAAAATGAATATATAAAGATTTATATTTTAAAGTAAACGAAAACCTATCAAAACGAAAGAATTGGCTCACGATACATATCCCATTGTGTTCGGAATGGGGGTAATTAGCTAGGGGCGACAGTCGTTGGGAAAGATTTGGGGTCCGAGTGAAAGGTCAACTCTAGGAGAAATTAAATAATATAATATAATTTTTATAAAGCCCTTTCTTCCCTTCTCCACTCAGAAGTTCAAATCGAAATAGAAAAAAACTAACTAAACCTAAAATGCACGAGCCATTCACCTGGACACCCATCGTCGCCGACAGGAGGCGCGCCCCCACCAGCAACGACGCCGCTCCCCTCCCTTCCACCTCCCCCCACGATCGCTCCTCTCCCCTCCCTCTCTCTCTCCTCACCTAATTAAAGACCACCGCCCCCCCCCCCCCCCCAAAATTGCGAAGAAGCCTCCCTCTGCTTCCGGAGCCACAGCCGACCAAAGGTGAGGTCCGCCGCCGACTGCAAGGTCCGCCGCTGGGCAGGAGCACCTCCTCCTCCACCGCGAGCGCAGAGCATCGCCACCTCCATGCAGAAAATCCTCCAATCGATGTATGTTTTCTGATTTGATTTTAATTTAGAAAAGATTTAAATTTTATATGGTTTACATGAGAGTAAAAGTTTGATTTTTCATAATGTTTTCATGAAGTTAAAGTTATGATTTTTATAGTTTAAACATCGAGATAAAAATACGATTTTTACTAACATGAAAGCGAGATAAAGTTGTGATTTTTAACATGATAAAGGTCGGATTTTTAATGAGTAGAAAGTTATGATTTTGAACATAGGAAAAATGAGATTTTTAAATAAGAAAAGGTGAGATTTTTATATATGAAATGAAGATAAAAATTCAATTTTTATATTATATAGTTAGTAAAAATATCTTTATCATTGAAAAGATGACATTTTTAGAAATGAAAGGATTATATTTTTAGAAGCGAAGAGAGTTGATTTTTATATTTTCAAAGACGTGATATTTATAAATAAAGTAGAGATTATAAAAATATGATTTTTTATTAGACGTGAAAGTTAAAAATGTGATTTTTATATAAAGTTAGCAAACTAAAAATATAATTTTTATATAATGTAGATAATAAAAATATTATTTTTATCATATGAGAAATATAAAAATATAATTTTTATATAGAATAAAGTAGAAATAAAAATAGAATTTTTATTTATTGAAATGAAGTAATAAAAATATAATTTTTATTATGAACAGCGTAGTAAAGGCTGCATTGGAATTTCAAGCAAATCCAAACGATTCAGCAGTTCAAAAGCAAAGCACGGCGGAGTGGATCCCTCTGTGAGAACTTCTCACCTTTAGTTTAATTTTTCTAGTTAAAATATATACTAGGATGCAGACGGTGTTTAGTAGCACCCGACACCCGTCGTCCACAGACCCTGGACGGCTTGTATGCTTGTTTGATTGATTTTGATGTGTAGTTGATTGTGTGATGTGAAATGAAATAAAATATTTTATAGTTAAAAATAGAATTTTAACATGTATTTAAAATGAAATAAATATAAATAAATCGGACGATTTGTTTGTATACACACATTTGACTGATATTGATTGGGACGATAAATTTTACACATCGCCCAACTGCACAAATAAAATATGTGTTTGATTGTTTGAAAACCCCACACGGGTATTGGGATGATATATGACATACACTAGTCCCAATAGTTAGCTGTATGTCGATCGATTGATGGACAGACTGTTATGAGCGTTAAATATTTATATTTGATGCTTATACAGTGTAGAATGCACTTTGGATGATGGTTGATTATTCATCGTTGTTATTGTATACATGTGTTGTTGAAAATCCATATAATTAACATTATATGGTAATTGATTGGGCCTCATTCCAGTTTTGAATAGAAATATTTGAAATAGAAATATTTGAAATAGAAATATTTGAAATAGAAATATTTGAAATAGAAATATTTGAATAGAAATATTTGAAATAGAAATATTTGAAATAGAATATTTGAAAATAGAAATATATGAAGCTGTGTTGATTAGATTGACGACATTTTGACGCAAACGATATTTATATCGATTTTATTCATTTTTCAATGAATATCAAAAGTGATTTCAAAATCTGATAAATTGAATTCGAATTGAAATTGAATAGAATTGAATTCGAATTGAAATTGAATAGAAATGAATTCGAATTAAAATTGAATAGAATTGAATTCGAATTGAAATTGAATAGAAATGAATTCGAATTGAAATTGAATAGAATTGAATTCGAATTGAAATTGAATAGAAATGAATTCGAATTGAAATTGAATAGAAATGAATTCGAATTGAAATTGAATAGAAATGAGTTCGAATTGAAATTGAATAAAAATGAATTCGAATTAAATTGAAATGAATTGAAATTCGAATTAAATTGAAATTGAATTGAAATCGTTTTGAAATGAAATTAAAACGAATTTATATTGGAATATTCAATTTTGATCAGAAATTGAATATGAAGTTGAAATCGTTTCGAAAACGAATTTAAAACGATTTATAAAATTCGTTTCGAAAGGAAATCGACGAAGTATATATTATATATATATTATATATATAATATAATGGCCTGAATAGAACGCACCGCGCCGCGGCAGTTCGCGAATTTCGACCATTGACTTCGAATGGACATTGCGGGAGATCCGACCGACGGATTCTCCTTAAACCGGAACCATTGGGTTCGTGTCGAAAAGAACTTTCTAACGGATATTAGAATTTTGAAATCTAACGGTTGGATTTGGAATTATGTCCAAATCAAATTTGAAAAAAGGTCGTTGTAAGTGCAGTTCGATGGCCGTTGATGGAAATCGACTGTACGGGCCTTGATAAAATTATTAAAAATATCAATAATTTATGTAAAACCATAAGAAATGATTTGTGAAGAATTGGGATGAAAAACTCCATATTTGAAAAGATAAAAATAGATTTTTATCGAAATGAACTAGTTTTAAATTAGAATAATAATTTATTTATTTTGAAATAAATAAATTGAATTTGAAATGGTTTTGAAAGTAACAAGAATTTCCAATAATTGCATTGGAATGGATTTGAATCGAAATTGTGTTCGGAATATTTCGATGTTGGATTTCGTGATTATACATATATTGTTATGGAAATTTGAAAGATATATATATATATATATATATCGTTACTTCCAATACGATATTTGTTGGTCGTAGAATTTGATGTTGAATATAAGCCAATATATTTTCTATTCAGAGCCTTGTATTTAATATCAAATGTGATTTGGGTTTGTCATGAATGGTGTCTTCATTAACACTGTTCTTGAGCCCAGTTGAGAAAATGATTAAATCTTTTTATTTAGATTTATTGAAGTGTACCAATTAAATAATATTTAATTGGAATTGATATTGATTTTTGGGTTTATCGTGAACAGTGTTTTAAATAACACTTGTTCTTTAACCAGATAATTAATGGAATGTGATTTTGGGTTGTCGTGAACGGTATCTTCAATAATACTGTTCTTAGACCCAAAGGAGTTAAGAAAATCAGAAACTAACTGGAGATTAGTTAAGTTGAATGGTTTCTGGGGTATTGATCTGATGTTAGTTTCGGCCTTCGGGGTTAATACTTAGGGAATTTCTCACTTGCTAATTTACGGTTAGGGACTGATTGAAATGTGATGTGATGTTGGGTTTATTGAACCTTGTTTTAAATGACATTGATTCTTTAACCCAGTTAAAGATTAAAACTAAGTGGAGTTTTAATGAATCTTTAATTAGATTGAAAAGAACGAGAATGGAGTACCCACATTTTTGCTACAGGCGATAGTTAAATCTTTAATTAGATTTGAACGTGAAATGGTAATTGAATTTACCGATAACACCGTGGTGTTAGATACGAAGTATTACCAGTTTTACTTCAAGGGATGAATAGGTTGGGATTGGGAAATTAAAACAAACGATTACTTCAGTAAGGTTCGCTAATCCCAACTAGTTTGAATTGATATTCAAAGAAGATTAAAGAATAAATTTAAAGAATTTATCTTTGATAAAATTAATGGGAACCTTTCCCTAAGAATGTGAAATTTAGAAACTAACTGTCGGTTAGCTAAGTAGAATGGTTTTCTGGATATTGATCTGATGTTGGTTTCGGCCTTCAGGGTTAATATTTGGGGAATTATTCTCTTGCTAATTTACGGTTAGTGACTGATGAATTGGAATGAGGCATATGTTGTGTTTGTGTAATACTTGTTTATTATATACGCGAGTTATTCAGAAAGACCGGGTTTATCCCATTCTGAATAACTGATTCGACGTGGTGTCGAGGATGAAGACGGTGGTCGAAGACTGGAGGTCTTCACGTCGTTTGGGTGGTTACTAATGATCTTGATTGGGCCGTACACCCAAGAGGAGGGAATCAGTTAGTGGTCGTCCAGACGTACTTGGAGATCGATGGATATGCGAGGTACAAGGTGCCTCCGGTTTCGTTCAAACCCAGAACGAACTTGTAAATGGACTGTGTGTCTGACATTGGATTTCATTCTGTGTGACTAATATCGGTTTCATAGAGTGGTTTGCCTGTGTGGCATGCTAAGATGCAAATGATCAAGGCTTCTGTTGAAAAGCAGAATCTTGTGGTTGATGATCAAAGCACGACCTTTGTGGCGTAGCTTTGTGTATCGTTAATTCGCGAGCCTCACACCCCGGTGTGAACCAAAAACAGGAGAAGGACCTCAGGGAGGGCATGCGTTTCTTTCTAGTTAGGAGTGGCGTCAGTGCTTGAACTGGCTGACGAGTTTGACTCATGTGGTTGTTGGAATTGGAGGCGCCTCGGTTACATCGGTCGATCCGGGACCGATGGAGTCATTCGTTGGCTCATTTACGCCCCAAAGGGCGGGGAAACGCAGTGTTCATGAATTTTAATCCACATCGGTGGACCGGCTCTGTCGCTCCAAGGGCCCACCTGAGTCTGGGTCCTGAGGCTCGGGCTAGAGAGTCTCGAATCGGTGAGGATTATCTTTTGCCTCGGTTCACAGATGGAAATCCAGCTTCCAATACGTGATTTTTCGGTTTTATTTGTAGAGCCTAGTATTGGCGACATAGTAGCATGGGATGCTATGCCGCATATGATTGATATTTATGATTGAAATTGTTTTGACACTATACACTTAATATAGTATCAAATGATTTGTTTTTAAACGTACTAAGCATGTTTGGCTATTATAAGGTAAAACCCTATCCTCCGGCTTGCGTTGCATTGTGTGATGGGACCTGGGTCTTATATTAGCTTCATTTTTCGAAAAAGCATTGCGTTGTTTAACTTATGCACTGGTGTTCTTAGGAGGAAACCCGTTCTGTGTTATACGGCGTGGTCCCTTGATTTACCTAACTTTAAAATAAAGATTAATAACTGTTTTAGTTCTCACACCAGTCCCATGACTGACCTGGAGTTCATTGTTTTTAACCTAAACTCTAGGTGCCCTTATTTTGACACGGGCAGCTAGTACTTTTGGTTTTGCAGATTTATATTCATAGGATCCTGGTTTACAGCTGGAATGATATCCGGAAAGCTTTGATCCGTATATCTCCTTCTAGTTGTGTGTTGTATTATTTTCCGCTGCTATGCAATGTATTGTAATCTATGATATTTATCGAATACAATATTCATTCATACTCTGTATATTCTTGTATTCTGACGGAATTGTTGTAATAAACAATGAAATGTTCTTCCGTCTGCGTTCTGATTTGTCGTGTTCTCAAAACAATCAGGCATTTCGAACGGTCTTGATCGGTTTAGCGACTGATTCAGATCGAGCGGAATTCCCGGTCGTCACATTTGGTATCAGAGCTTTGGTTTACAAAGCTCAGAGAACAAGACACGTTAGAACCAAATGAAAGAATTCATCAGAAATTGGATTAGAAATATCCAATGAGAATGACTCGTTAGAGATGGGATCAGTAGTATCCTAGAACGAGTGTGAAGAGTATATTTTTGAAAGTGAAAACAATTTTTGTTTTGAAATTTTAAATCGTTTTATACGTATTTGAATATTTTATTTGTATTGAAATTGGGCAATCCAATATATAAATTTTTTGCATATACGTCCTGCAAACGTGTATTCGAAGTTTTAATATATTGGATAGATATAGAATCACTCTAGTTCCCCGGGGATAATTCTGGTGATGGGGCACCGTCGCCAGTATTTATTTTCGAGTTTCGAAAGTGAGATTTCTATATATTTCCATTAGATTGGTGTGAGAACCAAAACTAGATAGGATGCATTATTGTTGTGAATTGGCATCAAAAATGTGATTTTTGACTATATATCAAAATTATGTGTTTGAATTGATAATTAACTAATTGATTGCTGATTGTGTTGTTGTATTATTGTTGGATTAATTAAATGTTGAACCTTTAGCCAAATTGAATCAAATAGTGAGTTGTATTGAGAATTAGTCGCATTTGCATGCATATACATGTATATACATTGAGCAGGTCATAGCAAGGAGGCTAGAGAAGAGGAATAAAATTGTTTGCCCGACAAATAGGTACATGTTTACCATAATTTACTGTTTTGTTTGGGTGATGATGATTTTATGAGCTGATTGGCCTTTTCTTTTTCTTTTGAGTTGAAGAAGGCCATGGGAGGCTATATGAAATATCCCGAAGTCCCCGGTGCAGGGGAGGTTATGGCGAAATTTTTCGAAAATTTAGGGTGTTAGCCAAATTTTTGAAAAATTTGAAAAGTTCTTAGAAACTGAAAAGTTGAAGAACTTAAGCCGTAGTGAAAATACAGGAAGTTGAGTTGAATTGTTAAACAACTTTCGACTTCGTTCCTATTCGGAGACGAAAAGTTTTAAGTGGGGGAGATTGTAATAACCCGGAAATCCGAGCCAATTTAAAAATTTTATTTTTGCAATTTTAGCGAATTTTGATTATTTAAAATGAATTATTTTAAATAATAACGATGAGAAATTTATTTTGAATGGAATTGAACGTATATATTTATATACGTCGTCGTTAGAATATAAATAATTATATATAATTATAAAAGGAATTGAAAATGGTGCGGTAGTTCGATAATTCGATTTCAAAATTCAATTGAACATACAGGGTGTAAAATAAACCGGATTTTAGTGAAACCAAAAATATTAGAATCTAATTGAGAATATCTTTCCAACTAATCCGAAAAATCAAAATTTCATAGCAGGAATCAAAAGATATGTCCAGATGAAATTTCAGAATAGTCGCTATGGAATTCTGGCCCTTAAAAATTGAAATTTTGCAAACGACCTCGTATTTCGACGAAACCACTTTTGTTGGATCCGTGACGTCAAGTTATTGCTAAATTCCAATTTTCATAATTTTTCGAATCAATAGGTGAGCGTGGCAAAGGAAAATGTGTTTGACAAGTTTCGGTTGATTTCGATCGACCTGAAAATGGCCATTTTCCAAACGACCTAAGAATTCGATGAAATTAGTTTTGTTAGGACCGTATCGTCAATACGAAGCTAGAAAATATTTTTTTGGAATTTTTCGAGTTAGTATGTGACCCCAGTAATTTGAAATGTGCATTTAAATTGAATATATAAAGATTTATATTTTAAAGTAAACGAAAACCTATCAAAATGATAGAATTGGCTCGTGATACATATCCCATTGTGTTCGGAATGGGAGTAATTAGCTAGGGGCGACATTCGTTGGGAAAGATTTGGGGTCCGAGTGAAAGGTCAACTCTAGGAGAAATTAAATAATTTAATTTAATTTTTATAAAGCCCTTTCTTTCCTTCTCCACTCAGAAGTTCAAATCTAAATAAAAAAAACTTACTAAACCTAAAACGCACGAGCCAGTCACCTGGCCACCCATCGTCGCCGACAGGAGGCGCGCCCCCACCAGCAACGACGCCGCTCCCCTCCTCTCCACCTCCCCTCACGATCGCTCTTCTCCCTCCCTCTCTCTCTCCTCACCTAATTAAAGACCCCCCCCCCCAAATCGCGAAGAAGCCACCCTCTGCTTCCAGAGCCACCACCGACCAAAGGTGAGGTCCGTCGCCGACTACAAGGCCCGCCGCTAGGTAGGAGCACCTCCTCCTCCACCGTGAGCGCAGAGCGTCGCCACCTCCATGCAGAAAATCCTCCAATCGATGTATGTTTTCTGATTTGATTTTAATTTAGAAAAGATTTAAATTTTATATGGTTTACATGAGAGTAAAAGTTTGATTTTTCATATTGTTTTCATGAAATTAAAGTTATGATTTTTATAGTTTAAACATCGAGATAAAAATACGATTTTTACTAACATGAAAGCGAGATAAAGTTGTGATTTTTAACATGATAAAGGTCGGATTTTTAATGAGTAGAAAGTTATGATTTTGAACATAGGAAAAATGAGATTTTTAAATAAGAAAAGGTGAGATTTTTATATATGAAATGAAGATAAAAATTCAATTTTTATATTATATAGTTAGTAAAAATATCTTTATCATTGAAAAGATGGCATTTTTAGAAATGAAAGGATTATATTTTTAGAAGCGATGATAGTTGATTTTTATATTTGCAAAGACGTGATATTTATAATTAAAGTAGAGATTATAAAAATATGATTTTTTATTAGACGTGAAAGTTAAAAATGTGGTTTTTATATAAAGTTAGCAAACTAAAAATATAATTTGTATATAATGTAGATAATAAAAATATTATTTTTATCATATGAGAAATATAAAAATATAATTTTTATATAGAATAAAGTAGAAATAAAAATAGAATTTTTATTTATTGAAATGAAGTAATAAAAATATAATTTTTATTATGAACAGCGTAGTAAAGGCTGCATTGGAATTTCAAGCAAATCCAAACGATTCAGCAGTTCAAAAGCAAAGCACGGCGGAGTGGATCCCTCTGTGAGAACTTCTCACCTTTAGTTTAATTTTTCTAGTTAAAATATATACTAGGATGCAGACGGTGTTTAGTAGCACCCAACACCCGTCGTCCACAGACCATGGACGGCTTGTATGCTTGCTTGTTTGATTTTGATGTGTAGTTGATTGTGTGATGTGATGTGAAATGAAATAAAATATTTTATAGTGGAAAATATTTTATAGTTAAAAATAGAATTTTTAACGTGTATTTAAAATGAAATAAATATAAACAAATCGAACGATTTGTTTATATACACACATTTGACTGATATTGATTGGGACGATAAATTTTACACATCGCCCAACTGCACAAATAAAATCTGTGTTTGATTGTTTGAAAACCCCACACGGATATTGGGATGATATATGACATACACTAGTCCCAATAGTTAGCTATATGTCGATCGATTGATGGACAGACTGTTATGAGCGTTAAATATTTATATTTGATGCTTATACAGTGTATAATGCACTTTGGATGATGGTTGATTATTCATCGTTGTTATTGTATACATGTGTTGTAGAAAATCCATATAATAATCATTATATGGTAATTGATTGGGCCTCATTCCAGTTTTGAATAGAAATATTTGAAATAGAAATAATAGAAATATTTGAAATAGAAATATTTGAAATAGAAATATTTGAATAGAAATATTTGAAATAGAATATTTTAAAATAGAAATATATGAAGCCGTGTTGATTAGATTGATGCCTTTTTGACGCAAATGATATTTATATCGATTTTATTCATTTTTCAATGAATATCGAAAGTGATTTCAAAATCTGATAAATTGAATAGAATTGAATTCGAATTGAAATTGAATAGAATTGAATTCGAATTGAAATTGAATAGAAATGAATTCGAATTGAAATTGAATAGAATTGAAATTGAATAGAAATGAATTCGAATTGAAATTGAATAGAAATGAATTCGAATTAAATTGAAATGAATTGAAATTCGAATTAAATTGAAATTGAATTGAAATCGTTTTGAAATGAAATTAGAACGAATTTATATTGGAATATTCAATTTTGATTAGAAATTGAATATGAAGTTGAAATCTTTTCGAAAACGAATTTAAAACGATTTATAAAATTCGTTTCGAAAGGAAATCAACGAAGTATATATTATATATATAATATAATGGCCTGAATAGAACGCGCCGCGCCGCGGCAGTTCGCGAATTTCGACCATTGACTTCGAATGGACATTGTGGGAGATCCGACCGACGGATTGTCCTTAAACCGGAACCATTGGGTTCGTGTCGAAAAGAGCTTTCTAACAGATATTAGAATTTTGAAATCTAACGGTTGGATTTGGAATTATGTCCAAATCAAATTTGAAAAAAGGTCGCTGTAAGTGCAGTTCGATGGCCGTTGATGGAAATCGACTGTACGGGCCTTGATAAAATTATTAAAAATATCAATAATTTATGTAAAATCATAAGAAATGATTTGTGAAGAATTGGGATGAAAAACTCCATATTTGAAAAGATAAAAATAGATTTTTATCGAAATGAACTAGTTTTAAATTAGAATAATAATTTATTTATTTTTAAATAAATAAATTGAATTTGAAATGGTTTTGAAAGTAACCCGAATTTCCAATAATTGCATTGGAATTGATTTGAATCGAAATTTTCTTCGGAATATTTCGATGTTGGATTTCGTGATTATACAGATATTGTTATGGAAATTTGAAAGATATATATATATATCGTTATTTCCAATACGATATTTGTTGGTCGTAGAATCTGATGTTGAATATAAGCCGATATATTTTCTATTCAGAGCCTTGTATTTAATATCAAATGTGATTTGGGTTTGTCGTGAATGGTGTCTTCATTAACACTGTTCTTGAGCCTAGTTGAGAAAATGATTAAATCATTTTATTTAGATTTAATGAAGTGTACCAATTAAATAATATTTAATTGGAATTGAATTGATATTGATTTTTGGGTTTATCGTGAACAGTGTTTTAAATAACACTTGTTCTTTAACCCGATAATTAATGGAATGTGATTTTGGGTTTTCGTGAACGGTATCTTTAATAATACTGTTCTTAGACCCCAAGGAGTTAAGAAAATCAGAAACTAACTGGAGATTAGTTAAGTTGAATGGTTTCTGGGGTATAGATCTGATGTTGGTTTCGGCCTTCGGGGTTAATACTTAGGGAATTGCTCACTTGCTAATTTACGGTAGGGACTGATTGAAATGTGATGTGATGTTGGGTTTATCATGAACCGTGTTTTAAATGACATTGATTCTTTAACCCAGTTAAAGATTAAAACTAAGTGGAGTTTTAATGAATCTTTAATTAGATTGAAAAGAACGAGAATGGAGTATCCACAGTTTTGCTCCAGGCGATAGTTAAATCTTTAATTAGATTTGAACGTGAAATGGTAATTGAATTTACCGATAACACCGTGGTGTTAGATATGAAGTATTACCAGTTTTACTTCAAGGGATGAATAGGTTGGGATTTTGAAATTAAAACAAAAGATTACTTCGGTAAGGTTTGTTAATCCCGACTAGTTTGAATCGATATTCAAAGAAAATTAAAGAATAAATTTAAAGAATTTATCTTTGATGAAATTAATGGGAACCTTTCCATAATAATGTGAAATTTAGAAATTAACTGTCGGTTAGCTAAGCAGAATGGTTTTCTGAATATTGATCTGATGTTGGTTTCGGCCTTCGGGGTTAATATTTGGGGAATTATTCTCTTGCTAATTTACGTTTAGTGACTGATGAATTGGAATGAGGCGTATGTTGTGTTTGTGTAACACTTGTTTATTATATACGCGAGTTATTCAGAAAGACCGGGTTTATCCCATTCTGAATAACTGATTCGACGTGGTGTCGAGGATGAAGACGGTGGTCGAAGACTAGAGGTCTTCACGTCGTTTGGGTGGTTACTGATGATCTTGATTAGGCCGTACACCCAAGAGGAGGGAATCAGTTAGTGGTCGTCCAGACGTACTTGGAGATCGATGGATATGCGAGGTACAAGGTGCCTCCGGTTTCGTTCAGACCCAGAACGAACTTGTAAATGGACTGTGTGTCTGACATTGGATTTCATTCTGTGTGACTGATATCGGTTGCATAGAGTGGTTTGCCTGTATGGCATGCTAAGATGCAAATGATCAGGGCTTCTGTTGAAAAGCAGAGTCTTGTGGTTGATGATCTAAGCACGGCCTTTGTGGCGTAGCTTTGTGTAACGTTAATTCGCGAGCCTCACACCCCGGTGTGAACCAAAAACGGGATAAGGACCTCAGGGAGGGCATGCGTTTCTTTCTAGTTAGGAGTGGCGTCAGTGCTTGAACTGGCTGACGAGTTTGACTCATGTGGTTGTTGGAATTGGAGGCGCCTCAGTTATATCGGTCGATCCGGGACCGATGGAGTCATTCGTTGGCTCATTTATGCCCCAAAGGGCAGGGAAACGTAGTGTTCAGGAATTTTAATCCACATCGGTGGACCGGCCCTGTCGCTCCAAGGGCCCACCTGAGTCTGGGTCCTAAGGCTCGGGCTAGAGAGTCTCGAATCGGTGAGGACTATCTTTTGCCTCGGTTCACAGATGGAAATCCAGCTTCCAATATGTGATTTTGCGGTTTTATTTGTAGAGCCTAGTATTGGCGACATAATAGCATGGGATGCTATGCCGCCTATGATTGATATTTATGATTGAAATTGTTTTGACACTATACACTTAATATAGTATCAAATGATTTGTTTTTAAACGTACTAAGCATGTTTGGCTATTATAAGGTAAAACCCTATCCTCCGGCTTGCGTTGCATTGTGTGATGGGACCTGGGTCTTATAATAGCTTCATTTTTCAAAAAAGCATTGCGTTGTTTAACTTATGCACTGGTATTCTTGGGAGGAAACTCGTTCCGTGTTATACGGCGTGGTCCCTTGATTTACCTAACTTTAAAATAAAGATTAATAACTGTTTTAGTTCTCACACCAGTCCCATGACTTACCTGGAGTTTATTGTTTTTAAGCTAAACTCTGGGTGCCCTTATTTTGACACGGGAGCTAGTAGTTTTGGTTTTGCAGATTTATATTCACAGGATCCTGGTTTACAGCTGGAATGATATCCGGAAAGCTTTGTATCCGTATATCTCCTTCTAGTTGTGTCTTGTATTATTTTCCGCTGCTATGTAATGTATTGTAATCTCTGATATTTATGGAATATAATATTCATTCATACTCTGTATATTCTTGTATTCTGACGGAATTATTGTAATAAACAATGAGATGTTCTTCCGTCTGCGTTCTGACTTGTCGGGTTCTCAAAATAATCAGGCGTTTCGAACGGTCTTGATCGGTTTAGCGACTGATTCAGATCGAGCGGAATTCCCGGTCGTCACAACACCCTTCTCTGAGAAGTACGAGCTCAGAGGTTACATATTGGCAAAGATCAATGGTACGGTGTATATTGTCGATGCGGCATGTTTGATTTCCCAAAGTTAAATAATCATTAATATTGATTTTTGGGAAGATTAAAACTAAGTGGAGTTTTAATGAATCTTTAATTAGTTTGAAATGTGAATATGATAATTCGAACTATCAAATTTGGGAAATGATCGAGAATGGAGTATCACCAGTCTTGCTCCAAGCGATAGTTAAATCTTTAATTAGATTCGAACGGGAAATGGTAATTAATTTTTACTGATAACACAACGATGTTAGATATGGAGTATCACCATTTTTTCTCCATGGGATGAATAGGTTGGGATTGGGAAATTAAACAAATGATTACTTCGGTAAGGTGCGCTAATCCCAATTAGTTTGGATAAACCTTAATTTGGTTTGAATTGGTATCCAAAGGAAGATTAAAGAATAAATTTAAAGAATTTATCTTTGATAAAATAATGGGAACCTTTCCCTAATGATGTGAATATTTGACTAAAAGAATATTCAGAATTGAAATGAGGCATATGTTGTGTTTGTGTAGCATTTGTTTATTATATACGCGGGTTATTCGGAAAGGCCGGGTTTATACCTATTCTAAATAACTGATTCGACGATAATTCGATGACAAAGACTGTGGTTGAAGACTGGAGGTCTTTACATCGTTTGGATGATTACTGATGTCTTGATTGGGTTGTACACCCAAAACAGGGTAATAAGTGATAATCGTCCAGACGTACTTGGAGATCGACCAGATATGTGAGGACCTCTCTCCTGTATTGGACATATGGGACGAGGAATAAGGTGCCTCTAGTTTCGTTCAGACCAAGAATGAACTTGTAAATGGATGTGTGTCTGACATTGGATTTTATTCTATGTTGATTGATCTCTATTAAATATGTATCTGTTTGGCGACGGAGAATTTATTCCCTTGCTTAACGCCCTTCTCTGAGACGTATGGGCTCAGAGATTATATGTAGATAGACATCAGTCGCATGGCGTGAATTGCCTATGTGGCACGCTGAGATGCAAATGATCAAGGCTTCTGTTGAAAAGTAGAGTCTTGTGGCTGATGATCAAAGCACGGCTTTAATATAGCATAACTTTGTATATAGCGTTAATTCGCGATCCTCACACCTCGGTATGAGTCAAAAACGGGATAAATTAAGGGCAGTAGGGGGTGCATGATGTTTCTTTCTAGCTATGGGTGGTGTCACGGTATGAGCCCAGACATTTATTTATTTTTACCTATGTGGATGGTGGATAGCGAGGCGCCTCAGATATATCGGTTACTACAGAGCCGATGGATATAGGTCTTATAGGATTAGGAAACGTGTTTTCAGGAATTGCCAATCCAATAACGTAAGTGTGGGCCGACCCTGCATGATCCAAGGTTCTACTGCGGGAGATCTGAGGCATTTGTTGGAATGTCTCGAAGCCGGCGAGAAGTACATCCTTTGCCTCGACTCATGACGGAAATCCAATTTCAAATACGTGACATTTCGGTTTTGATTGTAAAGCCTAGCATGGCAACATGATATATGGTACCCATGTCGTCTATGATTGATACATTTATATTTGAAGTTGTTTTATACAGTTTGCACTTATAATAGTATCAAATGATTTGTTTTAAACGTACCAAGCATGTTTGGCTATTATAAGGTAAAACTCTATCCTCCGGCTTGCGTTGCATTGTGTGATGGGACCTAAGTCTTATAATAGCTTCATTTTTCCAAAAAAGCATTGTGTTGTTTATAAACTGTTTTATGCACTAGTATTCTTGGGAGAAAAGCCGTTCCGTGTTATACGGCGTGATCCCTTGATTTACTTTATTTTAAAAAAAAGTTTTAAATAACTGTTTTAGTTCTCACATCAGTCTCATGACTGACCTGAAGTTTATTGTTTTAACCTAAACTCTGGGTGCCCCTATTTTCCACACGGGCAGCTAGTAGTTTTGGTTTTGCAGATTTCTATTTTCCCAGGATCCTGGATTACAACTGGAACTATATTCGAAAAGCATTGTATCTGTGTATTTCTTTCAGTTGTGTTATGTATTATTTTTCCGTTGCTAAGTATTTAAATCTCTGATATTTTCTGCTGTATATTATTTATTTGTACTCTGTTATATTCTTGTACTCTGATGTAATTATTGTAATAATAATGAAATTTTCTTTTGTTTGTATTCTTATTTGTCGTGTTCTCAACTCAATCCAGGCTTTCCCGTAAGGGCGAGGTTGGATTGTTTCATTTGGAATCCGCCTTCTTTTGATTTTGGATATTTGCAACATTTTGTTAGCGGGCAGGGACATAGTCTGAGTTCGTTAACAAGGTGTGATGGGGGTGGCTTTGCTGAAACCCATTAGGTAAATTTCTATCTCATTTTGAGATTTTGGTTTAAGGTGGAGTTCTTTTTTGAAGAATTTTACGTTGAAAAGAGAATTTGACTTGAGGTCGGGTGTTGAAAATATGTGATTTTGCATCAAGGCAGGGTGTTAAATTTTGGTGATATAAAATCGCAAATAGGTGGAAACAAGTACGCAAAATGGAAAGTAAATATTTTAAAATGGGTATGCATTGATTGCATTTGCATGAGATGACCAAGAAATCAATGCAAGGATTATTTTCTTCCATCTTTGCTAGGGAATGGAATTGATTGATTTACTTGCTATGTTTGTGCTACTTGTTTCTGTTGCAACATGCCTCCATTATTTATTGCCATATCTTTGTAATTTGATTGATGACTCAAATATATCTCACAAGCTATATATTGGAGTAGACTTCATTGTAAATCTATCCTGGCATGGAGCCAGTGATCCCCAATGGTGTCTTTTCTTGTTAAGCCTAATTTGAGGTTTGAATATGTAAACTTTAATTTTGTAATCTTTTGCAATTTTTTTATGTGGAATAAAATCTCTCTCTTATAAATTGGACGTATAATATCACGATGGTATTGGAACCAGTATAAATATCGTGTGTTTCTTTGTTTCTTCGTTATAGTTATTTACTATTTGTTTGATGCAACAGAATAATTGCTATCAAATTAGATTGATGTTCTATTGGAAAATCTTGATCATGTTTATTGTTCTTCCGCATTTATGCAATTTTTGCACAGCAAACGGAACATGCTCTCGTACAAGTGACCCCAAATAAGGAGATAACTTCACCGACCCTGCTTCAATCGGTTCAGCCATAGAATTAAGTTCAACTTCGATTTGGGTCATATAATCTGAAGGAAGTCTTTTGACTTTAGTTGGACCTCAAGTTTCTTCTTCATAATTGGATGTTCATCTACATCTTCAATTGCTCTTTCAATTCCCATTGCATCTTTCGAATTTTTATCGGTATGAATGTTATTTTGCATGGTTGAGTTATCCGCATTTTCAACATCGATGTTCTTGGAATTTATTTCATTTTGTCCATCATCATTCTGTAGTAAATGTTGGTTGTCTTCGATAGGTGGCTTGATATGCTTGTCCATTACATCTGAATCATTGGATACAAATTTGGATGCTCCATTTTTTCATTGATATCGAGTAAGCATCTTCTCCGTAGTCCGCTTTGTAGTCTTGTTCATTTTCTGCAAATTACAAAGAAAAGTAAGGACATAAATTTTGTAAATTATATTATTTAACTAAAAGATAGCATACCGTATACAACAAGTTATATTATATCTAAAAACTAGAAACGCGAGAAAAAAAATAATATATTGCAATTTTGCTTCGCTTCTTGAACTTCAATAGTTAGTAATGGCACCATAACTATACGAACATAAATATCTTTTTTGACCTTTTGCTGCAACAGTAGCAACCCTAGCACTACACACACACACACACACACACACACACACACATATATATATATATATATATATATATATAGTAGTCATTAAAGAACAAATATGCTGAAACCTGAGCTGCAACATGTACATTCCATCTATACAAAAAATTACTTCATGCAAAAGGATGGAACTTTTATTAACGATAAAAATCTTTAACAAACTAAAAACAAAAATACCACCATATAATTCTAGTATATCCACAATATTCATGTCTTTAGTACCATTATATCATTTGAAAAAAAACATAGGGTGCAAATTGTAACACCCCACTCCCGTTATGATCACTCACTAAGGGAATGCCATAGCATCGGTGGAGTATTTTAGTGAATATAGAACAGAAAAATTACAACAAGACAGATATAAATAGTACTTGAAATTTAAAACATCATCTCATAACAGCGGAAGTAAACATGTCTGGTTACATCATAATACCACAATAAAAGTTAAGTACAATATCCATCAAATAAATTCGTACATAATCCCACTCTCTCATACAATAGCCAGGACAAAAGAAAAGATAACCGGGTAACTGGAGCTTTACATCTATCCAAGCTCCTAAAGACTGGAACAGCAATCCGATCAAGCTCCACTACTGCTAGGATCCACCGTAGGACCTGAGGGTTGGGAAAAAGATAAAAACAACGGGGTCAGACATAAGTCTGAGCGTGTCCTATAACTTTAACAATACAATCGTTAAAGTAACCAGAGAAGACATAAACTGATATACGGTAACTATTGGGGATGAATGGCTACACTAAGCAGTCAACTAAACTAAGATAAAAGATAAAGATGCATCTACCCTTCCAAAGGTAAATTACTAAACTGCACCACACCAGTCATTCCTAACTTAAAGGTTGATCCCACCCATGGACTTATAAAATTAACTTAATAGTTCTCGCGTACCCCTAGGTGACTAAGTAGACGCCACGGGGCCCTACAATCCACTAGGTGTACACACTACTCCCATTCGATCGGCTCCCTAACGTAGGTACCCGTGCTGGTCCCACGATGGGGTGTATCATTCCCCAAAGTGGCAACCTGATAAAATTAACGGTGCACGGCTTATATCTACACGATGCAACAACGTCTTATTTACCAGCCCGGGTCCACACACACATATGAAACCCGTTGGTCATGCGTTGCCACCGCTAACTCATTTTGGCCTCTTATAGTCAAGCCCAATATGCGTGTCCCGTCACTCGACTAGAGTCGAGCCCACTAAGATACGTTTGGGATATTGGTTGAAATGGGCCCCCAGCACAAGCCATCCCCCTAAGCTTGGCCCACACACTAGTGTTTCCCACTTAACCCTTTAATCATGTTTAATTACATGTTTCCTCTTGGTTAAGTATTTAATCATATTTTCTATTGGCAACCACTAGCAATTTCCACATACCACCCAAGGTACCCACTTAACCCCCATGCCCCACTACATGATTATCTGGTTAAGTGTTTCTTAATTGATTAACACCGTAACCGTGTAAAGGACCCCTCACATTGGACCGTTATTTGTAGATGCCTGGTTAAGCCGGTAGGTTCCGGGCAGTCTTACACTACAAACGGGTCCAACCTCGTGTCATTTACCCTTGTTACTTATTTAATTTATGATTAAGACCCCTCACATTGGACCGTCATTTGTAGATGCCTGGTTAAGCCGGTAAACTCCGGGCAGTCTTACACTACAAACGGGTCCAACCTCGTGTCATTTACCCTTGTTACGTATTTAATTTATGATTAAGACCCCTCACATTGGACCGTCATTTGTAGATGCCTGGTTAAGCCGGTAAACTCCGGGCAGTCTTACACTACAAACGGGTCCAACCTCGTGTCTCAATCGATTAATTACTCCTAATTAATCACCCCCATAATTTGTGTTAATTATCATGTTTATTTTAGGAATATGGGTACACCTAACTTAATAGGCAAATTCCCAACTCCAAAGTGTGGGTACGCCTAACTTAATAGGCAAATTCCCAACACATAGTATGGGTACACCTAACTTAATAGGCAAATTCCCATACTATGTTCATTTATTTTATGTTATGCATAATTATATTAATTTCACACAATCTTATTAACATATGTATTTAATTAACCCCATCGTTCCCACGTGATTTCGTTCTCATGACATAACACATATAAAAGGTGTCAACTTGCATATGTATGAACATGTTTCAAAGGTGCCATCTTGCATATTAACAAATACATAACTTGCATATGAACTTGCACAACATGTCACATAACTTGCATATAATCTTGTATAACATGTCACATAAACTTACATATTAACAAATACATGACTTGCATATAATATGTCACATAACTTGCATATGAACTTGCATAACATACTTGCATATAAACTCATAAACTTGCATATGAACTTGCATAACATACTTGCATATAAACCCATAAACTTGCATATGAACTTGCATAACATACTTGCATATGAACTCATAAACTTGCATATGAACTTGCATAACATACTTGCATATGAACTCGTAAACTTGCATATGAACTTGCATAACATACTTGCATATAAACTCATAAACTTGCATATGAACTTGCATAACATACTTGCATATGAACTCATAAACTTGCATATGAACTTGCATAACATACTTGCATATAAACTCATAAACTTACATATGAACTTGCATAACATACTTGCATATGAACTCATAAACTTGCATATGAACTTGCATAACATACTTGCATATGAACTCATAAACTTGCATTTTATCATACATGTAACTTGCATATTAATCATATGATCACAAAATACAAAACTTGCATAACCCACATACATTAGCAAACTAACATCATGTCATATGACTTAAAATCCATTAATCCCCAAACAAAACCATATGATCTCATCATATCTCATTTACTTAGTTTAGTAATTGATCATTAAAGTGATAGAAACTCACCAAAACCAAGATTAGCAAACTTATGAAGTAGAACTAGTTGCTATGCAAGAAGAAAATGATGATTAGAGGTTGATTAGTTTGCAACTTTCTTCATAAACTAGTGGAGGCTCCTCTCAAGTTTGATTTTGGCGGCATGATGGCATCATTTCTATTTTTAGTATGGATTAGGCTTGCATTAGGGTGTATTTATAGGATTAGGGTGTGTTTTAGACCATAGGATTAACCCTAGGCTAGATTAGGTCCGCCAGATTTAGGAAGTCTCCAGAACACAGCCCAGCCCTAGCCAGAAAACCAGACCTGGTGCACCCAGGCCAAATGGCTCGACACCCCATGTCGACAGGCAAGTCGACAGGGCAGTCGACTCCCCAGTCGACAGGCCTGTCGACAGCCCTGTCGACATGGCTAGGGCGGGAAGTTTCCCGCCTGGCCCCCGCTGGCTCCAATTTCAAAATCTGGTTTTGAATTTCTAAATCTGTTTTTAACTTGAATTTTCTGCCAACTTCATTGGGCCATAACTGGGCCATACGGACTCCGATTTACAAAATTTCGGACTCTATTCTGCGTATTTTTCCGAAACGAACGCAATGACGCAGCCCGTTTCCCCTGATTCTCATATCTGAGATTAATTATACTTTAATTACTAACCATTAGTGTTAATTGAAATTCGGGGTGTTACACAAATAATTACTTGTAGGGAGTGCTTATGCCTCGTGAGTCGAGCTTGTTCAAGTAGAGCACAAGAAATAACAACTAGCAGACCATATACAACAAGTTATATTATATCTAAAAACATAACAAAGCGAGAACAAATAATATATTGCAATCTTGCTCCGCTTCTTGAACTTCAAAAGTTAATAATAGCGCCATAACTATACGAGAATAAATATCTTTTTTAACCTTTTGCTGCAACAGCAGCAACCCTAACACTAGATTTATTTATATAGTAGTCACTAAAGAACAGATATGTTGAAACCTGAGCTGCAACATGTACATCCCGTCTATACAAAAAATTAAATACCATGTTTGAGTGTATCTATTTTTCCTTATCCCTAATAACTTAACTTTGTAGTTTCTAAAAAAAACATAACTTTGTATTTCAAATTTAGATAACAAAATTACTGCATATTATTTGATATAGGGGCCAGGGCTCAAGGCCCAACTCATACTGGGGAGTGCCTGCACCGCGGGTAGCAGCAACAACTACTCAGCAGCAATAACACCCCTCTTTTTTTCAATAGTTCAATCAAAATGAAAGGGGATTACTTATAGCGAAACTGATGAGCAAAGAATGCTAGAAGCTACTTTGATGAGAACCAAGTATTATCTCTGAATGTTTGAAGCTTGTCCCCGTCTGCTCATTTAGTTAAAAAAAAAAGTTTGAATCATTTAGTTTGGGAGGAAGAATCCATGCACAACATATCTCATAGTGCAAGAATCTGAAAAATTAATGGCTGAACTAGCCTTCTCATAAATAATATTATGATCTAAGCGACCAAGTTGATGATGTATTTGGGATTTGAACCATGGACTAGTGTCCATTTTACTTTCTCTCGTTTCAGCTTGGAACGTTGAGTAAGTTAACCCTTGTAAATGAATCAGGAAATTTCTTCCTATTTTGCTTACACCGGACATTTTTGCAGTTTTGTTGATTTATGCCATACACAATACCAACATTTTGTTTCTAATAAATCAAACTAGACTGCCTTACAGCAGCAAGATTCATGAAAGCTCATGGACATAAAAAAAATCCACAGGAAATACACTGTATTGAAGTATTATGAAAAGAATAATTGAAAATAACGAAGATTACCGACTTGGA
This sequence comes from Allium sativum, assembly GCA_030737875.1. Classification (NCBI taxonomy): domain Eukaryota; kingdom Viridiplantae; phylum Streptophyta; class Magnoliopsida; order Asparagales; family Amaryllidaceae; genus Allium; species Allium sativum. The sequence continues at coordinate 926,584,750 of CM060922.1, forward strand.
GGCTCTCACGATGGCAGGTTTGCTTCTTTTACCTCACATGTTGCCGATTTTGATGGCTGAGATCGTATCGTGTGACGACGATGGAAATATTAGGGTTTATAGAGAAAAATTGATGGGAGCAGGATGAAATCGATTTGGGGATATTTTTCTGAACGAAGTGATGAGAGAGGAACCGCCTTTTTTTGTGCGAAAAATATATCGTTCTGTTTTACAGATTAACCCGCCTCTTCAGTCATAATTCCGCGTTTCTTTTAATCACGTTGACAACACTTACCCATCAAATGATGTTCCAAAACGATGTCAAAAGTACATATTCTTGTAGTGATAGCTACTATTTATTTCCGCTGTGATGGGTTGTGTTGTACTCTGATGATTGTATGTATATATACAAAAAATATTTGCATTTCAAAAGCTATGTTATCTAATATATTTTATTCGTTTTGCTGTAAGATTTGTATTGTTCGTTTCTTCTATTTTAATTTTCCATTCTTTTCTATTTCTCACTCTCTAACTTCTTTTTATTAATGATTTGCTAATTTCTGATGCTTGGTTAGTCGATAGCGTGTTTTACGTTGATAATTAGGATTGAGAATTGGTTGGTTACAGATCATGTGACAAAGGGGTGTTGTACTGTTTGAGTTGTTGTTGAACGCCGTCATATATATATATATATATTCCACCACCCGTTTATATTAGTTTAAGTTAGTGGGAGGTGAGAGAATGAGTGGAAGGAGAGAGAGGGAGAATGTGTGGTGAAAAATAGGGAGGCCAAAGGAGTGCTCCAGTGTTTGTGGTGTCATTGAACCTGCCTCATATATATATATTGAATTTGTTCAATGGGGAAACCGACCGGAGCCGGAACCCATCACCCCTTACGGACACAATATGATACATAAATTTAGATACAAGCAATCTTAAACACTAGATCTTTTTCTGAAGGACAAATTTTCAAAATAGGCTTGTTTTTAAAACTAATAGCAGATTTAGTCAAGTTTTTAAACTATTTGCTGAAATAGGCTTGTTTTGGCAAAAAGAAACATACTTTTGCAAATAGTTTCAAAACTAGCTTAAATCTCCTATTAGTTTTAAAAACAAACATATTTTGAAAATTTGTTCTTTTTAAAACTAATAGCATGTTTATGTTAGTTTTGAAACTATTTGCAGAAATATACTTGTCTTAACCACCTCAGTGCTGAGGTGGCCAAAACAAGCCTATTTTGGTACATAGTTTCAAAACTAGCCTAAATATGCTATTAGTTTCAAAAACAAGCCTATTTTGAAAATTTATCATTTTCTAAATTCCAGCTTCTACATAAAGACATACAAATCATATGATCCCGAGTCTGTGTCTCTAATTTTGTATTTAATGTTGTGTTCCAATAGCCGCATAGATTTACTTTGGTAAAATTACATTTTGGATTAGCATGAGTTAACATCAGTTGCATATTCAAGTGGCGATATGATTAACGAAACCATTGAGACATATAAGTTGATATCATACACAGTACTTGAAAAATATGCAAACACTAGTGTTTAATGCACTGCTAAGTTGTTGGCTTAACCACAAGGGCTAATCTTAATCATCACAAAATTCTGTTTTGTGAAGGAGACGTGCTACTTTTGTGTGCAACCGTCCAAAGGTAAGCATGTACCGCCTCGTGGAGCATATAACGTAAAGTAGGTAGGAATGGAATAGTAGTAATTAAGGTGGAAGGAAGGAAGCTCCCGTAATTAAGGAGATGGGGACAAGATGATATTGATTAAACAAGTACTGCACAAACCGACGCAAATACACACAAGTGGATAAAGTAGACGTAAAGCAGGCAAGGGTGGTTTTAGCATGAGAGAAAACAGCTTTGGATATACCTGTGGGCGCTGACGCACATTTGTGTTTAGCGTCACGATGTTTTTCCAATAAATCGTACTACTATGTGGATCGGATAGTTCCAAAAGGTGTTGTTAGTATCTGCTCGATGATAGACGTTAAGATTATTAAATATATTAAAGTTGTATATAACAAACTAGGGTTCCTTTGATTTTGAACGGATATGAGTATCCAGAAGCTGTATTTGGAAGGGGCTGAAGAAGAGAAAAATTGATGAAAAAGTATGTGTTTTTATTTTAACATGAAGGGGCACACGAAAAGTGTAAAAAGGGTGTAAACTGTGGTACGAAGGAGTAAAACACGAACGGGGCAAAACGAAAGTGAGAAATTGGAGCTTTCAGCTAGAAGGGACATTTTGGTGGATCCCAGGTCGATGCGTCTGAGGCGGACGTGAACATTTTTTGTTCTTTCTGGAGAAAGTACGGTACCTAAATACCGTTGAGGGAAATATGTTAACCAGTTGGACATCAACGATGACCTTGGACTGTGATCTTAGAAACGTAGTATTTACCAATACGAGTTTGTTGACCCCATTTTAATTGGCGTCGCCGTGACACCACTAACGTTGTTAGTGGTGTGTAACTGAAATTGCCTTCTGAATTCTTCATATTAAATTTCAGTCACACACCGCTAACATCGCTAGTGGTGTCATGGTGAGCCCAGTTAAACGAGGTCAATAAACTAGCTCTCTATGTATTATCTTGTTTTATCTTTTTGTTGCCTAGTGCTGCGTGTTTCTGGAAATTAAGGAAATGGATAGGTTAGATGTGAAGGAGATGATAGACCAGATGGGAAAAAGGACGAAAATGGCCGAGAGAAAGGGAAAAGGGCCGAAGAAAGGAAGAGCCACGCGTTAAAAGGTGCCCAAGCAGCAGAGATGGAAGGTACCATGCGTCACGTGGCAGGGCCCCAGCCGCAAACTGCAGAAGATAGGAATGGCTGCTTAAAGACAAAAAGAAAAGGTGGTTGCGGCGGCAGAAATTGATGTGCCGGGAAAGCGACAAAGTGGTGTGTGTAAGGGATAAGATGATAAGGTGGTCGCAGTGGCACGCTGTCCTGCCTTCTCACTCGACTGCAGTCCAGCTGTGCCGGCGAGCGCGCCACACACATGCATACGCTTGTACGCATTTCAACTGCACCTTATTTTCAACGTTGCAAACTCGTCCTACTTACATAAACCACACTGTTACAGAGAAAACACCGGCACCGTACAGTAAAAATAATTCAAATTTTGCAATTTTGGTATATGCGTGTTTGCACATGCTTTTTGGTAAATAGTTGAATAAAATTTCCTAGCACTATTTGTTATAGAAATGGAGTTAGGTTACACAATAATGATTCTTGAATTAATTTTTATTAATGCCAGTTAGATGAATTAAGTACCATTAATGGGTATATTTATTCATTAATACTTAACTACCAAAGATGATTTTTTTTTTCCCAGTAATATCCATTTGTAATTATCCACATCAAAATAAAAATTGGTATATCATCAAAACTTGGAGTAACTTAATTATTATTTTATTCGTTAAGTCTAGGAAAAATAATCACTTTAGTCCAGACATTAATTAACTATAATTTTGGCAATTGAAATTCACAGGAGGTTTTTAATCTAACATTAAATGAAAGGAGTATTGCAGAAGATATCACAAAATAAACAAATTATCTTGAGGTGAATTATTAGAGATAAGTTACAAAAACTAAAAAATCATCTAAAATTTAGTTTATCAACTGTCTAAGGTTTAGTTATGTTTGCATGAAGTGACATAAATACTGAAAAGAATATAGTAGATAGAGTAAAAAAAATGAGTTCAAAAGAATAACAAGATACACATGTTTTATAGTGGTTCAATTAATCATCACATGTATCCACACAACCTTATTATTGATTTGATTGTTGTTTACAACTGTCGTTCTTATGGATCAATATAAATTCTTTCGATTAAACAAAAATTATGTAAATTTACTAATAACTCAAAAGAAATCCCTCAGATGGTACATCTCCTTGAAAATGCAGACATTAATTGTCATCACAAAAAATGGAGAGAATCTTAAACTACAATTCTCAGTTTTAATGATGACATCTCTATATTAAGGATTAAAATGCACTAGTTGGGGAAGATTTTATCACAACTACAAGAAGATGAAAAGAAATCGTGCTCTATCATTGAAGACGTTAATTGGCAAATATTGGAAGAGCACTTGAAAAGTACAAATTTGTGAGTTCCGTTGTCTTAGTTATGTTTTGTTAAAATTCTCAAGAACTTTACAGAAAACTATTTCATATTCAAAGATTAATTTAAAAAATCTATAATTTTTTTAGCCACTAAAATGGCTTTTGGAAATTGGATCAGTAGTGTGAACCAAGGATCGATGAAATCCCACACAGTTCACCTATGCGTACTTCAATTCCAACTTTCAGAAATGAATTTTAGACTTCTTTTCAATTCGGTAACTGCGATACTTGAATCAAGATGCGTCCATGTCGTGATTGGGTTAATGATCAGAATTAGAAACAAACAACCCAACTATATATCCATATCCTATGTGCACATCCGAGTCGCCATTTCAAGCAAGTCCATTCCTCGAGTGTCATGCTACAAGGCTACAACACGTCAATCCCGATCCCGTCACGCGATGTCATGGACCGATTCAAGTTTGCTAACTCGGGATCGAAATCAAAGAGACAAGGGAGCTTGATGAAGTCTTCTTTTGAGTACGAAATTATGTTTCGTGTTCCCATACACTTGTTAAGTTATTGTAACACCCCGCCTCCGCTAGGGTCACTCGCAAAGGAATGCACTAGCTTTAGAGGGGCATTATTGGTAAACATGCACAGAAATATCACAAGACAGAACATATAAAATAGCGGAAGTAAAATCGAACTTTCATAAATTTAATAATTAAGGTCTAAAGCCTTTTACATCAGAGTACATCAAAACCTGTCTTGCAATAGTAAAGAAGCATAAAGACTTTTTAATAAATTATTCCCCAAGGAAAAACAGTAAAGTAGCCATAGCCAAGAGAAGTCCAAGCCATCCATGATGACCTTCAAGCGGAAGAAGTCCGAACTAAACAGCATTGTTTCCTCCCTGAAACCTGGGGGGGGGGGGGAAACGGAAGAAAAGAGGCGAAACAAAACGGGTCAGTCAAAAAGACTGAGTAAGTCCTATCTACTTCCAGTATAAAACAGGTAAAGGTAACATGACATGCATAAACTGAAAGTAAACATAAGGATAACTACAAGATAGATAAACCAGGATAGCCGGTTGAACTACTGTGGCAAAGTAAACTAAGGTATCATGATAAACTACGGTGTTATGATAAGTCAAGGTATCACATCGTCAGATTTCTAACGAGTACATTATCCCAAGGTATCTACCCCGTCTAACATCCCACGGTATCTATTATGTATATTCTTCCTAGTTCTAACATGTATATTTGCTCTGCACCTCTCGTACTAGTATCCCTACCCGCGTCATGTGTTAACCATGAATGTCCCTTGCTCAAAGTCGTGTAATGGTCCATGTCAACCTAATATATCGCATATATAGGTCACTCAAATCATATGTTTCTTTTCATGTATATAAGTTCAGTCCTTTGCCGTACCTCGTACGGACTTCCTCATGTCGTATTATCCTTGAAATCGTTTGGACTGTCACCCTTGTTCTAGCTAGGCTCTTCCATATGAATCATCGTTTGAACTACTAGGACTTACGCCACCTAGCACCACTAGGGATTACGCTTACCTATTGCACGCTTTTGTATTTCGGTTTGGGTTAAACCACCTAGGCCACTAGGGATTACGCTAACCCTCAACCGCGCCCTTTTTCCCACGCATTCATCGTGAATCGTTTTTCTATAACTGTATGCACATGTATCACATCGTGCCATCCGAGTCCTGTCACAGGGCAAAACAAGAAATACAGGACTCGGTCGAGAGCTTTAGATTTATCAGCCGATGCAGATACTAAGGTCTGCTTTTCTACACGTGGCTATGGTCCCACGAGACCCCTCCCTCAACTAGTGAAAGGCAACACAAGAGACAATCTTGCATGAGAACTACACTCCGGCCAGCCCACATCCTACGGCCTACCTCACCCATAATTAGATAGCAATTATGGTCTGTTGGGTGTTCCCTGCCTTTCCGTACGTACACGCTTGACTTAAGATGGTAGATGATCGACTAACTTGCTATCTCGGGCACCTTATGTATTCGTCGACTCACTGCTATCCACCCCAGTCTTTAGGTCGCTCGCATAGCAACCAAGGCATATTCTTGGTTCTTCTACCGCAGACCTCAACCTCTCGTGAGCCTAGTATAATGACCTGGCAGCTCGCAGAGGGATCCCAAGAATATCCTCACGTTCCCCGAAGCCGCTGCTTCGTTACCCAGTTCGCTGGAGCCTTTATCTAAATTAGATAGCCTGCTCCTACACGTATACTTAAACAATGACCTACTGTATCGGGTTACTCATCTATCTAAGAGGTGGTCCAAATTTCCTTGGCTAAGAATTATTACTTAGTTTCTTTTAACTAAGGTTTACCACTTAGCCTTATTTCCATAATCCTTGTTAACTATGGTTATTTACCTAATCCTCCGAATTAGGGTTTATCTAATGGGTTAAGTGTCACTTAAGTTCATAACTTAGCCCGTCTACAAACCATGTCAAAATTGGCTAAGTATACAAGTCCAAGACTTAACCCTACAAACCATGTGTCAAGTTGGTTAAGTATATCAAGGAATCCATGACTTAACCTCGTCTAATTATCATTTTAGATTGGTTAATTATATAAATTAACTTGACCTTGTCATCAAATCAGTCAAGCGTATTCAAGTGATTCGTGACTTAGCCTTATCATGTTTTCACGTTAGATTGGTTAAGTATAGATTAACTTAACCTCATCAGATTAACGAGTTAGATTGGTTAAGTATAGGTCACTTAACCTCATCAATTCATCGTGTTAAATTAGTTAAGTGTTTAACTTAACCCCATTAAATTACCAAGTTGGATTAATTAAGTCTAGGCTAACTTAACCCCATCCGATTACCATGTTTAGATTAGTTAAGCCTAATCTTAACCCCATCCATTAACTGTATTATACGGTTAAGTGTCATTAAGAAAATTTACTTAACCTTATCACGTTATCGTGTTGGATTGATTAAGTGTTGGTTAACTTAATCCCGTCCACTAGTCGTATAAAAATGGTCAAGTGTCATTAGGCAAATCAAGTTACTTAACCTACCCAAGTTTATCATGTTTTGTTAAGTATCATTAGCCTAATCAAATTACTTAACCCATTTGTCCATATCATATTTGGTTAAGCCTCATTAATCAAATTAACTTAACCCTATTATGTGGCATTAATTTAATTAATGCACCCTCAACCTCTCACATTAGACCTTGTTGTGGTTACTAGTTAAGCGGGGCGGGTCCGGGTAGATTTACACCACAACCTAGTCTAACCTCGGGTCTTAAGCGCGACATGACCAACTTCTCACATTGGGTCCTATTGTTTGCAACTACTAGTTAGGCCGGTCGGTTCCGGGTAGTTTTACATTGCAAACTCAACCCAACCTCGAGTTGGCCATACTTATATTATCTAAGTTCATCATGTTTCCAAAACATGTTACAAGTTTTTCAAGCATTTGGGTAGACCTAACTTAATAGGTAAATTCCCAAAGGGTAGACCTAACTTAATAGGTAAATTACCAAGCTCATGTTTTTATGCATACTTACATGTCAACTTCCATGTTATCTTTCAAGTCATATTTTCAAGTATAAACACATGTCATATTCAAGTTAAGATTTAGCGACATGTTCATGTTTATCTAACTACCCAAAATCGTGTTTTCCCAATGCAAGCAAAGCGAGTCAACATAGTAGGTATACTATGGCTACATGTAGACCCCAAAACATGCACAATGCCACAAAAGGGATTGGCTCCAAACATGCATGGCGTCATAAGGGGGTTTGGCCTTAAAACATGCATGATAGAGTCATATAGGGATTGACCATAAGCATGCATACTATCATATAGGATTTGGCCACAAACTTGCATAATATCATAAGGAGGTTTTGCCACAAACATGCATGAAACATAAGGGGTTTGTGTTCATATGCATGCATAAGCCCCAAGGTCAAGTGTTTGCCTATGTTTCACAAGTCAAATGGTTCCCAAAGGTTCATGCTAGCATTTCATGTATAAAGATCCAAACTTGCAAGTTAAACTAGGTTATGCATAGCATGAGAGGCATGATTAAGTCACTCACATGGCCTAAGATCATAAATATGAACACAAGAGGCATGGTAAGGTTCATATAGGTTCGCATAATCATGTTTAGCCTCATTTTATCCCATGTCATTATCAAAACTACCGTTTCCATCTAAAAGTAGCTAGAACTTACCTAGGCAAGGCTTAGGAAAGGGATCATGCATCATCTTGACGAAGAAAGGTGGCTCCTTTGAAGAAGAACCATCATGAAACTCGCATAGAAATGTCGATTTGGCCTCTATTTGGTGTAGCAAGCTTGCATCTTTTGATTTGAACTTGATTTGGATGCATAGGCTCTAGGGATTTGAGATGGAGGCCATGAGAGTAGAAATTTGGCCATAGTTTAGTTACATGAGTGAATAATGAGGGTTTAGGGGTAGGTTTAGGGTCTTTTTATAGAGATTAGGATAGTTTTAGGCCCTTAGATTAACCCTAGGACCAACCTGAACCGTCAGATTTCAAACCAGGCCCAAAAACCTAGCCAAGATAGAAAATAGGTGCACCAGATCAGAATCAGCCGACAGGGCAAGTCGACAGCCCTGTCGACATGCCTGTCGACATGCCTGTCGACTTGTCTGGGCGGGAATTTTCCCGCTTGGCCCCATTTCTGCATGTTTCGAAATTCAAATTTCCCGAAAACTTCTTTGGGCCTTAACCGGGTCATACGGACTCCGATTTTCGAAAACTCGGACTCTATTTCGCGTATTTTTCCGAGGCGAACGCAATGGCATAGCCCGTTTTACTTGATTCAGAATTTAAAATTAAATTCTGCCTTGATTCTCGTTTTAACATGTTATTGAAATACGGGTTGTTACATTCTCCCCACCTTTTAGGATTTCGTCCCCGAAATCTCTAAGTTAGGAAGAACATATCCTACCATCCATTATCCATCTACTCAAAACATCATCCACAAGCAACCATTGTCCTTAGATGATTTCTAATGCTGTATGAATATATGCAAAACGTGTGTGTACATGTTCCTTAGCTAATGCTAATGATCAGGCCTGAAAAATCTTTTGAATGCAAAAATATGTTTAGTGCTATGAATCCATCATGTATGCAAATAGTCCTAGTCATATAGATACTATATGCGTGCACAATCATTCATTCAAATGCAACAACCGCATGATAACACATTCGATTTCATCCATAAACAAGTATAAATACTCGTGCATATGCAACATGAAACGTGATCGCGTCAATCTAGTATCTAACGTGTATTTGCGCATCCACGAGCAACCACTTGCAACCACTTGCAACCATATCAATCATAACATGTTTCAAATACATGTTTGCATCCATAGGGTTCTACCGAGGATTCCCTGAAACAGGGTCGAGAAGATAAACAAAACAAACTCCGTACGGGGTTTGTAACAGGACCGAGAGGATATCCATAAAAGATAGCCTACAAGCAAGCTCAACAGAAAAACAGGGATCGAGGATATATTCCCAAAAGAGATATCATGCACGTATTTAGTCTTCAGTCTCCTGAGTCGCATTACCTTGAGCTTAGTTTCATCGTGCCTTGACCGCCCCTTTTACTTCACGATTTCGCAGCTTCTTATTTCCTGTTTCCATAACATGAGTTGGAACTCATTTCCTCGTCGCCTCTCGTTCCACCTGCACTTATTCTCCTTCTAGAATACTTGGCGCAGACAGGACTGCGTACTCATTATTCCATGCGAGCCCTCAAAATTCACTAGTGAATCCTGGACCTTGTACCATAAGGTATTCCACGTAGAAAAACTTTCTCTTGAAAGTAAACAAGTTACCGTGCGCACTTACTAGGGTAATTCCCATAACCCATACATAATCGAAGTAAACCATCCGTCTTATTAGCGAACACCATTCGATCGGGTTTCTAATTTCCAACAAAGGCATCTAGGGATTCTAAGTAACTAATCATGACAGAACCCAAAAGGTTACGCGATACTTCAAGGGCATTACCAAAGCAAGCCAAGAGTCTAACTACCCTCCTTCTAAAACCGAGAGTGGCACCCCTTACTGGATAACCACTTCATCCCTAGAATCCATCCACAACTTATAAACATAAGCATTATTTCCAAGCTCAACACTTGATATAGACATTTTCAAATCCAAACAAGCCATGAGTAAATGGACCGATCTTCCAATAGGACTTGAGACAAAGACGGGATCCTCTACTACGCTAGTACTAAGATGCAGAGACTCCACTATCGAAGCGGACTTAAAAGATGCGGTGATCAAAACAAAGTCCCGACAGGATGATAGAGAAGAAAAGCTAAACCTTTAACAAGATCGTTACCCTCCTTCTGAGGTACCCTAGAAATGAGAGCATACTATTGCCCTCCGAATGATCTTGTCCCTGTTCCATGATACTTAACTATCCGTCCCGTTTCACCATGCCAAAGGTACTCTCTCGTCATGGGTTTCATTGTTCATCTTTCTCCCTCCTTTTAGGACTCATCCATACCAACATGTTGCTTATCCCTGAGCTCGTATCCTTTATCCTTGTTCTTACTATCCTTTCATGCATAACTCTGCAACGGTCTCTCGAGAACCACCTCCATCGTACGGGAAACACTTACGCAGCTAGAAAGACTAGTCGCAGTCAAAACCACTGTGACTACAGATGGAGGAAAGAAAGGAAAAGAGATTCAATCAAGGAAACAAGGATAATGCTAATGGCCTTTGGGGAATAGCCTTTTTCTTTTTAAAAGAAAATTTTCTTGAAAAATGCTTCTTTGTAAACGGGTTTTCAAATAATTTTCAGAAGGTCTTTAAAAACTTTTGCCCAGTATAGTAACCTTCGGCTCTGATACCAAATGTAACACCCCGCCTCCGCTAGGGTCACTCGCAAAGGAATGCACTAGCTTTAGAGGGGCATTATTGGTAAACATGCACAGAAATATCACAAGACAGAACATATAAAATAGCGGAAGTAAAATCGAACTTTCATAAATTCAATAATTAAGGTCTAAAGCCTTTTACATCAGAGTACATCAAAACCTGTCTTGCAATAGTAAAGAAGCATGAAGACTTTTTAATAAATTATTCCCCAAGTAAAAACAGTAAAGTAGCCATAGCCAAGAGAAGTCCAAGCCATCCATGATGACCTTCAAGCGGAAGAAGTCCGAACTAAACAGCATTGTTTCCTCCCTGAAACCTGGGGGGAGGGAAACGGAAGAAAAGAGGCGAAACAAAACGGGTCAGTCAAAAAGACTGAGTAAGTCCTATCTACTTCCAGTATAAAACAGGTAAAGGTAACATGACATGCATAAACTGAAAGTAAACATAAGGATAACTACAAGATAGATAAACCAGGATAGCCGGTTGAACTACTGTGGCAAAGTAAACTAAGGTATCATGATAAACTACGGTGTTATGATAAGTCAAGGTATCACATCGTCAGATTTCTAACGAGTACATTATCCCAAGGTATCTACCCCGTCTAACATCCCACGGTATCTATTATGTATATTCTTCCTAGTTCTAACATGTATATTTGCTCTGCACCTCTCGTACTAGTATCCCTACCCGCGTCATGTGTTAACCATGAATGTCCCTTGCTCAAAGTCGTGTAATGGTCCATGTCAACCTAATATATCGCATATATAGGTCACTCAAATCATATGTTTCTTTTCATGTATATAAGTTCAGTCCTTTGTCGTACCTCGTACGGACTTCCTCATGTCATATTATCCTTGAAATCGTTTGGACTGTCACCCTTGTTCTAGCTAGGATCTTCCATATGAATCATCGTTTGAACTACTAGGACTTACGCCACCTAGCACCACTAGGGATTACGCTTACCTATTGCACGCTTTCGTATTTCGGTTTGGGTTAAACCACCTAGGCCACTAGGGATTACGCTAACCCTCAACCGCGCCCTTTTTCCCACGCATTCATCGTGAATTGTTTTTCTATAACTGTATGCACATGTATCACATCGTGCCATCCGAGTCCTGTCACAGGGCAAAACAAGAAATACAGGACTCGGTCGGGAGCTTTAGATTTATCTGCCGATGCAGATACTAAGGTCTTCTTTTCTACACGTGGCTATGGTCCCACGAGACCCCTCCCTCAACTAGTGAAAGGCAACACAAGAGACAATCTTGCATGAGAACTACACTCCGGCCAGCCCACATCCTACGGCCTACCTCACCCATAATTAGATAGCAATTATGGTCTGTTGGGTGTTCCCTGCCTTTCCGTACGTACACGCTTGACTTAAGATGGTAGATGATCGACGAACTTGCTATCTCGGGCACCTTATGTATTCGTCGACTCACTGCTATCCACTCCAGTCTTTAGGTCGCTCACATAGCAACCAAGGCATATTCTTGGTTCTTCTACCGCAGACCTCAACCTCTCGTGAGCCTAGTATAATGACCTGGCAGCTCACAGAGGGATCCCAAGAATATCCTCACGTTCCCCGAAGCCGCTGCTTCGTTACCCAGTTCGCTGGAGCCTTTATCTAAATCAGATAGCCTGCTCCTACACGTATACTTAAACGATGACCTACCGTATCGGGTTACTCATCTATCTAAGAGGTGGTCCAAATTTCCTTGGCTAAGAATTATTAATTAGTTTCTTTTAACTAAGGTTTTCCACTTAGCCTTATTTCCATAATCCTTGTTAACTATGGTTATTTACCTAATCCTCCGAATTAGGGTTTATCTAATGGGTTAAGTGTCACTTAAGTTCATAACTTAGCCCGTCTACAAACCATGTCAAAATTGGCTAAGTATACAAGTCCAAGACTTAACCCTACAAACCATGTGTCAAGTTGGTTAAGTATATCAAGGAATCCATGACTTAACCTCGTCTAATTATCATTTTAGATTGGTTAATTATATAAATTAACTTGACCTTGTCATCAAATCGGTCAAGCGTATTCAAGTGATTCGTGACTTAGCCTTATCATGTTTTCACGTTAGATTGGTTAAGTATAGATTAACTTAACCTCATCAGATTAACGAGTTAGATTGGTTAAGTATAGGTCACTTAACCTCATCAATTCATCGTGTTAAATTAGTTAAGTGTTTAACTTAACCCCATTAAATTACCAAGTTGGATTAATTAAGTCTAGGCTAACTTAACCCCATCCGATTACCATGTTTAGATTAGTTAAGCCTAATCTTAACCCCATCCATTAACTGTATTATACGGTTAAGTGTCATTAAGAAAATTTACTTAACCTTATCACGTTATCGTGTTGGATTGATTAAGTGTTGGTTAACTTAATCCCGTCCACTAGTCGTATAAAAATGGTCAAGTGTCATTAGGCAAATCAAGTTACTTAACCTACCCAAGCTTATCATGTTTTGTTAAGTATCATTAGCCTAATCAAATTACTTAACCCATTTGTCCATATCATATTTGGTTAAGCCTCATTAATCAAATTAACTTAACCCTATTATGTGGCATTAATTTAATTAATGCACCCTCAACCTCTCACATTAGACCTTGTTGTGGTTACTAGTTAAGCGGGGCGGGTCCGGGTAGATTTACACCACAACCTAGTCTAACCTCGGGTCTTAAGCGCGACATGACCAACTTCTCACATTGGGTCCTATTGTTTGCAACTACTAGTTAGGCCGGTCGGTTCCGGGTAGTTTTACGTTGCAAACTCAACCCAACCTCGAGTTGGCCATACTTATATTATCTAAGTTCATCATGTTTCCAAAACATGTTACAAGTTTTTCAAGCATTTGGGTAGACCTAACTTAATAGGTAAATTCCCAAAGGGTAGACCTAACTTAATAGGTAAATTCCCAAGTTCATGTTTTTATGCATACTTACATGTCAACTTCCATGTTATCTTTCAAGTCATATTTTCAAGTATAAACACATGTCATATTCAAGTTAAGATTTAGCGACATGTTCATGTTTATCTAACTACCCAAAATCGTGTTTTCCCAACGCAAGCAAAGCGAGTCAACATAGTAGGTATACTATGGCTACATGTAGACCCCAAAACATGCACAATGCCACAAAAGGGATTGGCTCCAAACATGCATGGCGTCATAAGGGGGTTTGGCCTTAAAACATGCATGATAGAGTCATATAGGGATTGACCATAAGCATGCATACTATCATATAGGATTTGGCCACAAACTTGCATAATATCATAAGGAGGTTTTGCCACAAACATGCATGAAACATAAGGGGTTTGTGTTCATATGAATGCATAAGCCCCAAGGTCAAGTGTTTGCCTATGTTTCACAAGTCAAATGGTTCCCAAAGGTTCATGCTAGCATTTCATGTATAAAGATCCAAACTTGCAAGTTAAACTAGGTTATGCATAGCATGAGAGGCATGATTAAGTCACTAACATGGCCTAAGATCATAAATATGAACACAAGAGGCATGGTAAGGTTCATATAGGTTCGCATAATCATGTTTAGCCTCATTTTATCCCATGTCATTATCAAAACTACCGTTTCCATCTAAAAGTAGCTAGAACTTACCTAGGCAAGGCTTAGGAAAGGGATCATGCATCATCTTGACGAAGAAAGGTGGCTCCTTTGAAGAAGAACCATCATGAAACTCGCATAGAAATGTCGATTTCGCCTCTATTTGGTGTAGCAAGCTTGCATCTTTTGATTTGAACTTGATTTGGATGCATAGGCTCTAGGGATTTGAGATGGAGGCCATGAGAGTAGAAATTTGGCCATAGTTTAGTTACATGAGTGAATAATGAGGGTTTAGGGGTAGGTTTAGGGTCTTTTTATAGAGATTAGGATAGTTTTAGGCCCTTAGATTAACCCTAGGACCAACCTGAACCGTCAGATTTCAAACCAGGCCCAAAAACCTAGCCAAGATAGAAAATAGGTGCACCAGATCAGAATCAGCCGACAGGGCAAGTCGACAGCCCTGTCGACATGCCTGTCGACATGCCTGTCGACTTGTCTGGGCGGGAATTTTCCCGCCTGGCCCCATTTCTGCATGTTTCGAAATTCAAATTTCCCGAAAACTTCTTTGGGCCTTAACCGGGTCATACGGACTCCGATTTTGGAAAACTCAGACTCTATTTCGCGTATTTTTCCGAGACGAACGCAATGGCATAGCACGTTTTACTTGATTCAGAATTTAAAATTAAATTCTGCCTTGATTCTCGTTTTAACATGTTATTGAAATACGGGTTGTTACAGTTATTTTATCCCTTAAACCAACTTCGAGCCCTTGAAAAACCTATAAGACTTACTATGTGTCCTTCACCGAGTTGTGGTCATATTCACTTGCATTCGAGCCCTCAGACACCAAATCAATATCGACCCAACGACTGCTCGTGTACTCACTAACCGTCCCAGTACACGTGCTTGGCATTTGAGTCTGATTCCTCTTCGGAAGCAAACTTATATATATGATCATACGCCGCAACATACGCCATGTATTAACCATACAGCAACGGTCGTGTATACGAGTTTCAAAGCTTCGATCGTTGGAACCCGCCTGGATTTTTAGACGATTGTGTATCTACGAATCCAAGTGATTCAACGGGACACGTCAAACGGTCAAGCCCCAATTCAACGACGTTTCGCTAACCACCTTATGCGATCGCGCACCCAAGCCACGGCAACGACCACACATAAAGGCTTTCAAAATCTCGATCGATCAAACCGACTTGATTAGTTAACCAAAATGTGCTCACAGGCTTAAATGATTCAATAGTGTAAATCAATTCCCTATCCGACGGCTTTTCGAAAGCTAACTTGCGTGATCATAGTCCCATGGCATACAATTTAATGTCATGTTACTTATTTCAACTCCGATCGAATCTCACAAAACCACACGTAAGCGTGAGAGCTTATACGCAACCCCAACCCGACGTCGAACCGTTTACACTTCGGCGTAACCGGAGGTCGGCAATTAACACTTAACTTCTTTAATCGACAAAGATTAAGTGCCTCAAATAGGTTCCAACATGAGCTACAATATTTAAGCGACACTACAAGAGAACACCAATTTAGCGCCAAAATTTTAGAAGCGGAAATTTCCATCGTTAATTTGCGACGGATTTCCTTGTAATTTGCAAGGGATTGTTTTTTGTATTTTCAAACTTTTTTCTTTATTTATTACCGTCGTCTTCTGTCATTCCTCACTAACCCGTTGCTAATTGCTTTAAATTACCGACAGAAATTTTCTGTTGCTATTTTCCGCTGCAAATACATGCAGAATACCGACGAATATTTATCGAAGCTATTTTGCAGCCGAATTCCAACAAATTTACAAGAGATGTTTATATTATTTTTCTAAGATATACTTTAGTGTTATCTTTTAATAATCATGAACATGTTGAATAATTAATAATTAATTTATTCTAATTAATGATTTATAAGTAGTAATAAATAATAATTTACATTCTATAATAAATAACTTATAATGATTGCTTATTTAGAATTAGCAAAATAATCTTTCCTCATAACCAATGTAATTACTAAATTCTTAATTAAATATTCTGTTTTCATCACAAATTTCAGCCAGTATGCCAGTATATATTACGCTATATCTTAAAATTTTAAATTATTCTTTTATAATTATTCCCCTAAATAATGAAAATATCAGTTAATTATAATAATTATTTAATAATTAATAATAAAATTCAATACTTATGAAATGATATATAGCATTCAGTAACTAATTTTAAATAATTGTATTTAATAGTTATAGTTGATAATTACAGTTAATACTTATATTTTATAATTATAGTCGATACTTATATTTTTGTGCAACAACCATAACATATGCCCATGTTAGCTTATCGTTTAAAATTTTAAAATATTAATTAATCAGTTTGTTCTAAAATTTCAAATTGTTTGTGTACCCTTTCAATTATCACCATATGTTAGCTTATCGTTGGTTAAAATTTATGGATTACGCCTGCTAAATTTAAGAAAATAAACCTTATCGTAAAATATGCCCCTACCCCCGTCGGCAGCCGTCATCCACGAAATACGGGAAATCGCTAAAATGGTGGAACTTTTCTGAAACCCTAACGCGCTATCCTCAATCATTTGGTTGTCTCCATTGCTTTCTGCACTTGCTCTCCTCCATTGCTCACCACGTTTTCTCGACTCTTTGCCCACATATGTTCCATTTGGTCGACTCCATCGCTAATCGCCTCCACCGGTTCCCCACACCAGGCAATTGCCAAACTTTTGTTTTGTTCGTTACAAAGTGCCTTAGCGCTGAATTTGGTATGGGCTTTCTATTATCGACACTATTGGTCTTTCTGATATTTCTTTTGGTTAGGACTATTATTGTAAACTTAGCTAGTCATTCTTATTTACTGAGAGAGTTCATTGCTAGGAATATTGTAAGACATACATAATTTATAGTGTAAATTAAATGGTGAGTTTTTTTAGAGGTTGGCAGGTTTATTGGTAAATTGGTTATTTCTGATAAAATCAACATCAATTTGGTCAAATTGACCATATGATAAACAATCCTAGTCAAGTAAGTAATCATATGATCTCTCAAAGAAAAGCTTTAGTCGTACTGAGTATGGATAATAATAGAAGACTACTATGAGTTTCAACCAAACTTGACAGCATTTGTATTTGTTATGGCCACAACTATAGCTTTTGATTGCCGTTAGTCCACTCAACATCAAATTTGGTATCTAATAATCCTTGATTCGTCTCATTCAGTCATAAAGTTATTTGTGACGCAACTAATTTCACTTTAAATAAATACATCATCGGAAATATTCTAATTTTCCGACAAAAATGGCAGTACCAGTCAAGTCTATTGATATGTGTATCAAAAAACATCGTTACTTCGAACTACCTTGCAAAAACTTTATTCTCGGTTTCATTTATTAAATGCTTATTTGAATCAGCCTAGGAAACTGATCTCTTTATCAGTAAATTCCTCTCATCGAGTAGAACGTTGATTACTATCCCAATTGCTTGACCATGCATGAGATTATAAGTTTGAAATCTATGTAGTGTGATTCGAATATATATATTGAGATGTAATATATAACATAATACTCAAGACTTGTAGTATTAATGTATACTAACATCTAATTATCTAATATGGCATAAAATACTAATAGGTTTAATCATTATTTATCAGCTTAGTTTGGATGTTTAGTTTGTAATTTAGTATGTGTTAATCGATATATGTATTTGCTTCAAGTTTGGATATTTAGTTTGTAATTCAAGTGCTATAAGTTTGGATGTTTAGTTTGAAATTTTTATTGCTTTTGTTTTATTAAATGCTAATTTGTAATTTAGTTGGTGTTAATCGATATATGTATTTGCTACAATATTTACTGAATCAGATGGACATCATCAAAATTTCATTATACATCTAGTACATATGAATTTTAAACTTTGTCAAAAAGTCATAATCATATGAATAAATGTATATTACTTGGATTAATTTATTCATAAAGAATCATATTAGATATTTTTACAACATTGTACAATGCAGTTGAAATGGATTATATGAAGGGTCGTACTTGGATGTACAAGCGAAAAGATGGACAACGTGTAATATTGGAGCATTTTTTCAAGGGTATTGATGTTTTTTTGTAAAATTTGCTTCTAGAGAGTTTGGAGATCAAGAAATTAGATGTCCTTGCAAAAAATGTAAAAATGAAGCTCTTTGGGATGGTGGTACCATAAAATGTCATATGCGGAAATATGGTTTTATACTTGATTATGAGTTGTGGACATTTCAAGGAGAATTTACCCGTACAGCTAGCACTAACGACAATGAGATTAATATTTTTGATCACAATGGGAGTTATAACCAAGAAAAATTAGTTCAGATTTTTGTGCTTTTAGTATAGAAGAGAATCCCACTAACCTTCGAGAAGTCTTATCTTCATTAGATGCCGACTTTTGGCAAGAGATTATAAATGATAAAACATATTCTTTAGAATCCAATAAGACTTGCCATTTGGTAGATTTGTCACCTGATTGTAAATCTATAAGATGTAAATAGATGTTTAAAAAGAAATTAATACCTGATGGTGCAGTTGATAAATGTAAAGCCCGTTTGGTAGCTAAAGGCTTTAAGCAAAGAAAAAATATAGACTTTTTTTACACATTTTTACCTGTAACTATAATTACATCCATTTGAGTATCAACTTCTCTTGCATCTATTTATGATTTGATTATAGACCAAATGTATGTCAAAACTGCTTTTTTAAATGGTGAATTAGAAGAGAAAAATTATATGGATCAACCTATAGGCTATAGTATTCATTGTCACGAACATAAAGTATGCACATTAGATGAATCCTTATACGGTTTGAAACAAGCAACCAAGCAATAGAATGAAAAATATATTAACTTAATGATTTCATATGGTTTTAAAGTTAATGAAAATGACAAAAGTTTTATTATAAATTTGAGAATGATGTTTGCACTATCTTATGTTTTTATGTGGATGATCTACTTATTTCGAGGCAAAACATTCATGTCATAAATACAGTTAAATCTTTGTTAAGTGTCAATTTTGATATGAAAGATCTAAGTGAAGCAAATGCAATCTTTGGTTTTAAAATTACTAGGCTCGAAAATGGACTTTCCTTGGATAGTCTCGTTATATTGAGAAGATCCATTTAAAGCAAAACATGTGCTTCGATTGTAAACTTGCATTTACACCATATGATCAAAGTGTAAAGTTATTTAATAACACTAGTGATGGTGTAAGACGGTGTGATTATATGAGTGTCATTAGCAGCCTTCGGTATATCACTGATTGTATTAGACCTGGTATTACCTATGTCGTGGGATTATTGTGTAGATTTACTAGTAGTCCAAGCATTGACACGCCATTGAGAGGGTTATAACATACCTAAAAAAAACATGAACCTTGGATTACATTGAAAAGTTTCTAGCGGTACTAGAAGGTTATACTGGTATGGCAAGAATACTTTATCTGATGATCGAAATGAAACAAATGACTATATTTTCAACATTGCTTGTGGAGCTATTTTTTGAAAATCCAAGAAACATACTATTTTAGCTTTGTCTACTATGGAGTATGAGAAGATAACACTAGTCACGGCTAGTGAAGAAGCATATTACTTAAGAAATCTACTAGTTGAGATTCCTTTATAGCAAAATCCAATGCCAAATGTGTTGATCCATTGTGATAGTACCGCGACTATTGCAAAAGTACAAATATGATTTTGTAATGGTAGTTGTGAAGGCCCGCCCCGCACCAGCCGACATTTCCAATGAAAGTGCGTTGTGCCAATGCCCGACTAACACGGGACGGTCGCTAAAGAAAGGAATTTAAACTAACACGGAACCTGTAGAATGTCTCACAGTGCATGGAATAAAATATAATAATAACATACTTGACATAAAACAGGCGAGACAGTGCATAAGCTGAAAACTAAACCATAATCATCATAGCAGCGGAAATCCAAAATACAGCTTATGATCCATAACCATGATTACAACTTCAAAATACTGCCTCTAAAGCAAAAGAAAGGAGAGGTACACTACTAATGGCCAAAGCAGTGACCATCAACAACACAGGAAGAATATATGTAGATAATACGTAGGAGCCTCCTGCTCGTCTCCGGATCAGCTACTCGTGCATAACCAGCTAACCTGTCTCTAGTTTGCTCGTTTAAGAGCACCCAGAGTAATAAGAAGAGACATAAAACTCTGGGTCAGACAAAAGTCTGGTATGAGCGATAAGC
Source organism: Allium sativum (assembly GCA_030737875.1). Classification (NCBI taxonomy): domain Eukaryota; kingdom Viridiplantae; phylum Streptophyta; class Magnoliopsida; order Asparagales; family Amaryllidaceae; genus Allium; species Allium sativum. The sequence goes on from CM060922.1 coordinate 926,605,569, forward strand.
AGCAAAACAGAATAATAACAGGTATACTAAACCATACCTGAACCTGGACCTGCAACCAAAGAGTTAGCACTACATATTGTACATTACTCTAAGGTGCCACTAACACATGATGTAAAGAATACGGGGGGGGGGGGGTGTGCATGACATAGTGATGGCAAACAATCAATCATAGCAACCATCCTCACATCTCTCACTCAGTGCGTAAAGTATACGATATCTACCACTTTGACCACCCAATTCCTTACTACGATCACTCTGCCCCATGGAGTCGTAATGACATCACTGCACTGATCCATAACCACTAATCCTTTGCTATGTCCACTCTGCCCCATGGAGTCATGATGGCTCGACTGCACTGGCTCATAGCCTTGCTACGATCACTCTGCCCCATGGAGTAGTAACTAACCCACTGCACTGATACGTAGCCTAACATCCGTCTTGGTGGTGAATCAAAGCTATAGACGTCGATAACCCCTTAGCACACGTCCCGCAGCAAAGCCCAATCATGAAGTTAACTCGCCGATTCCCAACTGGATCCTGAGTACAAACTTCCCATTTGGAATACCTTTGCATCTCGGGTATTCGGTCTTCTCCGGATCGGTTTGGCATGCTCCCCTTCACTATGCTTCGAATCGTGCTCCTCGAAGTAGTCCTATCTGTGATCATCCACATCGGGTTGGGTCGGATTTCCCTATCCAAGTCAGTTCGGTTCGGTCCCTCCCTGCTCGTGCTCAACATCTCGATTCATGACAAGCCCTTCGGGTCGGATCGGAGAATATCCATTGAGTTTGGGGCGTGCTTCATGCTTCAGCTCGTGGATCTCCTGTTGGTTCGTAGAAGACATCCTATCCGGTTCGTGATGGCACATCGGTTCAGATCATGGATCAGCTCGTGGTTGAAAAGCATACCTCGAAGCATTGGTTCGTGGGATGATGGTCAAGATCGGGTCGGGGTTCCTTCTCTCAAGCGGGTCGGTTTGGATGAGATGAGGCGAATCGGTTCGTGACTTCAACTCCAGGTCGTGATGGATACTCCACGAGTAGGGGTTTGGGCGATCCGATCCGATTCGGCCTCTACACATTTCCTGTACTTTGTCCAGCGACCTGTTTACGCCATTCGACGGCGTTTTCGACCAACCTAACACTTCTACGCAATCACATAGCATACCATACAGTCATAGCAACTTGTAGAATTGGCCACAAACACCAAAACAATAATTTGATAGGTTAAAACGGATCAAACATAGTCGAAATCCCATATTTTCCCTTAAGCATGTTTAAACAAATCTAATGATAGGATTAATAAAACTTAACCAAAATAACCAAATTTTCTAACAGAGACCTAAAACAATATTTCAAAATTTATAAATATTTTTCCAGATTTTAATCATGTTTAAATTCGCTAATTAACACTAATTACCCTTAATTAACCGTAATTAATGAGGAACTATGCAAATCACTCACCTTAGCCACCAACAGATACCAAATCTGAAACTATCCTCTGTTTGGCGCTGTTCCCAAGGCTATACAGCAATTCCGACCTTGATTTGGTGTTATTTCTGCATAGTTTGTTGAAGATTAGGCTAATACTTGATTAGAAAGAGATTAAGGTGATTCTAGATGTTGGAGGCCATTATTAGGGTTCCAAGAATGAAAGTGGCGGCTGAAAAAGTGTCTAAAGAAATGTTTTCTAACCCTAATCAGCCCCTATATACCCATAATTCCGAAATTCTCCAATGGGCCTAGTTATTAACTACCCAAATAAGCCCGGTTAAGAAGTTTTTCACCTTCTAAACCTTAATTTAGTCATATCTCCCAAACGGTAAGTCCGTTTTTCACATATGACCACTCTATGGAAAGATAAACCATCATCTGGATCTAATGGGAGTGGTTTCAGGTCAAAATTCCTTCCCAATCAAAAGTTATGGCCGAAACAATATCAGCTAGGGGCAAAATGGTCATTTAAAAATCGGCAAAAATCATGAACAGGAGAAATGACCCCAGTAGTCGTATCCCAAAGTTGCACGACCATACGACTTCGCATGTGAAGGAAATAAATATTCTACGAACCTCTAATGCGTAGAATGCGGGTCGTTACAGTAGTAGACAACAAATACATCGATAGCACAACACTGTTAGAGACCTACTCTTTTTAAGAGATTAGAGTGGATCATATATGCAGTAATGAGACTTTGGTAGATCCTTTGAAGAAAGGATTAGCCAGAGAAAAAGTCTTTATAACATCTAAAGGAATGAGACTATTACTCCTGGATAGTTGAGTAACACACAATGGTAACCCGACCTAATGACTAGAGATGTCAAGCACTAGGTTCAGTTGGTAAAAACAAATTGTGAAATGATATGAGTTGAGAATGTTATTTATTATTTAGAAGGATGTATTCCTAAAGTGATTATAGGATGAGTCAATAGAAACTCTTAATGGTGTATATATATATTGAATATATATATATATATATATATATATATATATAGTGGAGTACCTACCTTCAGATGTACTCTTAATGGTCTCATCTGTGTGGATGTGGAAATGTTATCGGTTTATATGGATTTCCGGCAATATTCCTGTAACATTCACTAAACTTAGATAAACATGCATAGCCATAAACGCATGAGCTTACTTCATTGCATTCTAGAAATGTAGTAGTGTGTGGTTTGATGTCACGAATATAATTCAGAACTACTGGTCACTCTAACAAAAATCGAGTCTTATCCGTTGTACAAAGGTTTAAGTTGAAACACACCTTTGTTTATGCACACTACAAGAAAATTACCATATTGCAACTAGCTATTTGCAACAGGCGAAAAATGACAGTTGCAGTAAATAATATTTAGCAAGAGACCTATTATAGCAGTTGCAATATGTGAGATTTAGCAACATGCATTTTTTTCCTGTTGCGAAAAACATATTTTTAACAACTGTGCTTCTCTTCTTATTGCAAAAACATACTTTTATCAGTTGTGCTTCCATAACAGTTGCAAAAAACATATTATTTGCAACTATGCTTCCAAGGCAGTTGCGAATAAATATCTTTTGCAACGATTTTCACCTCTTGCAAATAACTGTATTTTTTGCAACTGGTAAGGCTAGCTTCAAAAAACATACTATTAAAAATTAGTATCAGCTTTTAATGATTAACTTTTACTAATAAATTTAAATAGTTTCTATTAAATGATTAACTACTAGTAATTATATAATAATTAAGATTAATAATTATTAATTAATAATAAAATTTAAGTATTATTAAGTAATATTTATAACTGATAATTAAATATTAATAATTACTAATTAACTGATAATTTACATTTGGCTAGCATATTACTACAAAAGTACGAAGTAATAAGTAATATTTAGTTATAACATAATAAGTATTTAAGTAACAATAATTAACTAATATGGATTAATATTTTACTAATTTATCACGGTTAGTTGTTAATAGTGTATAAATTATATTTTAACAATTATTAACTACATTTAATTATAAATTAATCTAATTAACAACAAATTTTAAATAAATAATAAAATATTCATAATATTAAATAATTAATAAAATATTCATAATAATTACTAAATAATTAACCATTAGTAATTGCATAATAGTTAAGATTACAATTTAATATTATTATTAATTGATAATAAAATTTAATTATTATAAATTGAAATTTATATTTAATAATATTATTCACTATTTTTACCAAAAAGGTTTACAACTTTGAATTATACAAAATAATACTAGATTTTTACGGTTCAATCCAACTTTGTGGCTCTAAATCCAAGTACTTTCGGTTTGCAGCTGTATATTCGCGCCCCTTTACCATAAAAATTTCATTTCCTACTTTCATCGTCCAAAACCCAATAATCCAAATCCACCAAAATTTCCGGATCCCCTTCTCCACCTTCATGATTCATAATTTATTGAAATTTCCAGATCCTAGATTCAAGTTCAAATGGCGACAGGGTCCATCCTAATCTCAAAAGAACCGACTTAAAGATGGCGACCAGAAATTTTGTATGGCAAAAAAATTCAGCCCTCTTTCGACCTTCCAACCGCCATTCCTGACACCTCCGACCCCTGCTCCGCCCCGGCCTTCTCCACTAGATCCCTCTGACATCGATTCCACCCTAGCAGGTGCCCAAATCATGTCGACAAAGGAAACCCTAATCCCCAATCGCTCCAGCTCTAAGCCACAGCCAGCGGCGCCGACAGCTCCACATGTTCCTAATATTAAACCCATTGTTGTTAATGCTCTAACCGCTCCCTCCATACAATTCCCAAAATCTAACAACATCGAAGAAACCCTAGCTGCTTCAAATTTCAATCCGCTTTCGCCAATATTCCAAATCATACCATCACAACGTCATTGTCCATGAAGATGGTTGGCAACGAACTCCATTTTATCATGTCCCAAGTTGGAATAAAACATTATGCATCGAAGATTGAAGGAGGGACAAAAATCATAGCGTCGTTGTCCATCAAGATTGGTGGTCTCGAACTCAAGTTCGACAACTAGTTCTCGCACCTATGAAGTGTTCTGTCATGTCCCAAGTTTGAATTAAACATCATAGATCAGAGATCGAAGGGGGGACAACAGAAAGATCTATTCAGGTAAGTTAGTGTTGCTTATTCTTTTAACTCCTCCTCTTTTTTTCTCTTCTTCTTGCTAAATTTATTGCGTTATGCTTAACGGATTCTCTTTTGGTTTTGATTCAATTTGACGTTTATATTAAAATTGCAGTTATATATGTTGATTGTTATCTGAGTTCTGAAATAGGATCATACATGTTAGTGTTGCTTTTTCTTTTAGCTCCTATTTTTCCCTGATTACTGAATTTAGTTCATGATTCTAAACTGAATCTCTTTTGGTTTTGTTTCAATTCAGTATTTATATTGAAATCCCAATTATATATGGAATTTTGATGTATGACTTCTGAAATAGGATCATACACCTAACATGGTTATCTCAATTGTAAGACCCATTCCTTTGAAAATGAGTTAAATTTTGTAATAATTGTTTTTCTTATACTGCTGTTTTTTCATTCTTTGCTTATATACTACTGTTGCAGAAAGTAATATTTCACGTTATCTTATGCCACATTGCCTCTAAATAAATATGTTTACAATTCATCTTACCATGGTACACATAGTGATGTGTTGCTAGGTACCAGAAGTTAAAGGGCATTTCATGCAGCTAACCACGTGATTTCTTTCGACCAACATATCATTTTTTGTATATACAGTAACATATCGACGACATGGAGTCCATTTTTATGTGTGTATATAACTGTGTGTAATCGGTTGTAACAGTCAGCTCAAGGGATTAAATTTAACAGGCGTGCTACCAGCTGAGTTTGCTTATCTGACTCATTTAACCATTCTGTAAGTTTTTCATGTATAGTTTCTTGGTCTGTAATAATATCTTTAATACAAATTGATAATGTTTTTTACCCAATTTATTTGGACTATTTTCCATATAAAATTCTCATTATCATTTACATTTTATTTTACTTTTGCATTTCTATATAAGTACTTTGTTTATATTTTAGTACAACTAATTTCTTATTTACAGTCGACTGTATTTATCATTGATAGCTTCATTTTCATTAAAAATCAGTGAGCTCTCTCGCAATTACTTAAGTGGAATAATTCCTGCAGAATGGGGCTCTCTTCCGCTAACTAATCTGTACATTCTCATTCTATATAACCTTTTGTTGATTCTAAGTAATATACATTATTTGAATTGCAGAGGTATGATTGATTATTGCTTGCAGGATACTTTTGGGAAATCGGATTTCTGGAAGAATACCAGACGAATTAGGAAACATATCAACGCTTCAGTCACTGTGATTTGTTTATACCACATTTTCTGGAGCTAGTAAAATTTTATCTAATAGAGAACATACAATTATGTCATCATATATGCTAAAGTTTTCATTAAATGGTGTTACCATTGTGATACTTGTATTGAGATGCAATGACAACGAAATTCATATATTCCTGTCATTATCTCTGCATAAGTGAATTTGTGTGTGGGGGGAGGGGGGGGGGGGTTGGGGGTAGGGGTGGGGGACGCTCTTCATTTTTTGGTTTGGAAGTTATGTTCCTGGTTTAGTTTTATATAATTCTTTTTTTAGTTTTTTGTCTAACTAATGCAACTACTTGGTTGTGCCAGAGTGATCGATGCAAACCAATTGGAAGGTCCAATTCCTGCAACTCTTGGCAAACTAACCATGTTGACTCGGCTGTTAGTATATTAGAGAAATTTTTTATTTCAATAAGAACTTTTTATGATTATAATTTATAATATCAAATGCTATTAACTATGGATGTTTTCATGTTTTTGTTATACTATTCGGACAGGTTCATTGCTTCCAATAATTTCACTGGTGAGTTACCGGAGTCATTAAGGAGTCTTAAGAACATGTCCATCTTGTAAGTTTAAGATCATGCTGTCTTTTTGTTACTTTATTACTTGGGAGTCGGGCATAGGTTCGGAAATGGGTAGTCAAATGTCAACTGCAGCCGTTTTAATGTGGTAGGCGAGCTCGGTTGAGAACCCATAACCTTGACTGTTCTAGTTACACATGTTAAAATGGTTATCCAAACATGGTGTTTAATCTATTTCTAATGTATCTTTAAATATCCAAAAGTTTTTTTGCTAGAGACTTAAGTCCTCGACCGGTGGAAACCTATTGGTTTGTTTCTTCAATCTGATAGCCTTTCCTAATAAAAGCGTTGATAATATGTGAAATTATTACGATGTTTTTTTCTTCCTAATATGATAGTAAAGGATTCAAGGGAAACAAATACATTTAATATGTAGTATATGTTTAATCATTATATATGTTTTTGTTTAACTACATATGTTTAATCAAGGTGCGCTCATATTTTGAAGCCTTGCTTAGAGGTTTGTTGGTGCTTCTGCGAAGTGCGCGTTCTTTATGAAAACGATGATCGTATTGGTTAACAACAGCATTCTTCTGTAGAAAAATGATGATTGTTATACATGAATGGTGTATGAAAATTGTATAAATTTTTGTTGCAATTGTTTGTACTATTAAAACTTTGTTGAAATAATTTTTTTATTTGTTTATTTCATTTTGTGACATAAACTATTACTAAAACGAATACATTTAATATGTAGTATCTACAAGCTATAATTTTTTTTAACAGATTTATAAATCTATTGCAACGGGCATATACAGTTGCAAAAGGATCTGTTGCAATAGCAAAAGCCTGTTGCAAAAAAGTGTACCGCAACAGGAAATAACCGTTGCAAAAAGTATATGTTGCAACAACAAAAGCATGTTGCGAAAAAATATACCGCAACATCTTATTGCAACAGGCGAAAAATATTGCGAACTTTTTACAACTTCGGCTATACCGACAGGCGCGGATCTGTTGCAATTGGTCTACTACGACAAATATTGGCTGTTGCCAAAAATGTTTTTTGTTGTAGTGGCACAATCTTAATGTTTTTTGAAATTAGTCGAAAATAATTTTTAGAAATTCAAGTGAAGTATTGTTGGAAATAGTTTGATATTAAGTGAATTGCTAAAAATGAAATGAGTGTATATGGCTCCTCTATAGTGGATAGTCTCTCATGGTGAGACTTTATAAAAGAATCAAGTATTTATACTTGATTCTTAGATGCTTAGTCGAGCCCATTTGGGCACCCAACGTTGCTCTTTTGTGAGAAAGGGGACCATCCTTGATCTCTACCCACACGTGCGCACCGGCTGACCAACTCGACTCGACCTAACCGTAACCGAACCGGGCTTTGCTTGTAGTGGTGCAATGCTTTTATTTTTGCTATAGAATTTTAATCAATTGAAACAGTATTGGACAAGGTTGGAACGGTATTGGATCGGTTTGGAACGGTCTGTTTAGATCATCTTGACCCGTATTAGAGAACGTTGAGTAATGCTCAAAATTGGACCCGTTATTTTTTTAGATCCCAAAAATATGAGCCACGTCTTCCACACAGTAGTCACAATATTTTATACTACTTCATCTACTTAACAAAATAAGCGGACGATAATGAAATATCTGCATTCTGTTTTCTTCATCGTATTCTATGAAACTAAAAAAAAGAGCAATCTTTGTTTTTCGAATGCATTTTAGATTCGGCTTCATTCATGCAAACAAGGTCGATACACATAATACAGAATGTTGCTTTATCCAATAGACGACGGCGAAATTATGAGAATTGCTTTGAACCTTCAAATAAATCACTGAAATGTATACAAAGTGACCGAGTAAGGCATTGTTTCCAACGTTTTATATATCCTTTCATTATTTATCAATGCAAGAAAAAATGTACTGTCAATATATAGTTAACGAATTTTAGTCCAAATGACATACAAATTGTAAAAGATACATTAAGGAAAATATTGTTAATTAGGACTTAGGAGTGATAACATATGGCATCTTCGTATCCGGACAATTAACGACAAGGACAAAATTAAGGGCTTTTTTATTCATAAGGACAACCCATAAAAATTTAACCAAAAGGACAATACACTGATTATATTTTAATTCCCTAAATCACGTGCTCCGTTTCTTCTTCGTCGCTCCTATCTCGCGTGATATTTTCTCATTCAATTTTTCTCCAGCGTGGTTTTTCTCCCCATGATTTGATCTTCAAACATCTCTCTCGTTCGATCATCTTCAGAATCGTTCGAGCTCTTCAATTTATTCGATTTGCCTAATTTTATCGTTTCAATCGGCTTCGTCGATTCATGAAGGTGTCGTGGATTTTGATTCGGTAGGCAGTAAAGATGATTTCGTGATTTTTGATTTCGTGAATTCATCGTAGAAAATTGAACGAGAGAGATGAACGGCAGAGTTGAGCGATGAAAAATACTTTTTGTGATTGTGAATTTAGCAACAGTTTTTAGGTATCAGTTTACTATTTTTTAGAGTATCAGTTTTCCTGAATTAACAGTGTTATGCTTTTGTCTTTATAATTTTGGTACTATATCAGTTTTGTACTTGTACTGTTGCATTAGATTTGCAACTCAATTAAAATTATGTCATTTTAATCAATCAAAGTGGGATGTAAACATTTTTTGTATTAGTTTTTCTTTAAAATATCATAGCAGCTTTTAGGTATCAGTTCTATATTTGTTTAGGTATCAGTTTTATATTTTCTAGTTGAATTTAAATCATAGCAGTTTTTAGATATCAGTTTTTTTTTTTTTTAGATATCAGTTTTATATTTTCTAGTTGAATTTACACCATAACAGTTTTTATGTATCAGTTTATATTTTTTTAGATATTAGTTTTATATTTTTTTAGATATCAGTTTTATATTTTCTAGTTGAATTTACATCATAGCAGTTTCTAGGTATCAGTTTTATATTTTCTAGTTGAATTTACATCATAGCAAGTTATTAGGTATCAGTTTTATATTTTTTTAGGTATCAATTTTATATTTTCTAGTTGAATTTACAGTGTTATGTTGGTATAAGTTTTGATTGTGTATGAAATACTTGCAGATACTGCATGCTGGTGGAATTTACTTGAATTCAAGATTGGATTGGGTGCAAGTAAAAGTAAATGCATGAATGCATGCTTGGAATGAGGAACAGTGTTCTATGTACTTAGATGGTGTAGGAAAACAATGTATCATATTTAATCAGTTATGTATCATTGTAGGTATCATATGATACAAGTGGGTATTACTGAGAATAATCCCATTTTTGTGATTATTGAATTTAATTGATTGCTATTATTTTTTTAATCAGTAAGTATTATTGAGAATAAATATTATTTTTATGAGATTTGAATTGAGTAGGTGGGTGTTTTTTTTATCAGTGAGTATCAGTTAGAATTAATGTTGTGTGTCAAAAAAAGTCAATTACCAAAGCAAACAACACAAATCTACCTACTTGCCACAGCTCTCATACACTAAGCTATAAAACTGATACCTAAAAAATATAAAACTGATATCTTAAAACTGATATAATATTTAATGACAAAAGTAATACAGAAAATGTTTGAATCACAATTTGATTGTTTAAAATGAAATAAATTCGTATGAGTAGCAAAACTGATGCAGCAGTACAAGAACAAAAGTAAAATAGCACCAAAACTACAAACAAAACAGAATAACACTATTAATACAAGAAAATTGATATCTAAAAAAATAGCAAATTGATACCTAAAAACTGTTGAACTATTTTAAAACTAAAACTAATGCAAAAAAATGTTACATCACGGTTTGATTGATTATAATGAAATAAGTTCGACTGTAATACATAGATAATGTAATAATACAACTACAAAATAAATACAACATTAAAAACCCAACAAATGAATGTAAAATAGTGTTAAATAAACAAAAATGATACCTAAAAAAATACAAAACTGATACCCAACTGTTGAATAGTCGATCATTAAAATTGGAGAACAAAAAAAACACGAATCACCTTGCGAAATAAAAAGACCTAATCGGCAGAAATGAACATTAAATTATAATGATTATAGCAACAAAAAAAATTCAGTCGAGGTTAATTTTTGAGATCGATTTTGTGTCGAATTTTGCTGTTTCGATTAATTTTCGACGTTCGACAGTAGGAGATGTTGCGGATTTGTTTTCATTCGACTTCCAGTTGAGATGATTTCGTTAATTTTGATTTGCTGATTTCGTTGTACGAAATCGAAAGAGAGGAATGAACGACGATTTTTTTTAGAGTTATGTCCTTTCGGGTAAATTTTTAAGCGCGTGTACTTGTGGATAAATTATTAAGGCCGATTGTGTTTGTTATTAGTTTTTTGTATTGTAAATATAGCTGCAAAGTTGGAACAATTTTCAGAAGGATGCTGCTATGAAGCCCCGGAAAATAGTTGTGGAAATGCATGAAATAGGATCTAACGAGTGCGATTCAAGGAAGATAATAAGGGTTGTGGCTGAGATTAAAGCCGCACTCTGTCGGGGCTTCTTTTCATCGGGTCTGTTAGCAAATTCGTTTTCAGAAGCAGTCTAAAAAAATTCATTGCCATGTTATTACGCCTTGTGCGAATATAAGTCATATAACCTTGTAAAATTTCAATATCTCTAAGTGAAAAGAAAATTTTGACCTCTATTAGCTGGAAATTCGATGGAAAATGGTCCAAAGTAGACACGATCACAATAAAAAGAAGATGAGTACATGTATCTTTTGTGATAGGAAAAATCTGGATGGTTCTCTCAGAAAGAGATGCATAAATGATAGAAAAACGTTGACTTCATTTTCTATCACCATTATACACTGTTCACGTTTTTAATTTCTTATATATAATAATAGTATTGCTTAATAAATGACCTCATCGCTGTACTCTGGTTTCAACAATTCTATTGTTTACCTTTACTTTCAGCTATACCATCGCTTGCGCCAAAAGTTTAGCATATTGTTTATGTACAATATCCCTATGTTAATCATTTTTGTATGTTTTCATACGCGAAATTTCTAGGGCTAATACTAATACTAATACCTTCAGTTATGCTAATACTTTGCTTAATAATGGCAAATATTTTGGCAGAGAATCCTAACTCAAATGAAAAATCAACTCATTTATTACTAGATCTAGTGGTAAGGACTAGACATTAAGATATGAATCCATATATCTTGGTTCTTTTTTACTCTCTGACATCGCCAATTTTTAAAACACATGTTGTGCATGGGCGAGCAGAAAGACCCATTTTATGTTGCGTGTAATGGAGATTGGAGAGTACTCAGCATCTAGCACAGGACCGGTGGAGCACCAAACCCGACAATACAATAACCTCAATTCTCTGTACCTGAAATTCAGATTCTATAAAGGGGGAATTTGAAAGAATGATAACTTTGTAAAATGTATTATCATCCCTCACCGACATTATTATGTTTTACTTTAGGTGACAACCAACTGGTGGAAAGTTGTAGCATTTTTTTATGAATTGTTAAAAATTAAATAGAAGTGGCTATTGTTGAAAAAAAAAAAAAAAAATCAAGTATTTATGCTTTATTCTTAGTTTAACTGGGTCACTTGGACATACAATGATGCTATGTTGTGAGGAAGGGGATATGCTTGGTCACCGCACACCCATGCATTGATCAAAGATATATTTTTCTGCTGTTTATAAAATGATCTTCAATCGAAACAAAAAATCTTTTCAGTTTTCAGCTCTTTCTCTAAACCTAAACAAATCTTCTTCTTCACGGTTTTTTTTAGTTAGAGCAATAATTTTTAGACTGCATTAAAGCCGGCTTTGTTTGTGCAAACGAGTCGATACATAATATAAATTAAAGAAAGGTTGTTTTATCCTAAACGCGGGACATTATTTGAAGATTGTTTCGCATCTTTGAGCAGAACACTGAAACGCCTTCAAAGGATTGACAACGTACACGACTCAGTTGAATATCATAATAATTATTTCCAACAATTCCCAACAATTTGAAAACGAACCGCTATAATGACTTTTACGGCAAACAAGGACGGTGTTTCCCCGACACCAATGTTTCAGGTTGCGGTGATTTTCGTTGCGTCGTTCAAATTCAAGGGCTTGCACTTCAAACAGTTGCATCAAAAAGCTAGGTTTTTTCTTACTATGTGAAAGGTGGCTGTTGTACTGACAATAGACAAACCACACCTTCGAGCCAAACACAAAAAAGCTGAGGTGGATCATATGCTAGCATGGATAGTAAATCAAAGGAGTTGGAGGTTTGGATGGAGCATGATTATTTGTTTAAAAGCTTCATCCTCAACAATCTCAACAACGACTTATACAACTACTATAATTCGAACAAGTCAGCGAAGGAAATTTTGGAAGCACTGTAAAAAAATATAAAATAGACGAGACAAAAGCAAAGAAATATACAGTCAGGTGGTACCTTAAATATAAGATAATAAACAATAGATCAATAGAGAAACAATCTCACGAACTTCATAGAAGTGCTTATGAGATCGTCTTCAAAGGTATGACTAATGATGAACAATTTCAATTTGTAGTTTTGATAAACAAATTGCCCCTAATTGGAAGGAATTCAAATATAACCTTAGACATAAAGCTAAAGAATTTTCCTTGGAAAGTCTAATAATTCTCCTCCGTATCTATAAGGAATCTCATAAACATGATATAAAAGAAGAAGTGTCTAATGTTTCAGGCAACACCAAGAAGGCTGCATCTCTGAAACAAAACCCCCAAAATATTAAGACTCAGAACTGCAACAAATAGAAAAACCAAAAAGATTAGTAGAAACTATCCAAGATAGTGACTCTAGAAAGTTGTTTATTTGTTATAAGTGTGGAAAACCATGTCATATGGCTTGCAAGCATCGAAACAAGCCTAAATCTATATCAAGCCATCTTGACCGAGGAATCTCCCACCCCGTAATTTTAACAACACTAGAAGAGGATAAATTAAATAATAATTAATTTAATATTCATAATTAAGGGAAACGGATTGTGTCATTGCATTCGTCTCGAAATTCTGGTCAAGATAGACATTTGGCTTATGTAAAACTAACACCATATAAGGAAGTTATGAAGGTTTGAAGTTTGTATATACGTAAGATATATATGTGTGTGTATATATATATATATATGTATATACATACATACATAAATATATATAGGGTCCAGAGTTTAAAATTTCAGTTCAAAATTTGAAAATCCTGTAGGCAGTAAGATTCCCGCCCCAGGAGTATCGACCCCATAACGGGGGGATCGACCCCAGGGTCGACCCCATAACGGGGGGTCAACCCCATGAAAGGGGGAGAGGGGTCGACCACCCTAGGGCTGAGGTGGCAGTCGATTTCTGGGGGGCTGGCAGCTATAAATAAAGGTCCATTTCTCTTGTTTTCTTCAGTAGAAATCAATGGAAGCCAAATGTTGCTAGTGCCTGAACTGAAGCGAATCCTTTTCTTCAACAACAATCAACTAGAGCTAATCAGTTAGAGATTCACATTTAGATCTGAGTTTCAACACCAACAATTTCTCTTCTATCTTCTAAAATCCGAACGCTTTGAGTTTAGTTATTTTTAGATTTAAATGACTAAAACTAAACGTGATATGACTGTGATTTGGATCTGTTATAAATTTTGAATTTATATATTCTTGGATCGTAACCTTTCTCATGCTACATCTATTTTTATAGATCTAATTCCCTTATGGTTAATTTATCATGTCACATATGTGGATCTTAACCTTTATCTATGTTTATGGTTAATTTGGATCTGTCATTATTTGGACTGTTAAAATCTTGTTTAGATCTAATTCTCCCTCTAAATCATCTTGTACCCATCATATGGTGGTTAATTTAGATCTGTCATCAACTGGACATACGAATCCTTATTTAGATCTATTCATGCCTATTAGAACATCCTTATTATGTTAGATCTAGTTTTATCATGTCCTGTTCACTAGATCTGCTTTTATGTCCACCTTATTATTATGCCAAGTACATGTCTATGCCAGTATATATATTTTTGCCATTTATGTTAAAATAATCACTATTGTCATCTTTCCATCACCTTTCCCTTTTTATTGTTTATGACTAGGCTACTTTCTAGCCTAAGCATGCCGCCAAACATATGTGAATGCGTTAGTTAGGGAACGAGGGAAAATATTAGAATTGGCATGATTTGTATAATGAATATGAATTTGGACATATAATCCACTATGAATATAATTGGGCAAATGGGCATGAACACCTATAAGACATAGGTAATTAATTGGTTAAAATGCTTAGGATTAGAGTAGTTAGAAACTGTAACTACACTTATGACACGAGATTAGATTGCATTTGTGATGGAAGTCTGACCGGACCCGACCGACATATCCAGCAATCACAAAATGTTGAATCTAATGTGAGGGGTCTAAGTGCACAAATACGAGATGGGCTAAGACACAAGGTTATGCCCAACTTGTGGAAGATGTCTGCCCGGACCCGACCAACATATCCGGCATCCACAAGCTGTAAACCTAATGTGGGAGGTCTAGCCCATTATAAACCATAAACGGACATGGTAACGAATTGGAATACTTAAGCCAGTTGAATCCATAGGGATTGTGTGAACGTGAATATGAATAAGGGTTAAGTGAACTTAGTTGAACAATGGAGGGTTAAGTTAAGTATATCTGGGTTGGGTGGGTAATATTTAAATATAGGCCCACAAAACTTAACCAATTGGGGGTTATGTATTAAAGACACCTATGGGTAAGCATAACCGGTAGAAATGTTGGGGTTATATAATTAAAGACACCCTTCAGGATAAATATAACATGTAAAAAACCAAGTGGGGGATAGAAGACAAAGGGGAGAGCTTGTATCATATCCTGTAGGACCCGTTTCAGTCAGTAACCCGAAGTAGGTATCAAACAAAGTACTCCGAACTAGGTCGGAGGAGGGGCACGCTTACTGAACTGATTGTAAGAGATCCAAACGTGGAGGACGGGGTGGGCGGTACAAACCGACCGGGTCATGTACGTGTATGGGCCGGGCAGAGGGGGATAAGACGACCGTGACACCTGTAGATATGGGGCTGTGCATATCAACGAAGGGCTGCCACTTTAGGAAGTGATACATCCTACGATGGGGCGTGGATTAGGGAGCCGATCGATTAGGTTCGGAGTTAGGATACATTCTGATGTATGCCTAAGTCTACCACCTTATAGAGGAAGGGATCATCTCATTCTGGTTATACTAGTAATAGTGCAGAGTAATCATTGGGGATATACAGTCTATCCTATTACCTTGCCATGCTTACCTTTTATGTATTTATCTCTCCCTCTTATCCACATTATATGTCTGTCATGCTACTTTTATTTATTTACTTGCTAAAAGTAACTAGACTCGCGAGACTTTATGTCTGACCCTTTTTGTTTCCTCTTCTTTCTTCCATTCCCCCCCCCCCCCCCTTAGGTTCTCAGAGCGGGAACACTCAGGCTTGATCGTGGTTCTGCTTTTATCTTGTTAAGGAGTTGCTCTTGAAGTATTGCTCAAGTTCTTACCTCTGCTATGGCTATATTTTGTTTGGGGAATTTTGCTTCTTTCATGTACTTCGATGTTTTAAAGTACAAGACAATAGTTTTTATGTTGTAATGGTTTTTGTGTATTTTAGACTTGTGATGTTTTTGAACCACGATGCTTTATTATAAATAAAGCTTTAATTCCGCTGTCATTTTATATCTGTCTTGTAATATTTCTGTTTCTGTTTACCCATAACGCTTCATGAAACTTAATGCATTCCCTTTGTGAGTGACATTAACGGACGTGGGGTGTCACACTTGGTATCAGAGCTGAAGGTTACCAGATTAGATAATAGTTTTTGAAAATTATTTTCAAAATGGGTTTAAAAGAAAGCATTTTCAAAAAGAAAAGTCTGTTTTGAAAAACATTCCCCAAAACGCCATAAGTAATATCTTTCGATCCCTTGTCTGAATCTCTTTCCTTTTCTTTTCCAGCATGCCTGGGGAACCCAATATTCCAGAGGGTGTTACCATACTAGGCTGGTTCCGTAGGTATCTGGAGGCCATGGCGCCTGCCGAAGGCCAAGGAAACGTTCCTCCCCCAGCTGCACCCGTTGTTCCTCCTCCTCCTCCTCCACGTGAAGACAACTTTTCCAAGATCTGCAAAAATTTCCGTGCTATGGGAGGAAAGCCATTCCTTGGAACCGAGACATTCGTAGAGACAAAGAATTGGCTAAAGGAGACCGAGGACTTGTTTGTAATCTTTGAAGTAGAATATCGAAGGAAGATTCAGTTAGCTGCCTGGCAACAGAAAGATAAAGCTTCATTTTGGTGGGAAGTTACCCAAGCTGGATGTTCGGTAGAGACGTGGGATGATTTTAGGCAATGATTTGAAATGAAATTTCCATCCCAAGTCGAGAAAAGCATGCAAATAGAGAGGTTCTTAGGACCCAAATAAGGAAACTTGACGGTTATAGAGTACGTGAACAAATTCAACCAGCCGGCGAGGTTTGGATTAGAATTGGTGGACACTCCGCATAAGAAAGCTTTGCGGTTTGTTAAAGGACTTAATGATCCCCTTCATGGGTTGGCTATGTCCCACATTCCAATGGGAGCTACTTTTGAGAGGCTTGTTGATATGGTGTTGATGTATGAGGAAGAGAAAGGAGAAAAAAGGAACTAAAGGCTGAGGAAATAACGCAAAACAAGAAAATTTGGCCCAAGAAGGGACAACAACAACAACAACAAAATAAAGGCAGAAAGGATGACAGGGATAAGGATAAGAGGAAGTGTCATAATTGTGGGCGAGAAGTTCACTTGGTGAAGGACTGTAAACGGAGGAAGAATTCTTGCTTTAATTGTGGAGAGGTTGGACTCTTTGTTAGGGAGTGCCCGAAGAAACAAGGATAAGGTCAAAGGGCTAGAACTTCTGGAGGGCAGGCGCATGCTCTCGTGATCAGTGCTCCTGGTAGAGGTAGAAAAATTTCTGTGGAAGGTTTAATTTCTCTCTTTCAAATCATCCAATTAGAACATTTTTTGATTCTGGCACTTCACGTTCATTTATATCTAGTTCCGTAGTTGAATCTCTGCCCTAATTGCTAGTATGGTAGTGGATCCTGTGGTTGTCTCAAACCCCATTGGTGGTTCGACTCATTTATCTAGTCGGAGTTTGATAATATCTGTGTTAATCCTCGAGTTTAAATGTGATGCATATGTGCTCAGTTTTATGGGCTATGGTTTGATTCTAGGAATGGATTGGTTAACCACATATGGTGCCATTCTAGATTGTGAGAGTAGAGTCATTAGACTTTTGACTTGCCATGGGAGGACCCTCGAGATTTCTTGTGACCCACAAGGGTCGGTTATGCTTAGTTTCCTAGAGTCTCTTGATGCATCTATAGATGGTTTGCAATTTGTTCCAGTAGTCCGAGAATATTATGATGTTTTTGATGAGGTACGGGGTTTACCTCCGAGGCGCGAGATCGATTTTCGTATATATCTGGTGGACAATGCAAAGCCAGTTGCATTACGAGTGCGCCATATGGCTCCAAGGGAAAGGAGGGAGCTTAGGAAACAAGTAGGGGATCAACTTGAAAAAGGATTTATTAGGCGAAACATATCTGAATGGGGTGCTCTGGTAGTATTCGCGAGTATGGTGGATGGTTCGCTTTGTTTGTGTGTGGACTATAGAGAATTGAATAAACTCACTAAGAAGAACAGTCACCCACTTTCGAGGATAGATGACTTGTTTGACCAGCTTGTTGGTGCCTCGGTATTCTCTCAGTTAGACCTGGCCACTGGGTTTCATCAGTTGAGGGTGGTTGAGGAGAGTATAGACAAGACCGCTTTTAGAACTCTAGATGGTTTCTTTGAATGGCTAGTTATGCCTTTTGGGTTGATGAATGCACCTGCCTATTTTGTTGATCTAATGAGTAGGATGTTTCGGGAGTTTCTAAATAAATTTGTCGTAGTCTTTGTTGATGATATCTTGATATTCTCCAAAAGCGAAGAAGAGCATGTCCAACATTTGAGAGAAATTTTGAAAACTCTCCGTGAGCATCAACTTAAGGCAAAGTTCTCCAAATGCCATTTTTGGAGAAAAGAGATGAGATTCTTAGGGCATGTGGTCTCCAAAAAAGGGTTAGCTGTAGATTCTGCAAAGGCGGTTGCAGTGCAAGATTGGCAAATTCCGAAAAATGCAACAGAGGTAAGAAGCTTTGTTGGATTGGCAGGCTATTATAGGAAGTTCATTAAGGACTTCGCAAAGATATCAGCCCCGCTCACCAGGCCGATGAAGAAGAACTTGGCATTTTCATGGGACATAAATTATGATGTGGCTTTCCAAAGACTGAAGAGGGCTCTAACAGCAACCCCAGTCTTGACCTCGCCTGATAGGAATAAAGCGTTTACAGTTTGCATTGCGTGTGGTACTGGGCTTGGTGCGGTTCTGATGCAAGAAGGAAAGGTAGTGTGTTATGGGGGTAGACAGTTGAGGGTTCATAAGAAAAACTACCCCACCCATGATTTAGAGCTAGCTGCCATAGTATTCGCGCTCAAGACGTGGCGTCATTATTTACTTGGAGAAAAATTCGAGTTATATACCGATCATAAATCTCTCAAGTAACTGTTCTCGCCTAAGGGCCTTAATTTAAGGCAACAAAGGTGGATGGAATTCCTAGCTTCTTATGATTTTGAAATTGCTTATACCACTGGTAAGGGTAATGTGGTGGCCGACGCACTAAGTAGGCAAAGGATGACCTTAAGTCCTCTGTTCGTGGAAAGGAAGAGCTTGGAGTTCATATCAACTTTGGACTTTAGACCCTCCATCCGAGATTTTGCCTGATTTATTTGCATCACTAGAAATACGACCAACTCTTATGGATCAGATAGGAGTTTCGCAACAAGGTGACCCATAGATTTTAGACATCATGGATAAGCTCAGAAAAGGTAAGACTTCTAGTCACCTCAGCAGATATTCTATAGATGAAAGGGGGTGGTTGCAAAGACGGAAGGCTTTGTGTTTCTAAAACTAGAAGCTTGATAAAGGCAGTCCTAAAAGAGGCTCATCGTTCTTAGATGACTATTCATCCAGGGGGTGATAAGATGTACAGAGACATGAAGAGGGTTTTCTTTTGTGTTGGGATAAAGAAAGATATGACAGAGTTTGTTTCTCAATGTTTAGCTTGCCAGCAAGTTAAAGCTGAGCAAAAGAAGCCCGGTGGTTTACGTCATCCTTTGGAGGTTCCTCAGTGGAAATGAGAGCTCTACGGATTTCATAGATGGTTAGCCTAGATCGAAGAAAGGCAACACCAGTATCTGGGTTGTGGTGGATAGACTCACTAAGAGTGCTTACTTCATTCCAGTTAGGAATAAGAGGACGATATCATGGTTGGTAGCAATTTACGTTCGTGAGATAGTCCGTCTTCATGGAGTACCTTCCAATATCGTAAGCGATCGTGACCCCATCTTCACCAATGAATTTTGGAGGAGCTTGCAAGAAGCATTAGGTACACAGTTGTGTTTGAGCACCGCTTATTATCCTCGGACCGATGGGAAGATGGGGAGGTTGAACAAAATTCTTGAGGATCTTTTAAGGCTATGTATCCTAGACTTCAGAGGGACTTGGGAAGAGCATCTTCATTTAGTAGAGTTTGCCTTCAACAACAATTATCAAACTAGCATCGGCATGGCACCCTTCGAAGCATTGTACGGACGACCCTGTAGATCACTAACTTGTTGGTGGGAATCTACAGAAAGATTATTACTTGGACCAGATATAGTTAGAGAAACGTCCGAGAAGATTGACCTTATTCGACGACGGATGAAAAAAGCCCAAGAAAGGCAGAAATCTTACACAGACAAGAGGACTAACATCGAATTTGAAGTGGGAGACTTAATTTTTGTTAAAGTATCACCTATGAGGAATGTGGTTTGCTTCGGGTCTGTAAGGAAGTTGGCACCCAGATTTGTGGGACCATTTCCCATAACCGAAAGGTTCAGCCAAATGACCTATAGAGTAAAGCTACCAGAAAAATCTATTTGGCATTCATGATGTTTTCCACGTTTCTCATCTGCAGAAATGCTTGCATGACACCGCCGAAGTTGTTGATCCAAGTATATTAAAGGAAGTAGAAGTGGAACGGGATACAACAGTCAGACGAATTCTGCAACGATATGGATTTTGCCCGACCCGATCAATTGCTAAATCGACCTAGACCGTTCAAATCCCGCATACATTAACTTTGGGAATGCAACACATTATAACAGATAACAGCAGACTTTTATAAACATTATAATAATGTTAGATCAAAGTACAAAATATCAGAGTACATTTTATAAAGTACAGCGAAAGATTTAAATTACAACAAAATTAATCATTGCAGCAGAAACGAATAAACTGATACAACAAAAGTCTATTAATACTCTGGACACAGCTTGTAACACCCCACATTTTTAATATAAAATGTGCAAATATGTATATATGCATAGATAGGTAAATAATGGTGATGTATAATGAAAAATTAATTCATACATTGAAGAGTAAGGAAATTAACGCGATAACAATGTGTGCAATCGAAGAGATGGGAAAATAAAAATACTTAATTTAAATATCAGGAATTATGTAAAACGGACATTACCATTACGTCCTTCTCGGAATTCTGGTCAAGATAGACACCTGGTTTGCTTAAAACGGACATTATATGAAGAAGTTATTAAGCCTAGAAATTTGTATGCGCACAAGATATATATATATATATATATATATATTTGTATATATATATATATATATATATATAAACAAATTGAAATATAAAATAAAGAATAAAATAAGGATTGCATGTAATAAATACATGGAGTGAAAAAAATGTAATGCATGCATTAAAAGAAAGAAAGGATTGGTTGCATGCAATGTAAATATGTTGCATGCATTGAGTTGCAAACATAATGCATTAACATTAAAAGAAAAAGATTCATGTAATGGTTTAATTTAAGTATTGTAACTAACATGAAAAAGAGAAGTAAGGAGAGAACAATAATTATCATTGTTCTAAGATTTATTAATAAAAGACTTGATAGCTCAGTTGGTTAAGACATTGGATTTGTAACATGGAGGTCGGCGGTTCGAACCCCGCCGGTGGCATAATTTTTATCTTTGTTTTAGAGAGAGACAACTGAACATGAAAATATATCTACGTACACAAATTCAAAATTTGAAAGGATAAGAACGTACATATAAGGAAATAAATAAAATATATGTATATATATGGGAATATATATATATATATGCATAAATATATGTATACAAAAGATAAAATTCAAGATAAGGCTACAGTCAATGAAATATTGCAAGAATCAAATAACGATGCAACATCGTTTGAATTTTGAAAATAAAACGAAAATTATGCGTGTATATATATATATATATATATATATATATATATATATATAGGCGTAAAATGGTCGGTAGAGTAACTGTATACATATAAGAATTTTTCATGTGAATAAAACAGTTAAACAAATTCCGGAAATTCAAAAGTTCAAAAATCAAATTTCTACGCCAAAACAATTCAAACATTCGAAATTTGAGTTTCTACACTAAAACAGCTTGCGGGACCTAATGCTGACTCAGCATTGCGTGTACGATAAGATTTGGTTAGATTCATTTGCGAACCTGGACTATTTTCTTAACTGGGTTCAATGCTGACTCAGCACTGCGTGTACGATAGGGTCTTGAGCACCTATATAAACACCCCTAAGGCTATAGTTTTCTCTACACATCTTCATTATATCTATACTCTTCCCTAATTCATATCAAAATAAATAAAAGACGGGGTTATGCTGCTCAAGTTCTTCATTAGAATTCAAGTAGAGAATCAAAGGCTAATTCAACGACTTCAACAACTATTTTCTAAGAATCAAATCTAAATTAGAGGATCGATAATCTACGTCAAGGGATAGCTTCTCAGTTTCAGAAATCAAATCTCAGAATTCAAGATCCGTTCTTAAATCAGTGAATGGGATTACAATACACTTTATGCATAATAGTATTATCATCGTTCGTCATTCCTCGGTTAAAATTCATGTTGCAATTTAAAATAATCTTTGTATGCTTAATCTATTCTTCTTCCCTATTCTTCCTTTTTATTTTGAAACTTTGGCTACCTTCGAGCCAAGGTCAACAACGCGTAAATTATAGTTATTTGGGAAGAGCTTGAGATGTAATCGATGAATTAGGCAATTTGGGTAAAAAGATTATTACACGAATGGTTGTGTAAGCAAAGTAGAAACGGGTTAAGTAGCACTTGACATATGAATAAGCTTAACCAACCTATGAGGAATGATAGCAACCTATTAGGAACACATGTATGGGAAACTAGAATAATAGGTATAGCCTATTAACGGGATTATAAGCATGAACATAAATTGGGGTTTTTGGGTAAAGCATGAATTTAAGAATTGAAAATTGGATATGCCGTTAAGATCCTAGAAACATAATTGAAAATGGAATACGTTGGACAAACCATGTTTTTATGTAATTATGGAACTCGACACATAACATGAAATTGACAATAGTGGAATAACTTGAACATGAACATGCTTGTGAATTGGTAATTGACATTTGATATCTAGAATGAACATGAACATGCTTGTAAATTTATAATTGGCCTATGACACCAAGAATAGACATGAACTGTTAATTGGCTAAACATGAAACATGGTTAACTCGAGGTTAGAATGAGTTTGCTGTGTAATCCTGCCCGGAACCGCCCGACACATCCAGTGACCTCAAACAATAGGTTCTAATGTGAGAAGTTAGTCATAACGTGCTTGAAACCCGAGGTTAGATTGAGTTGTGGTGTAATCCTACCCAGAACCAATCGGCACATCCAATGATCACAACAATAGGTCTAATGTGAGAGGCTAGGCATTAACAATTAATTAATGCTAATGACACATGCTAGTATGGTAAGGTTAAGTCAACATGAAACACTAGACAACACTTAACCAATTTGACATGATATATGGGTGGGTTAAGTCAACGTGAACTGCTAAATAACACTTAACCAATTTGACATGATATATGGGCAGGTTAAGTCAACATGAATTGATTGAGAACACTTAACCAATTTAGCATGGTACGTGGGTTGAATTAAATACGTGATTGGGGGTTAAGTCAACTTGGACACATGGGCAAACTTAACCAATATAACAATATCAAAACAAGGAAAAGTGGGGAATGATAAGATTAAATAATAGATAAACTTATCGTAGGGATAAGAAATGAATATGACTTAATATGTAATACAAGACTCGAAGGGTGAGACAACTTATACCATGAAATAAGTTAATCTAAGCTGAAAATGTGGGAAAACACCCATACGCTATCATTTGATAAAGAGAACTTAAGTCATGCTTGTATTCATTGGTAAACCTTAGTTAAAAGGAACTAAGTAACAAACTTAGTTAAAGAGAACTAAGTAATAGAAACTAAGTATCAGACCTTGGTTAAGAGAACCAAGTAATAAACCTTAGTTAAGAGGACTAAGCTGTAAACCTTAGTTAAGAAAACGAACGATTAAGATAACTAAGTAGTAAACCTTAGTTAAGAGGACTAAGTAGTAAACCTTAGTTAAGAAAGCTAACGATTCAGGAAACTAAGTAGTGAACCTTAGTTAAGAAAGCTAACGATTCAGGAAACTAAGTAGTAAACCTTAGATAAGAGAACTAAGTAGCAAAACGTTAGTCAAGAAAGCCAAGTACAACACGAGGAGGAGCGAACGTCCATCTAATCATGAAGAAGGCTCCAACGAACTGGGCTTCGAAGCATGTGGCTTCAAGGGGACGTGAGGGTACTCTTGGTATCCCTCTGTGAGGTTGCAGATGATCCTCCTGGGCTGACAGAGGTTAAGGTCTGCATTAGAAAAGCTAAGGGTATGCCTTGGTTGCAATATAAGCAGCCTAAAGACTGGGATGGGTCAACGTGAGGCGGCGATATCTTGTTTAGCCCTGTGATAGCACGTCGTCGTCTACCTACCATCTTGAGTCAATCGTGATACGCAAGCGGAAAGGCGGAGAACTCCAAAAGACCATATACTTTGCTATCTAGTTATGGGTGAGGGTGGCCGATAGGTTTGTGGGGGCATAAAGGGCCTACGTAAAGTTCTCATTCTTGATTTTCTTGGGTGCCTTTCATTAGCTGACGGAGGGGTCAAGTGGGACCATAGCCACATACAGATAAAACAGACCTTAGCATCTGCATCGGCAGATAACTTAACGCTCCCGACCGAGTTCCGTGTTTCTTGATTAGCCCTGCCACGGGATTCGGGTCACACATATTTAGGACATGTGCAACTAGATATCTAGCACGCTTAACGACATGATTGGAACATAAAGCCTAGGAACATATATCGCTCTGGGTAGTGTGTCCAAGACCAGGGGGCACTGTTCGATAGGTAGCATAAGCCCTGGTGGCCCTAGGTAGCATAAGCCCTGGTTGGATCTAGAAAGCGTTCAATAGGTATCATAAACCCCAGTGGCCCTGGGTAGCGTAAACCCTGGTTGAATCTAGGAAGCGCTAGATAGAATGCCCTAGAATAGATCTAGGTAATAAATGGAATCTAGCAAGATCAAGAGTGGTAGTCCAAACGATTTAGAGAATGGTGGCACTACACTAAAGTAGTATAGATTTACATGATGAAGCCCGTACGACATACGACAAGGGACTGTATATATACATGGAAATGACTATACGAGTTAGGGGTATCTACAAATACGTTGTATTAGGTTAATCTACTAGTGGGACATGAGTATAGCCTAGAGAGCTAATATCGCGAATAACCTAATAAGCAAGAAAATATAACTGAACGGTATATGTAGGATTATACAGAAGTTTATTCTAAGTTCACTCACACAGAACTTATGTTCTGACCCCCTCTTCATTACATACTTCCAGGTTAGGTTCATGACAGAGATGGTATAAGCTTTGGATACTGGTTAGGCAGTATGTTTTATAAGGCAAAGCTATAGTTAAAGTATATTATACTTTGAATTCCTTAAGTTGTAAGATGCATACGAATTCTGACATGTTTTCTTTATCTCTGTCTTTTTCTGCAGGATACTAAAGTGCCCAACTCAGGCTTCGATAGATTGGGTTTTTTGATAAAAATTCGGTCTGTTGGAATTCCGGTTGTTACACAGCTCTAAGCTTCGATTTGGAATCCTGCTCAATATATCTGCAAAATAAGCTACTCGACTGCCCATGTGGAAAGAGGGCACCCGAGTTTGCAAAGTGAAACAAACTACGGGTCAGTCATGGGACTGGTATGAGAAATCTTTACTTAACTTATCTAATAAGAAGGCTAATCACAGGACCATGCCGCTAACGCGGAACGGGTTTACTTCATTGGATTGCCAGTGCATGAAGTAAAGTAAATCGTTAAATAACGCAGTTCTTTTTTAGAAAAATGAAACCATTATAAGACTCAAGTCCCATCACACCATGCAACGCAAACCGGAGGATAGAGTTTTACCTTATAATGGTCAAAAATGCTTGATATGGTAAAAACGGATTTGATATTACCATTAGTGTATATATGTTTTAAAACAATTTCAATCATAATGTATTAATCATAGACGACATCGCTACCATATACTATGTCGCCATATTAGTTCTACAATCAAAACCGCATGATGCCGTATTGGAAGTTGGATTTCCATCAAGATTCAAGGCTAGGACCGATCTCCTTTCCGATTCGAGACACTCTAGCAATGCCTCAGGATCACACCTACGGGC
The DNA here is from genome assembly GCA_030737875.1 of Allium sativum. Taxonomy (NCBI): domain Eukaryota; kingdom Viridiplantae; phylum Streptophyta; class Magnoliopsida; order Asparagales; family Amaryllidaceae; genus Allium; species Allium sativum. Next base: position 926,631,815 of record CM060922.1, read on the forward strand.
AATCCTTGGATCCTGCAGAGCCGGTCCACAAATAACATTAGTGGATTGTCAATTCCTGAACACACGTTTCCCGGTCCTATCGAACTATAATACAGCCATTGGCGACCGATAAATCTGAGGCCTCGAAATCCATCATCCACATAAGTAAATGTCAGGGCGTGTAAAACCCTAATACCACTTCTAGCTAGAAAGAAACGTGTGCACTCCCTGCATTCCCTTGCACCATTTCTAACTCTTACCGGGGTGTGAGGCTCGCGAGGTCACGCTATACATAAAGCTATGCCGAAATAGGCTATGCTTTGATCATCCCACAAAGCTCTGCTTTTCAACAAAAGACTCGATCATATGCATCTTGGCATGCCACATTAACAATTCACGCCATGCGATCGATAACTACCAATATATAACCTCTGAGCTCGTACGTCTCAGAGAAGGGTGTTAAGCAAGAGAATAAATTCTCCACCACCACAAATATATATTAAATAGAAATCAATTTAATTTGCATGGAATGAAATTCAATGTCAGACAAACATCCATTTACAAGTCCGTACTGGGTCTGAACGAAATCGGAGTCACCTTATTCCTAGTCCCGTACGTACAATACGGAAGTGAGGTGCTCGCATATCCGGAAAATCAACAAGTACGTCCGGACAAAGTACCACTTTGACCCTTTACTGGGAGTGACCTAATGTCAGGCATCAGTAGTCGTCCATTCGATGTGAAGATCGCCTTTCTTCAGCCACTGTCTTCAATGTCTTTGACTTTAATCGTCGTAATAATTATTCAAAATGGGTTAAACCCGGTCTTTCCGAATAATTCGCATATTTTTATAATTAAAAATCAAGTGCTATAAAGACACATCCAACGCCCCATTCCAATTCAGAATATTCTTTAAATATAATATTCTCATTACTAGGGAAATGATCCCCTCAATTTATCAAAGATAAATTCTTTTGAATCTTATTCTTTTAATCTTCCTTTTTAAAGATTCATTAAAACTCCAATTTGGTTTTAATGTCAAAAATCATAACTTTATGATTATTCAACTTTTTAAGCAATTAATCTTGTCTTTAATTGGGTTAAAAAACTAATGCCATTTAAAACACAGTTCACGATAAACCCAATTCAGATATCAATTTATTCCAATACTAAATGTAATTTTGAAACACTTATAATTTTTGTTAAAAGATTTGTTCTTTTTATACGAGGTTTTAAGAACAGTGTTATTTAAGACATATCCATGACAACCCAAAATCTAATTCTTTTATTTAATTCCAATTAAATATTAATTAATTAGAAGACATCATTAAATCTTAATTTCAAAGATTTATCCTAGTAAATAACTAGTCCATTTTGATAAAAATATATTTTATCTTTTGTCCATCCGAAAAACATACATAGAAATCATCATTTTATTCTACGTTGAATATTATTTTCAATATTTGTTATACAAAACTATTCTTTATATAAAAAGATTCCTTATGTAAAAGATTCTTTATATTACAATATCTTCTTAAAAATATTTTGTATTTAAAAGAAATTCTTTGTTAAAATATTCTTTATATAAAAAAATTCTGAATCGGAAAGCGACTCAATCATTTACCATATAACTTCGGTCATATGGATTTCATACATCGTATGTAAATGACAACAAATGATAATAATCATCAAACCATCCATTCAATATCCAGAGTGAAGTTCACAACTGTGTGAGCATTAAAATGAAATAATAACGCTCATCACAGCCTGCCAATCTATCGATTGACATACAAATAAATATTGGGACTGGTATATATCAATCAACATCCCAATACCCGTGTGGGGTTTTCAGCCAACAACAGTTCATATAAATAAATAATTGGTTAATGAATTTAACCAATTTTAATACTACCAACATGTTGATGATAATGAACAAAACATGATATTTTATTCCTAATGACGAAATAAAATATATTTGACTCGTATAGTTTCTTTATACATTTCTAACATCTAATAAAATGTAATTTATTTATATGACATTATTGCGGATGACAAATAAAAGATAATTTTCATTGTACTTTATTTGTATGTAATTATCCTTAATTTTAACACCTAAAAGAAATAATCACATTTGTATATGTTTTATTCAGTGTGTAACCTAACACATAAAAATGCTTATTTTAAATTGCATACAAATTCTTATATATGCATTAACATATAAAGCGGTCACTTTAACTCACCTATACATTCTAATGTATATTTTGACCAAAAATATGATTCTTATATTTGAATATAAATTCTAATGTAAGTTTGCAAATAAAAATGATTTTTATATTTTCATATAAATTCTATTGTATGTTATGCAAATAAAAATGATTTATTATATTTGCATATAAATTCTATTTCAACAAAATTATAAGAAGTGATACATCCATCTTGCTGACAATTATATTTTACCAAAATGAATATTTTTGTTTATAACACAAACTTATTTAACAAAATATTTTGTGTTTAACTCTTTTATATAACCCAAAAATCTGATTTTTGTTTTATTTCAAATCTAATTAACAAAAATTAATTTTTGTTTTCGACAATCATATTTAGCAAAATGCAATTTTTGTTTCAACTATTGTATTTTTGACAAAAATAAACATTTTGGTTCTACTAAGCTATTTGGCCAAAAATGTTCATTTTGACCAAAAAGGTGTATTTTGATTCAACTAACCTATCTTGACAGAAGTATATATTTTGACAAAAATATATGATTTGCTTTAACTAATCTATTTTGACAAAATGAATATTTTGACAGAATGTATATTTTGAATTAACTAATCTTTTTCAACAATACATTAAAGATAATGACTTTGTTTGTTAACAAATCTAATTCAACAAACAAATAAAAGTGATGTGTTGTTTGGTCGACAATTCCCATTTGACGAAAATGAATGTTTTTGTTCATTTAAACTATAACGACCAAAATGAATGCTTTTGTTTAACTATTCTATATCGACAAAATGAATATTTATGTTTGACTATTCTATATTGACAAAAATAAATATTTTTGCTTTAACTGTTCTATATTGACAAAAAATGCTGATGTTCGTTTTGGCAATCTAATGCGACAAAAATGATAATGTTTGTTTTGCTAAATCTAATACAACAAAGATGATAATGTTTGTTTGCTAAATCTAAACAACAAAGATGATAATGTTTGTTTTGCTAAATTATTAAGCAAGTTGCTAACTTTTGTTGTTTTAATCTTTTTATTCTAAACTTCTTATTCTAATCTTTTGACACAAATAACATGTTTTGACACAAATTATAACTTTTATTTCAATTTACATATTTTGACAAAATCTATATTTTATTTCAATATTTTATTTTTTGATAAAGATGTTATTTTTTTTTCTATTTCACCTAACATGTTTAACAAGAATGACTATTTTTATTTCATATAAGATGACAGCAAAATGATACTTTTATATCTTCTATTTTTATTGCATGTAAAATGACAATAAAAATGCAATTTTAAAATCTATTCCTTTCATTACAAGTAACGTGACAATAAAAATGTTATTTTTAAATCTATCCTTTTTATTGTAACTAAATGGAAAATGAAAATCTTTTATTTTCATTCTAGTCTTTGTAACTAGTTGAAAATAAAGATGATTATTTTATTCTAACATGACATCCTATGACAAAATGATTTTTTTTTAAATTCTAATGCAACATTTATAACAAAAATGTTATCTCTTTTCTAATGTAACATTTAATACAAAAATGTGATTTCTATTCTAACGTAACATTTCATACAAAATTTGTGATATCTATTTTAACGTAATATTTCATATAAAAATGTGATTTCTATTCTAACATAACATTGTTAACCCAAAATGACATTTTCAATCTAAGATATCATTTCTAATAAAAATGATGTTTTTATTTTAATATAGCTTTCCTAATAGAAATGTCATTTTCAATCTAATATTTCATTCCAAAAAAAATGATTTTTTTTTAATTTAAATAAACATTCCTAACTAAAATGATACTTTCTGACTCCCATGATAAGTTTAACATAACATGATATTTTCTACAAAAATGATATTTTCGATTCACATGACCAATTCTAATAAAATGGTATTTTTGTGACTAAAACTTAAATATTAACCTAACAAATAAAATTAATGTTTTTATGTATAGGCAAATCCTACTTTTAACAATTCTTGTTTAACACAAAATGGCATCCTTACTTTGTTGATTCTAATACAATCAAAAAGGACAATTTTATTTGCTGATTCTAACAAAAAGGAACAATTTTATTCTAGATCTAACAAAACATGAAATCACAATCCCCAAACAAATCAATCATTTCAATAAATATATACAAAATCAACATGGATTTCATATACAATGAATACAAATTTCATAGTGAAATTAATAATTAATTTTGTATTTAAAATAGAAATCCCACATCGATTTGTCTGAATTTTCAAAATGCTCCATTTCAGATTCGATCTGTTTCATGCTGTAGATCTTGGAAAGACGATTCCAATGCTTTAGAAATCGTCTGATTCTGATAAGATTTGATCGAATTACGACGGTTTGAATTTTTATTACATTTATAAACTATCTAATTATATAATTAGTTTAATAATACTCCTTAACCTTTCTTCCTCCATCCTATAATACACGCAAGCACCAAACCCATCGTTCGTTTCCAACTCCTGATCGTTGCCGCCTTTACAAGCCGTCGGACCTTGATCAAGCATCGCCACATCGAAGCCCTCCAGATGCCACCCCCACGCCCTGAATCCCACCGAGCTCGGTGGTCCAACCCACCCCGAAATCCGCGTCGACCATCTCCACTTTGAGCTGGAAATCCGACTATCTGAGAGCGTTAAACTCGATCATGACCGTCAGTCTTATAGAGCGCAGAAGCCTCTTCAATTTCGTATCCAGAATTTTCAAGTTTTATTGTGTAGGTTGGAAATAAAGAGAGGATCAAATTCGGACATTACTGGCCATTCAAGCATGGGACGGCAGCCAGAATGTTTAGTGCTAGGGTTAGGGTTTTGATTTTGAGCCATATTTATAATATAATATTAATAAATGGTTTAATCTTACAAATAAACCCATTAGTTCTAACCAACTCCAACTTTAACCCAACGAAAGATGTTCCTAAGCAAATACCCCCATTCCCGATCTAATGGACTAGGTCCCGTCAGCCCGTTTGATCATCTCCAGCTTGTTTTCTTTAATTAAATATATAAATCATTTAATTATTCAATTTGGTCGTACATTTAAATTAACGAGGGCCACATACAGACCCTAAAAATTCCAGAAAAATTATTTGTAGTTATGTTTTGATGATACTGTTCTAACGAGATTAATTTCATCGAATTCCGAGATCGTTTGAAAAATGACCATTTTCCGGTCGAACAAAATTGACTGTAATTGACAAAACATGTTTTCTTTTGCCACGCTTACATATTAATTCTAAAAATTATGAAAATTGAAACCTAGCAATGACATTCCGGTTCCAACAAAAGTAGTTTCGTCGAAAACGGAGGTCGTCTGAAAAATGTCTATTTTTAATATATATATATATATATATATATATATATATATATATATATTCTATAACGACTATTCTAAATTTTAAACTGGGCATAACTTTTGATTCCCGCTGTGAAATTTCAATTTTTCGGATTCGTTGGAAAGATATTTTTAAATAGATCCAAATATTTTTGGTTTCACTAAAATCCGATTTATTTTGCATCCTGTATAGTCAGTCAAAGTTTAAATTCAAAATTTCAAACTACCACGCTATTTCTAATTCCTTTTATAATAAAAATATATATTCGTTCCAACTTCGATTCAAATAATTTTTTCGTCGTTATTATTTAAAATATAATTTTAAATATTAAAAATCCATTAAAATTTTAAAATTGGTTTAGAATTTGCGGGTTATTACAAGTTCCTACCCGTATTCTTGGATCAGAAGTTAAGAAGCTACGCAATAAAGAAATCAAGCTGATAAAGGTTCAATGAGGAGATAACCTAGAGGGTGCGACTTGGAAGACCGAAGACAAGATTCGTGCTTGGTACCCTTTCCTTTTTGAGGGTATGTTCTTAACCCCTTTTCCGATGTTTTGTCTATGCTTGTTTCTATCATTTGAGTATGTCCTATCAATAGTATTTTCGACATTTAGATAGGAATCCTATGAATGTAAACATGTGTTCAAGACATGTTATGTTTGATGAATGCAAGTGTTTGCTAGTGGTTGCCAGTGGATGCATATACACACACATTAGGCACTAGATCGACTCAATCACTCTCATACTTTTAACGACACGGGTTTGCCCGACCTTAATCGATCGCAAAATCGACCAAGACCGTTCAAAATCCGCATACGTTAACTTTGGGAATACAACACATCTGAACAATAACAGCAGACTTTTATTACATCATGATAATATAACATCAGAGTACAGAATATATCAGAGTACATCGAAATTAAAATACAACGGAAGGAAAATTTACAATAAATTAAATACAGTGCAGCGGAAATAAAATAACTAAGGCAGCGGAAGGCTTCCAATGTTCTGGACACAGCTTTAAGCTTCAATCCAGGATCCTGCTAAAGAGGTGAACCTGTAGACAAACTGCTCGACTGCCCGTGTGGAGAAGAGGGCACCCGAGTTTGCAAAAAGGTGGAAACAAACAACGGGTCAGTCGTGGGACTGGTGTGAGAATTCTTAACTAACAAATCACTATTAATAGGGCAAATCCAAAGACCACGCCGCTAATGCGGAACGGGTTTACTCTAATGGATTGCCATGCATAACTTAGAGTAAATCGTAAAACAACGCAATGCTTTTTAGAAAAATGAAATCACCATAAGACTCAGGTCCCATCACACAATGCAACGCACACCAGAGGATAGAGTTTTACCTTATGGTGATCAAACATGATAAATACGGCAAATACGAGTTTGATATTATTATTAGTGTGTATATGCTTTAAAAATAATTTCAATCATAATGTATCAATCCTAGGAAGCATAGGTACCATATGCTATGCCTCCGTATTAGTAATACAATCAAAACTGAATGGCGTGTATTGGAAATTGGTTTCCATCATGAGTCAAGGCTAGGGAGGAGCTCCTTACCGATTCGAGACACTCTAGCTAATGCCTCAGGATTACCCGTAGTTAACCCTTGGAAATGGCAGGGCCGGTCCTCAAATACAGCTTAGAGGATTGGCAATTCCTAAGCACACGTTCCCCGGTCCTATAGGACCTATCCGAGGCGCCTCATTCCATCATCCACATAAGTAAAATGTCAGGGCTGGTAGGTCACTGACACCACTCTAGCTAGAAAGAAACGTGCTGCTCTCCCTGCGTTCCCTTCTCCCGTTTTAGACTCCGCCGGTGTGTGAGGCTCGTGAAGTCACGTCATACACAAAGCTATACCTAAACAGGTTATGCTTTGATCATCTCACAAGGCCTGCTTTTCAACAAAGCCTTGATCATATGCATCTTAGCATGCCACATCATTACCCCATATCACACTACCAATCCTTTGCCGAAATATATGAACGGGTGTTAAGCAAGAGAATAAATTCTCCGCCACCAAACATCCATACATTCGACAGAAGATTAATAACATGATATATAATGGAGTACGATGTCAGACACACAATCCATTTATAAGCTTATGCTCTGGGTCTGCGCGAAAGCCAAATCCGTTCAATCAACATGTTCGTTCGGACGACGACCATGACCTTGACTTGGGAGCAAATCAATTGAAAGTCTCAATCGCTGTCCTCCTGAGGGGAAGATTGACGGTCTTCATTAGTCGTCTTTCTTCTTCAATTCTCATCGTCGTTTGATTATTTGGAATGAGATTAACTCGGTCTTCCCAAATAATCTTCGTATATATATATATATGTAAATATATTGAAAACTCTTCCTTATCATTATTTCTAATTTATAACGATTATTTCCTATTTTATTTAATTAAAAATAATTAAATCTTTAATCAACGACGATTCAGATCAATGGCGATTTTGGCGCTGTTTTCAACAAATTTTGATTTTCACATATCTCAAAATCTAACCGTTGGATTTTGAAGTATTATATATCGTTGGAAAGATCTTTCCAACACGGTCCTAACGGTTTCAGTTTCAAGAAAATCCGACGGTCGGATCTCCTTGTATAGTCATTTAAAGATATAATTTTAAAACGCGAACTACCGCGCTCGATTCGTTTAATTTTAATTATATATATATATATAAATAAATATATATATATATATTTAAATAATTCGTTTAATTCATCGTTCTTACATGCATGTCCCCTTTTCCTTTATTCTTTTTTTTCCACTTCTTAATCTTACATGAAAATGTAATTTATAATTAGACGGTGAATTATTCCCTTTTATTTTATTTTTATTTTAAAATCTTTATAATTTACATTAAAATGTAAATTATAATTCATCGCTCTATTTATTCCATTTCATCTTTCAATTATATTATGATTCAATTTACATATATAAAATACTCATTCTCTTTCTAAATGCATTCTCAATCTCAATTACACCTGAAATGTAATTTTATTTTACGATGACATTTCCATTCTATTCACATTATAAATAATGTACATTTCCTACGATGAAAAATTCTCTTTTAATATACATTAAAAATAATGTATTTTTATCCTACGGTATGTTTTTCTTTTTATTAACATTGAAAATAACGTTAATTTTTCTATCTTTACATTACACATGAAAAATGTATATTTTGATACATCGCAAATTCCTACTTTATATTTACAAAATAAAGAGTAAACCTTGTCATGCAGTGAATTCCTACCTTATTTTACAAATAAAAAGTAAATCTTATCATATAGTGAAAATGCCAACTTACTTTTACAAATAAAAGTGTACATCTTATCATGTGGTGAAAATACTCTAATATTAACATTATAAATAAATGTTAATGCCAATTTCTCTTACAATGTAAATTTCTCTTTTTATACATACATTAATAAAAGTGTGTTATACATACGGTGCAATCTTCTTCTTTTTTAATCAATATCAAAAATAAGGTTAAACAATAACATTAAAATAATGTTAATAAATCATATGGTCCATTCTCTTTTAATATTTATATTAGAATAATGTAAATCAATCTTTCCTTTTCATATACATTTAAAATAATGTACATTTTTCTTACGAGGTAAATTCTCTTTTGTTTAACATTATAAATAATGTTAATCTTACATACGGTTCAATTCCTTTTTATTAACATTAAAAATAATGTTAAATTTACATACGGTTCAATTCCTTTTTATTAACATTAAAAATAATGTTAACATTAAAAATAATGTTAAATTTACATACGGTAACATAATTATTTCATTACTAACGACATATAAAATGAATTTATACGTAAACAAGTTTACTTCATTTCTCTCATTACATATAAAAGTGAATTTATATGCACACAAGTTTATTTCATCTCTCTCTTTACATATAAAAAGGAATTTGTCGCTATTCTTTACCTTAACAAAAATGAATTTGTCATACTCTTTACATTAACAAAAATGAATTTGCCATACTCATTACATTAACAAAAATGAATTTTATCATTCTCTTTACATTAACAAAAATGAATTTGCCATACTCATTACATTAACAAAAATGAATTTTATCATTCTCTTTACATTAACAAAAATGAATTTGCCATACTCATTACATTAACAAAAATGAATTTGCCATACTCATTACATTAACAAAAATGAATTTTATCATTCTCTTTACATTAACAAAAATGAATTTGCCATACTCATTACATTAACAAAAAAGAATTTGGCTTACTCATTACATTAACAAAAATGAATTTTACCATTCTCTTTACATTAACAAAAAAGAATGTATATTTTGTTTCTTTAACTTTTGTTCTTCATTCTTCTCTTTTAAAACAAAAATGAACCTTTGTTCTTTTTATTCTTTTTATAAACCAAAAGTGAAATTTGGTTCTTTTCTTTTCTTTCAAAATAAAGATATGTTTTTGTTCTTTAACGAAAATATGGATTTTGTTCTCTTACTTTTTCTTTATAACAAAAATATGTTTTTGTTTTTCTTGGTTACAAAGGAATGTAATTAAAGTTCACCTTTCAATAAGCATAATTTAAATTTACATAAAGGTGGGAATCTCAACAAGTAACTTACACCAAACAAGATGATTTGGGTTTTTTAATTACTTCAACTTAATTCTATTATAAAATTTGAATCCCAAATCTAATGAATATACAAATCTCAAATAAACGAGATTATCAACGAATTAGTCAAACATTCACAGCAACAAATAAATAGAAATTCCTAAATTACCAAATCGCAGATCTATACTGTTACATACATAACAATGATTCAAACCATAACAAACAATCAACATGGAAATAATAATCTACGCAGCCACAACATGAATTTCATATAATATGAATATAGATTTCGTAGTGAATTAAATAAATAAATAAACATGTTTTTAAAATAGAATTCTCACCTTGTTTGGATAAAATTATAATAAATCCAAGAAATGTTCAGAATGCTCCAGTCAATCACAGAAGGTCCTAATCGTCGTCACGGTTCTAACAATTCTGAAATTTTCAGAATCGGGGTTCAAATGCATTAGTTATGAATGTTTTAAACATACTGACTTTTTAACAACTGCTGCAGTCATGCTTAGAAGCATCGCAATTTCTGAAATAGAAATTACCTTTGAATTTTCAGTTTTGGTTCAGAATTTCAAATCCGGATTTTGCGAGCTGTAGTTGACGGATTCGAGTGCCGTTTGTTGGACGAGGACCGGGAAGGAGAGGTCTACGCGCGCCGGGAAGGGGGTGGCGCTCGGCGGCTTCAGGCGGGGCCCACGGCGGTGCGACTGGCGGCCGTTTGGAGGGACGGGGCGGCTTCGATGGTGGACGAGGACGGGTGAAACTGGTAAGGGATCGAAGGCCTTGGTTTTCTCTTCGAAACGGGTATGGGTTTGCAGAATTCCGTGAAGTATTGAAAGAGAATTTGGAGTTTGAAAATTTGAGCAAGAAATGGGTTGCGGCGGCCAAAATTGAACGGGGAAGAAGCAGTACTGTTCACGTATACGGCTGCGTATTTATACATGTATTTTAGGGTTTTATTTATTTATTTAATTAATTAATTCCAGAAATTACTGTTTTCACACACGATCTCCTAACGAAGCTCAACGACTGTCGAACTTAATGTTTTGACGTCTTCTGAACGCGATGGTGCTATTGCCACAGTCCAATTCTGAAGTTATAGTATGTTTTCTTTTATTTTCAATATAAATCTTTTATTTTTAATTCAAATGTAAATATAATTTTGCCGGGGCCACATACGAAGTCGGAAAAATCCGGAAAAATTATTTTTGGCTTTCTTATGACAATACGATCACAACAAAATTTGTTTCGTTCAATTCTGAGACTTTTTTGAAAAATGGCTATTTTCAAGGCGAATATTTTTAATATTAAAAATACATTTTGAAACAAATATTTTCTGAAACTCAAAACATATAAGTGTTTACTATTTTTCAATGCAGAAACGTCATTTCGAACTCAATGGAAGTGGTTTCGAGTCTAAATTCCTTTATATGCAAAAAGTAGCATTTTTGTCTTATGCAAATTACCCAGCGACCTTTCTAAAAATTGAATTGGCCATAACTTTTGATTTCCGCTATGAAATTTCGATTTTTCGGATTCGTTGGAAAGATATTTTTAAATAGATTCTAATATTTTTGGTTTCACTAAAATCCGTTAAATTTTGAATCCTGTATGGTCAGTCAAAGTTCAAGTTTGACTTTTCAAACTACCGCGCTATTTGTAACTCTTTTATAATTAAAATTAAATTATTCATTATAACTTCGATTTGAATCAAATTTGTGATCATTATTATTTAAAATAGATTATTTTAAATATCAAAACTCATTAAAATTGCTTAAAATAAATTTTTAAATTGGCCCCAAAATTCAGGGTTGTTACAGTCTCCCCCACTTAAAAACTTTTCGTCCTCGAAAAGGGACGAAGCTAAAAGTTGATTAATTAACTAACTAATTTTTATATATATATATATTCTCCATTGGTTTAAATAATTTCATTAGTTGATTAACTTTCAAATATATAACTTTTTGTATATTCAAAATCATATTTTCCAAAATAAAGTATAATTAATCACAAATACGTATATTATAGGCTTGCTACTCTCAACTCATTGTAGGGCATTACTAACCCAATCTCTAATGAGTTTTCTCATTCTAGGATACTGCTGATCCTATCTCTAATGAGTATTCTTATTGGATATTACTAATCCAATCTCTGATGAGTCTTTTGTTCAGTTCTAATGAGTTGTACCCCAAAGATTTGAGCTAACCAAAGCTCTGATACCAACTGTAACGACACGGGTTTCGCCCGACCTTAATCGATCGCAAAATCGACCAAGACCGTTCAAAATCCGCATACGCTAACTTTGGGAATACAACACATCAGAACAATAACTGCAGACTTTTATTACATCATGATAATATAACATCAGAGTACAGAATATATCAGAGTACATCGAAATTAAAATACAGCGGAAGGAAAATTTACAATAAATTAAATACAGTGCAGCGGAAATAAAATAACTAAGGCAGCGGAAGGCTTCCAATGTTCTGGACACAGCTTTAAGCTTCAATCCAGGATCCTGCTAAAGAGGTGAACCTGTAGACAAACTGCTCGACTGCCCATGTGGAGAAGAGGGCACCCGAGTTTGCAAAAAGGTGGAAACAAACAACGGGTCAGTCGTGGGACTGGTGTGAGAATTCTTAACTAATAAATCACTATTAATAGGGAAAATCCAAAGACCATGCCGCTAATGCGGAACGGGTTTACTCTAATGGATTGCCATGCATAACTTAGAGTAAATCGTAAAACAACGCAATGCTTTTTAGAAAAATGAAATCACCATAAGACTCAGGTCCCATCACACAATGCAACGCACACCAGAGGATAGAGTTTTACCTTATGGTGATCAAACATGATAAATACGGCAAATACGAGTTTGATATTATTATTAGTGTGTATATGCTTTAAAAATAATTTCAATCATAATGTATCAATCCTAGGAAGCATAGGTACCATATGCTATGCCTCCGTACTAGTAATACAATCAAAACCGAATGGCGCGTATTGGAAATTGGTTTCCATCATGAGTCAAGGCTAGGAAGGAGCTCCTTACCGATTCGAGACACTCTAGCTAATGCCTCAGGATTACCCGCAGTTAACCCTTGGAAATGGCAGGGCCGGTCCTCAAATACAGCTTAGAGGATTGGCAATTCCTAAGCACACGTTCCCCGGTCCTATAGGACCTATCCGAAGCGCCTCATTCCATCATCCACATAAGTAAAATGTCAGGGCTGGTAGGTCACTGGCACCACTCTAGCTAGAAAGAAACGTGCTGCTCTCCCTACGTTCCCTTCTCCCGTTTTAGACTCCGCCGGTGTGTGAGGCTCGTGAAGTCACGTCATACACAAAGCTATACCTAAACAGGTTATGCTTTGATCATCCCACAAGGCCTGCTTTTCAACAAAGCCTTGATCATATGCATCTTAGCATGCCACATCATCACCCCATATCACACTACCAATCCTTTACCGAAATATATGAACGGGTGTTAAGCAAGAGAATAAATTCTCCGCCACCAAACATCCATACATTCGACAGAAGATTAATAACATGATATATAATGGAGTACGATGTCAGACACACAATCCATTTATAAGCTTATGCTCTGGGTCTGCGCGAAAGCCAAATCCGTTCAATCAACATGTTCGTTCGGACGACGACCATGACCTTGACTTGGGAGCAAATCAATTCAAAGTCTCAATCGTTGTCCTCCTGAGGGGATGATTGACGGTCTTCATTAGTCGTCTTTCTTCTTCAATTGTCATCGTCGTTTGATTATTTGGAATGAGATTAACTCGGTCTTCCCAAATAATCTTCGTATATATATATATATATATATATGTAAATATATTGAAAACTCTTCCTTATCGTTATTTCTAATTTATAACGATTATTTCCTATTTTATTTAATTAAAAATAATTAAATCTTTAATCAACGATGATTCAGATCAATGGCGATTTTGGCGCTGTTTTCAACAAATTTTGATTTTCACATATCTCAAAATCTAACGTTGGATTTTGACGTATTATATATCGTTGGAAAGATCTTTCCAACACGGTCCTAACAGTTTCAGTTTCAAGAAAATCCGACGGTCGGATCTCCTTGTATAGTCATTTAAAGATATAATTTTAAAACGCGAACTACCGCGCTCGATTCGTTTAATTTTAATTATATATATATATATAAATATATATATATATATATATAATTCGTTTAATTCATCGTTCTTACATACATCTCCCCTTTTCCTTTATTCTTTTTTTTTCCACTTCTTAATCTTACATGAAAATGTAATTTATAATTAGACGATGAATTATTCCCTTTTATTTTATTTTTATTTTAAAATCTTTATAATTTACATTAAAATGTAAATTATAATTCATCGCTCTATTTATTCCATTTCATCTTTCAATTATATTATGATTCCATTTACATATATAAAATACTTATTCTCTTTCTAAATGCATTCTCAATCTCAATTACACCTGAAATGTAATTTTATTTTACGATGACATTTCCATTCTATTCACATTATAAATAATGTACATTTCCTACGATGAAAAATTCTCTTTTAATATACATTAAAAATAATGTATTTTTATCCTACGGTATGTTTTTCTTTTTATTAACATTGAAAATAACGTTAATTTTTCTATCTTTACATTACACATGAAAAATGTATATTTTGATACATCGCAAATTCCTACTTTATATTTACAAAAAAAAAGAGTAAACCTTGTCATGCGGTGAATTCCTACCTTATTTTACAAATAAAAAGTAAATCTTATCATACAGTGAAAATGCCAACTTACTTTTACAAATAAAAGTGTATATCTTATCATGTGGTGAAAATACTCTAATATTAACATTATAAATAAATGTTAATGCCAATTTCTCTTACAATGTAAATTTCTCTTTTTATACATACATTAATAAAAGTGTGTTAATACATACGGTGCAATCTTCTTCTTTTTTAATCAATATCAAAAATAATGTTAAACAATAACATTAAAATAATGTTAATAAATCATATGGTTCATTCTCTTTTAATATTTATATTAGAATAATGTAAATCAATCTTTCCTTTTCATATACATTTAAAAATAATGTACATTTTTCTTACGAGGTAAATTCTCTTTTGTTTAACATTATAAATAATGTTAATCTTACATACGGTTCAATTCCTTTTTATTAACATTAAAAACAATGTTAAATTTACATACGGCTCAATTCCTTTTTATTAACATTAAAAATAATGTTAACATTAAAAATAATGTTAAATTTACATACGGTAACATAATTATTTCATTACTAACGACGTATAAAATGAATTTATACGTAAACAAGTTTACTTCATTTCTCTCATTACATATAAAAGTGAATTTATATGCACACAAGTTTATTTCATCTCTCTCTTTACATATAAAAAGGAATTTGTCGCTATTCTTTACCTTAACAAAAATGAATTTGTCATACTCTTTACATTAACAAAAATGAATTTGCCATACTCATTACATTAACAAAAATGAATTTTATCATTCTCTTTACATTAACAAAAATGAATTTGCCATACTCATTACATTAACAAAAATGAATTTTATCATTCTCTTTACATTAACAAAAATGAATTTGCCATACTAATTACATTAACAAAAATGAATTTGCCATACTCATTACATTAACAAAAATGAATTTTATCATTCTCTTTACATTAACAAAAATGAATTTGCCATACTCATTACATTAACTAAAATGAATTTGCCATACTCATTACATTAACAAAAATGAATTTTATCATTCTCTTTACATTAACAAAAAAGAATCTATATTTTGTTTCTTTAACTTTTGTTCTTCATTCTTCTCTTTTAAAACAAAAATGAACCTTTGTTCTTTTTATAAACCAAAAGTGAAATTTGGTTCTTTTCTTTTCTTTCAAAATAAAGATATGTTTTTGTTCTTTAACGAAAATATGGATTTTGTTCTCTTACTTTTTCTTTATAACAAAAATATGTTTTTGTTTTTCTTGGTTACAAAGGAATGTAATTAAAGTTCACCTTTCAATAAGCATAATTTAAATTTACATAAAGGTGGGAATCTCAACAAGTAACTTACACCAAACAAGATGATTTGGGTTTTTAAATTACTTCAACTTAATTCAATTATAAAATTTGAATCCCAAATCTAATGAATATACAAATCTCAAATAAACGAGATTATCAACGAATTAGTCAAACATTCACAGCAACAAAT
Organism: Allium sativum; assembly: GCA_030737875.1. Taxonomy (NCBI): domain Eukaryota; kingdom Viridiplantae; phylum Streptophyta; class Magnoliopsida; order Asparagales; family Amaryllidaceae; genus Allium; species Allium sativum. The sequence continues at coordinate 926,648,282 of CM060922.1, forward strand.
AAATAGAAATTCCTAAATTACCAAATCGCAGATCTATACTGTTACATACATAACAATGATTCAAACCATAACAAACAATCAACATGGAAATAATAATCTATGCAGCAACAACATGAATTTCATATAATATGAATATAGATTTCGTAGTGAATTAAATAAATAAATAAACATGTTTTTAAAATAGAATTCTCACCTTGTTTGGATAAAATTATAATAAATCCATGAAATGTTCAGAATGCACCAGTCAATCACAGAAGGTCCTAATCGTCGTCACGGTTCTAACAGTTCTGAAATTTTCAGAATCGGGGTTCAAATGCATTAGCTATGAATGTTTTAAACATACTGACTTTTTAACAACTGCTGCAGTCACGCTTAAAAGCGTCGCAATTTCTGAAATAGAAATTACCTTTCAATTTTCAGTTTTGGTTCAGAATTTCAAATCCGGATTTTGCGAGCTGTAGTTGACAGATTCGGGTGCCGTTTGTTGGACGAGGACCAGGAAGGAGAGGTCTACGCTCGCCGGGAAGGGGGTGGCGCTCGGCGGCTTCAGGCGGGGCCCACGGCGGTGCGACTGGCGGCCGTTTGGAGGGACGGGGCGGCTTCGACGGTGGACGAGGACGGGTGAAACTGGTATGGGATCGAAGGCCTTGGTTTTCTCTTCGAAACGGGTATGGGTTTGCAGAATTCCGTGAAGTATTGAAAGAGAATTTGGAGTTTGAAAATTTGAGCAAGAAATGGGTTGCGGCGGCCAAAATTGAACGGGGAAGAAGCAGTACTGTTCACGTATACGGCTGCGTATTTATACATGTATTTTAGGGTTTTATTTAACTAATTAATTCCAGAAATTACTGTTTTCACACACGATCTCCTAACGAAGCTCAACGACTGTCGAACTCAATGTTTTGACGCCTTCTGAATGCGATGGTGCTATTGCCACAGTCCAATTCTGAAGTTATAGTATGTTTTCTTTTATTTTCAATATAAATCTTTTATTTTTAATTCAAATGTAAATATAATTTTGCCGGGGCCACATACGAAGTCGGAAAAATATGGAAAAATTATTTTTGGCTTTCTTATGACAATACGATCACAACAAAATTTGTTTCGTTCAATTCTGAGACATTTTGAAAAATGGCTATTTTCAAGGCGAATATTTTTAATATTAAAAATACATTTTGAAACAAATATTTTCTGAAACTCAAAACATATAAGTGTTTACTGTTTTTCAATGCAGAAACATCATTTCGAACTCAATGGAAGTGGTTTCGAGTCTAAATTCCTTTATATGCAAAAAGTAGCATTTTTGTCTTATGCAAATTACCCAACGACCTTTCTAAAAATTGAATTGGCCATAACTTTTGATTTCCGCTATGAAATTTCGATTTTTTGGATTTGTTGGAAAGATATTTTTAAATAGATTCTAATATTTTTGGTTTCACTAAAATCCGTTAAATTTTGCATCCTGTATGGTCAGTCAAAGTTCAAGTTTGACTTTTCAAACTACCGCGCTATTTCTAACTCTTTTATAATTAAAATTAAATTATTCATTCTAACTTCGATTTGAATCAAATTTGTGATCATTATTATTTAAAATAGATTATTTTAAATATCAAAACTCATTAAAATTGCTTAAAATAAAATTTTAAATTGGCCCCAAAATTCAGGGTTGTTACAATACTGCATATGGATGTGTGTGCATTTTTCTTTTCTTTTAGAGGGTGGAAATGGATGTATTATCATATGGATGTTGCATTTGGACAAATGAGTGTGCACACATATAGAACTTACATGTTATAATAGGATTATTTACATACATATTGGATTCATGGCACTAACACACATTGCATTGAGGAGGTCGACTGAATCAGTAGACCGCCTAATCTTCGCATTCGTATTGGGACATATACACACCTTTGCGTATGTTCATATAAGCATTATAAGTCTTTAAGGACAATGGATGCCAATGATTGTTGGATGAGTAGATGGGTGATGGATGGTAGGATATACATTCTTCTCAACTTATAGATTTCGGGGATGAAATCCTTAGAGTAAGGGAGAATGTAACACCCCGTAATTTTAACAACACTAGAAAAGGATAAATTAAATAATAATTAATTTAATATTCAGAATTAAGCGAAATGGACCACGCCAATGCGTTCATCTCGAAATTCTGGTCAAGATAGACATTTGGTTTGCGTAAAACTGACACCATTTGAGGAAGTTATGAAGGTTTGAAGTTTGTATACGTGCAAGATAATTATATATATAGGGTCCAGGAAATCAAAAATTTAGTTCAAAATTCGAAAATCCTATATGCGGTAAGATTCCCACCCCAGGGATGTCGATCCCATAATCGGGGGGGGGGGGGGGGTCGACACCGAGATTGACCCCATAAGTGGGGTTGACCCCCTTAGGGTTGAGGTGGCAATCGATTTCTAGGGGCTGACAGCTATAAATAAAGGTCCATTTCTCTTGTTTTCTTCACTGGAAATCAATGGAAGCCAAATGCTGCCGGTGCCTGAACTGAAACGAATCCTTTTCTTCAATAACAATCAGCTAGAGCTAATCAGTTAGAGATTCGCGTTTATATCTTAGTTTCAGCACCAACAATTTCTCTTCTATCTTCTAAAATCCAAACACTGTGAGTTTAGTTAACTTTAGATTTAAATGACTAAAAGTAAACATGATATGACTGTGATTTGGATCTGTTATAAATTATGGATTTATAATATTCTTGAATCTTGACCTTTCTCATGCTAAATCTATTTTTATAGATCTAATTCTCTTGTGGTTAATTTATCATGTCGCATATGTGGATCTTAACCTTTATCTATGTTTATGGTTAATTTGGATCTGTCATTATTTGGACAGTTAAAATCTTGTTGTGATCTAATTCTCCCTCTAAATCATTTTGTACCTATCATGTGGTGGTTAATTTATATCTGTCATCAATTGGACATATGAATCCTTATTTAGATCTATTCATGCCTATTAGAACATCCTTATTATGTTAGATCTAGTTTTATCATCACCTGTTCACTAGATCTGCTTTTATGTCCACCTTATTATTGCCAATTACATGTCTATGCCAGTATATATATATATATGCCATTTATGTTAGAATAATCACTATTGTCATTTTCCCATCACCTTTCCCTTTTTATTGTTTATGACTAGGCTACTTTCTAGCCTAAGCATGCCGCCAAATATATGTGAATGCGTTAGTTAGGGAACGGGGAAAAATATTAGAATTGGCATAATTTGTATAATGAATATGAATTTGGACATGTAATCCATTATGAATATAATTGGGTAATTGGGAATGAACACCTATAAGACATAGGTAATTAATTGGTTAAAATGCTTAGGATTACAGTAGCTAGAAACTGTACCTGCACTTATGACACGAGGTTAGATTGCATTTGTGGGGGAAATCTTCCCGGACCTGACCGACATATCCAACAACAACAAAATGTTGAATCTAATGTGAGGGGTCTAAGTGCACAAATACGAGACAAGCTAAGACATGAGGTTAGGACCAACTTGTGGAAGAAGTCTGTCCGGACCCGATCGGCATATCCAACATCCACAAGCTGTAGGCCTAATGTGGGAGGTCTAGCCCATTATAAACCATAAATGGACATGGTAACGAATTGGAATACTTAACCCAGTTGAATCCATAGGGATTGTGTGAACATGAATATGAATAGGGGTTAAGTAAACTTAGTTGAACAATGGAAGGGTTAAATTAAGTATATCTGGGTTGGGTGGGTAATTTTCAAATATTGGCCCACAAAACTTAACCAATTGGGGGTTATGTATTAAAGACACCTATGGGTAAGCATAACCGGTAGAAAGATTGGGGTTATATAATTAAAGACATCCTTTAGGGTAAATATAACCTATAGAAAACCTAGTGGGGGATACAAGACAAAGGAGGGAGCTTGTATCATATTGTGTTGGGTCTGTTTCAGTCAGTAACCCGGAGTAGGTATCAAACAAAGTACTCTGAACTAGGTTGGAGAAGGGTCACACTTACTGAACTGATTGTAAGAGATCCAAACGTGGAGGACGGTGTGGGCAACGCAAACTGACCGAGTCATGTGCATGTATGGATCGGGCAGGGGGTGATAAGACGACCGTGACACCTGTAGATTCGGGGCTGTGCATATCAGCGAAGCATTGCCACTGTAGGATGTGATACATCCTACGGTGGAGCCGACACAGAGTATCTATGCGGATTAGGGAGTCGATCGATTAGGGTAGGATTTAGGATACATTCGGACGGATGCTTAAGTTTACCACCTTATAAAGGAAGGGATCATCTCGTTCTGGTTATACTAGTAATAGTGCAGAGTAATCATTAGAGAAGCGTATACACTCTATCTTGTTACCTTGTTATGCTTACATTTTATGTAGTTATCTCTCCCTCTTATCCACATTATTTTCCTGTCATGCAACTTTTATTTATTTACTTGCTAAAAGTAACTGGACTCGCCAGACTTTATGTCTGACCCTTTTTGTTTCCTCTTCTTTCTTCTGTTCGTCCCACCCCCAGGTTGTCAGAGCGGGAACACTCAGGCTTGACCGTGATTCTACTTTAAACTTGTTAAGAAGCTGCTTTTAAAGTATTTCTCAAGTTCTTACCTCTGATATGGCTATATTTTGTTTGGGGAATTTTGCTTCTTTCATGTACTCAGATGTTTTAAAGTAAAAGACATTAGTTTTTATGTTGTAATGGTTTTTGTGTATTTCAAATGTGTGATGTTTTTGAACCACGATGCTTTATTATAAATAAAGTTTTAATTCCGCTATCATTTTATATCTGTCTTGTAATATTTCTTTTTCTGTTTACCTATTGCGCTTCACGAAACTTATTGCATTCCCTTTGTGAGTGACATTAACGGACGTGGAGTGTCACATGCCATGTCTGCTATGACCATGATATGTTTAAAACATACACAAAAACTGATGATAATAAAGTTTTGTTGGTAGACTATCACACTACTATTGTTGCTAGGATTGGAAACATTGAATTGAAATTTACCTATGGGAAGACTATCATTCTGAAAGACGTCATGCACCCTCCAAAGATAAGAAAGTATCTTGTTTCAGGTTTTCTTCTTAATAAGACGGGGTATACACAAACTATTGTTGATTTGTATAGCATTACTAAAAATGACATATTTGTGGGTAGAGTTTATGCGACAAATGGGGTGTTTAAATTGAATGCTGAATATAATAAAATATCTACTTCTACTTATATGGTATGTGATTTTAATATCTGACACTCTCGATTATGTCACGTGAACAAACGAATAGTAAAGAATAGCACTAGTGTTAGTTTAATCCCTAAATGTCATCAAATTATTTTGAAAAAAATATGAATTTTGCAGTCAAACAAAAATAACAAAAACCCTTCATGGATCCACATTCAGAGAATCAGAAACCTTAGAGTTCATTCATTCGATATATGTGAGTTTGAAGGCACTTTGACTAGAAATGGACACCGCTACTTTATCATTTTGTTAGATGACGGTTCGGAGTTCACTTATGTATATGTAATGACTCGTATTTTTATGTAGAAATATTTAAGTAATTTAAAATGATTAATTAAGATTTAATGACTTGGAATGTATTTTAGTAAGAAACTGAATTTTAAATTAACTTGAAAATGAAAATCTTGAGTTTAAAATTTTAGTTAAGTTAATTTAAATATATAAAATTCTATTTGAATATATACGATAATAATATTTTATTATTAATGGATTTGATTGTTTTGAAATTGATTTAGATTGATACATGAATATAGTCATTTTTCAAACGGCCTCGGATTTCAACGAAATCAATTTTATGAAATCCGTAATAGTTGATTATTGTAAGATTTTCAGTTTTGGGTTAATTGGAGTCGTTGTGTGATCATGCGCGATGTAAACACGTATCAATTTACAATTTAAAATTTAAATAGTGTTTTTGCAAACTATCTTGGAATTTGACGAAACCAGTTTCCTCGAGTCCGAAATATTAAACTATTGCATTGTTTCAGGTTTCATTTCAATCGCATGATCTTTGTGAGGGCACAAAAACATTAAATGACAAAATTCGTGAATAAAATAATAATAAATCTACCCTATATAATCATCCTAAAACCTAACCATAAGCAGCAGCCGCTACCTTCTTCAACTTAATCTATGACTAGAAATCCTTTGAATGATCCCTTTCGTTTCTCACAAATCTTTCAACATCAAAGACGTGCACAAATGTTGGAGGAGCTCATCTATACCGATAGACCAATGAACAAGGTCGGAGTTGCCCTGAAAATGGCATTGAACCAAGAAAATGAATTTCGTTTTTCGATGATTTTCGGCTGGTGGGGTGGTTTATAGATGTTGGGGAGTGAATGACAGAGGAAGGGGGAGGCAAGGGCTTCCTTGCGGTGGTGGTACGATCGTCGATAGTGGTCAGGGGTGGGAGAAAAATTAACATTTCCGTTCATACTCAAATTTTGGAAAACTGGGAAGGTTGGGGCCTCGCGCCTCCGTGCGAGGGTGACTGGTGGGATAGTCAAGGCGACAGTCGGTGGTCAGGCCCCGTGATGAATAGGTGGCGCGGTGAAGGTTGGAACCGGCGTGGGTACCTTAGTTCGGACCTAAAAACAAAAAATCAAAATGGTCATGATTTTTTTAACATTAATCACGTAATTAGAGGACTTAACCACAACAATTAACTTGTAAATAACAGTAGCTAATAACTTAAATTTATTTAAAAATGAATACAATGTTATAACTTTTTCACATATGACCGGATTCATGCGAAAAAATTGCGTTGGATTCATGTAGATAGTATTTACGCGTATGAACTGGACTGGAGTGATTTGGAGCCAATTGGATTCTTATGTAATTCAAAACGCTTGTTCGAAATTATACAAATCGATCTGAAATCGTCGATCGAAAAAGGATGGTGAGTTAAGTTCACTCTTTCTATAATACTGCTAGATATTGTTATTTCGTGTAATAACATTTATTGTTTTTAGAATAAATTGTGTGTTTGGATGTTTTGGATGATTATTGCTTTATCGATGTTTATCTATATCTATATTTCTGTCATCATAAACCGATTGGAATAGAATTTCTATTTCATATGCATACATAAAATGATATTATTAGCTGTGATGCAGGGATAACAGGTTGGTGGGATCTAATAGGATTCCTCAAGTGTTTTGGATGTTAATTGCTTTCGTAGTTATTATTATAAATTGTTTAACCCAAGTAATGTTAAATCTGTTTGGATATTGATTGTTAAATTGAGTTTGATATTGATGTGTTATTAATCAATAAATGATATTGATTAAACGATTGACAACAGATGGCCTAAAATCCATCTTTTTAAGACGTTCGTTCACCATTAGGCAAAATAACTAAGCTAATGTTACAAAATTTATTTTTATAACTGAAGCAAGGTGTAAATTTTTTATTTTATATAAGTTATATAAAATTGAAGTTTTAAAAGTAAATCAATATTTTATATTAGGTTTTTACTAAATAGTTATAAAATATTTTATAGAGTAACTTTTTGTGTTTTATATAAGTTTTATAATAAGTAAGTCAGAAATTAACCTAAGGGTTAATAGTTTCACTACAAGAGGGACAATACATTCCAACGGCCAGGGGTAGTTAGTAGGCCGTTGGTAGACAGATCAACGGTCCAATGACTTCCAATGCCATCAACGGCTATTTTCCAATGGCTTCCAACTGCGAAACTTGGCCACATGTTTTTGTATCTGGCCACATAGCTGTTGAAAAATGTTGAAAACCATTGAAATAGCCATTGAAAGCCGCTGAAATACTTGGACCTATAATCCATAGTCAACCCTTGGAAGCCGTTGAAATTCTAGGTTTTTCTTACAAAATTCAAAGTACTCACTTCCAGCAACACACACACTATATATATATATATTCATATAAACTATATATATATATATGAATTTTTCTTTGGATTTTCTTCATTAATTGCGGAATCCGCCAAAGAGAATGTATCACATGCTTCTAATCCTCTAACTACTTTTCCCTCCTCAAGATTCAATCCATCGATTAAATCGTCGATAGATCCTTCTTCTTCTAATCCAGATCGGTGTTTAAAATATGCAAATCTATTAAGTTGATCCAAGGATCGCAATCTGGAATATGTAAAACCTACAAAAGAGTTTGTTTCAATTCCTAAGCAAATATTTAACGAATCGAATCTAGAACGGGAATATACATTGGCTTTAATCCTGATCAATTTCAAACTTTCTGTAATAAAACTTAAAGAATGTATTCAGAAAATCTGGAAGCCTTCAAGTGGATTCAATGTGCATATTACTCCTCAATATAACTTTGCAGTCCAGTTCAAATCTAATGAAGATTATTCTTGTATATTGGAAGGATCTACATATTCTTATTCCAGTAGATTGTTATTGGTGGAAGAATGGACACCTGGATATGATTTTTCAAAAAAACAGAGCAACAATATTCAAATCTGGATAAGATTACATGGTCTACCTATGGAGTTATGGACTAAAAGGGCTATTCAGATGATAATGAGTTTCATTTCAATCCCTGTTCTTATAGATTCTAATTCAGCCGAGAAGCGATTCACCAAGTATGCGAGAGTATTAATTTCCATTAATACCCAAACAGAATTGAAAGACGAAATTCCTATTGTGCTTCACAATGGCCATAAATTTGTAATTTCAACTGATTATGAATTTGTTCCTAAAAAATGTTTAAAATGCAAATTATTTGGGCATGACGATGAAGAACATGATGTAGCTACAGATCCCAGATGGATGCAAAATTATATAGTTAATGACATTGATGATTCTGTAGATGTTAATGAAACAATAATTTCAGATCTAGTTAATATTGTACATCAAGAAGATTCCGTTCAACCTGAATATATAGCTTCTAGTAATCCTGATGATCTGGATTTTCTCAACTCGAAATTGCCAGAGAACATTATGCCTGATGTCTTGGTGAAGTAGGTGATCAAATTGAAAGAGGTGAACCTGTGAAGGATCCTGATAAAGGAAAGCAACCAAATGTTTCAGGTTATGTTGACAAAAATATCAATTATATGAAAAATGCCAAGTTAGCAACTACAGTAAACAATAATCCCACTCATTTTACTCCTCCTAAAAGTGTTACAAGGAGTAATACTACCATTAAATGACAATTCTATGCTGGAATGTTAGGGATTTGAATTCTCTTTCACGTATGAAAGAGGTGATCAAACTCCTAAATCAATCTAAACCAACTATTGTTGTTTTAGTTGAGAATAAACTGTCTAAACAGAATTTGCTTTTATTCCTTGCAATGTTGCCTGAAACTTGGAAGCATATAACTAATAATTCTGATGTGTCTAATGGTAGAATATTATTGGTTTGGGATGCAAATGTTTGGGATTTAATAACATTGGCATTTTCTCATCAACATATTACTGTCTCTGCTATTAATAAAGGAGGTTTATACATTGTCTTTTCTTTGATTTATGCTAGCAATTGTTTTGTTGATAGGCAAAATTTATGGCTATGGCTGCTACAAGATTATGCTCTAATCAATTCATCTTGGATTTTAATGGGAGACTTTAACAATGCTTTAACTCCTAAGGATAAAAAAGTGGGTCATCCAATTCCTTATCAATAAATTAGAGAGTTTCAAAAATTTGTAATTCAGACATCCTTGAATGAGATTAAGCCTCTTGGGTTTCTTTTTACATGGCGAGAAAAGGAACTGCATCTCATCTTGACAAAGTTTTAGTGAACAATGAATGTCTTCAACATTTCCTCGATGTAAAGGCATTGACATTTTCTCAACACTCAAGTGACCATAACCCAGTTATATTAGACCTATCTCCAACTGTTCAAGTAAAAGGATTCCCCTTTAGATTTAAGAATGAGTGGTCGAAGTTATCAGGATATATGAATGCAATGGAAAAAGGTTGGAATTGCACTACATGGGGTTTTCAAAGCTACCAATTCTTACATAAACTCAAAAGATGTAAAGCAGAACCTAAAGCATGGAATAAAATTAGAGATAGAAATTGCTCTAACCTGAAGGAAGTTGAACAACATTTTCATGAACTGGAGATAGCATCTGATCATAATCCAGAAGGTACATTGTTGTTTGAGAATTATCAATAGGCAAAACATGAGTATCAAAATATGCAGAAAATATTTTTTGAAGGATTTAAATAACAAGCTAAAGTCTCTTGGCTTTAGCAAGGTGACACTAACTCAAATTTTTTTTACTCTTGCATGTCTAAACGTAGATATATGAATCATATTCTTGCTTTGCTGGATCATAATGGGAATTTAATGTTTAAAGCGGAAGAGATTGAAAAGGAAGCTATTAAATATTACACTGAAATGTTTAATGGTCCATCAATTTCTGTGTTTCCTTCCTTTCAGCCTATAAGTACTATCAATTCACAGGGTCAGGAATTCTTGTTAAGAGAAGTTTCATTGATAGAATTTCATGATGCTCTGTTTTCAATTCAAGATGATACTAGCCCAGATCTAGATGGGATTAATTCAAAATTTCTGAAATTACATTGGGGCATGATCAAGACAAATTTACTTGCAGCAATTTCTGACATATTTAAATCTGGAAAATTAAAAAAGTCGATAAAACATACCTTTTTTTACACTCACACCAAAAAAGGAATACCCCACAGAAATTTCCCACTATAGACCGTTATCATGTTTTAATGTCCAGTACAAAATATTTGCTAAGGTTTTATGTAATAGACTTAAGCATTTTTTTCCTCATTTAATATCTGAGAATTAAAGTGCTTTTATAAAAGGGAGGTTTATTGGTGAAAATATTTTATTGGCTCATGAAATGTTGAGGGATTTCAAAAGAAAAGGAACGGCTAAATGTTGTATTAAGGTAGACTTACAAAAAGCCTATGATCGGATTAATAGGAACCTCATTTGTCACATTATGCATATGATGAAATTTCCTACTCATTTCATAAACTTAATACATGAATGTATGTCTACGGCAACTTTTTCTATTTTAATTTAAGGAATTCAAAAAGGTTTCATTTCTTCATCAAGAGGAATAAGACAAGGAGATCCTTTGTCTCCTTACCTATTTTCTATTGCAATGCAATATTTTTCATATCTCATGGATAAAGCAACTTGTTTTAAAGCCTTTCAGCCATGCAATGCAGTACAACCTATTATTTCTCATCTACTTTACGCTGATGATTTAATGATCTTTGGAAAGTGCTCAAAGCAGAATGCACATACACTAAAGGTTATTTTTCAAAAACTGGGGGATTATGCTGGACTACAAGTTAATGTTGCTAAAACTAAAATATTTTTTAGTAATTCTGCTACTAATGCATAAGAAATTCAAGAAATTCTAGGTTTTGAAGTGGGGGTTCTGCTAATAAAATACCTTGGAGTGCCAATATCTTCAAATTATCTGCATTATACTAAATGCAATTATCTAATCCAGAGGGTCCAAGCTAGAATTCAAGGCTGGGAATCCAAATTCCTTTCTTTTGTAGGCAGAGCTGAATTAATAAACGGTGTTATCACTCCGATAATTTTATGTTGGCTTTGCATTTATCAAATTCCAGAAGGTACTATTGATAAACTTCAATCTTTATGTGCAGATTTTTTTTGGGGTGGTTCTAGTCACAAAGTTGCATGGAAAATATTATGTAAGCCAAAAACCGAAGGTGGAGTAGGCTTGAAAAATCTTAATGATCTTAAAAAAGCAGCTGCAGTAAAATTATTATGGAAACTGATTTCTGGAGATTCTCTTTGGAGCAATTGGATGAAAAACAAATATGTCAAGAGCAAATTTTTATGGACTATGGAGGTTGATAACAATACTTCTTTAACATGGAGTCCATGATGAGATTATGCAATCATTCAAGGCAACTGTTTACAAAAAAAAATTAGCTAAAGGAGAAGAAATTTTTTTATGGCATGAACCATGGATTAATTGTCAATTCTAATAGACCTTCTTGGTTTTGACAGATTATATTTGATAGGAGATCCAATGGAAAAAGTTAAAGTAATTATTAGAGAAGGAGAAATTGATCCACATGTTCATTCAGCTACTCGAGAATTGATTAATGAAATTAGTTCTATTTCAACTCATTCAAAATTGTAGTATGATAAATATGAATGGGGAGATGGAGGTCCTTTTTCATTTCATAATGCTTGGAAATTTGATTGATTAAATGAAGCAAAAGATTTAGCTTTTTCTGTAAATTGGCATGGTAAAAACAGTAAAAGAATGTCTTTTATTGCTTACCTCGCTAGTCTGGGCAGATTAAATACAAAGGACAGAATTTCTCATTTTGGTAATATTGCAAACATCTTATGTCCTATGTGTGAACAAGAGCCAGAATCGATTGAACATCTGTTCTTTCAGTGTGAGTATTCTTCTTTAAATTGGCTATCTCTAAAACAGAAGCTTTCTTTGCCATTAGCAATCCAACCTCAATTGATGGACGAGGCCAGAATGATTCATAACTCTTTCAAATACAAGGATGAAATTAGGGATTTGGCTTATGGAGCTTTTACTGCAGCTGTCTACTTTATTTGGAAGGAAAGGAATGAAAGAGTTTTTCAAAATCGGAGATCAAATGCATTAAACAAACTGGGACAGATCGAAAAGGAAATTTGTTTTCTTGTTCGTAACAATGGAAGTAAATCTGAAAGGAACTTGAGGAATGTATCACTGTTGAATCGCTGGAGTATAGAGCTGATTGATACAGGGTAGAAGGAGACTTTTTGGACCAATTTTAGTTTTGAAATAATGTTTTTGGGCCATGTGTATGGGCCGTGAAGAGGGTGTTGATTTTAAAAGTGTTTTCTCTGTTTTTCTTGAAGTCAATACTTGCATTGTAATACCGAATCTATATGTACTCTTTTTCCCGGTAAGGTATCCATTTAGGTTAGGGGGATTACCGGGTTTTGACGAGGCATATAGAGAAGGTTTATTGGTATTAGCAATAAAGAGTACCAATTTTCAAAAAAAATATATTCATATAATCTACTTCATTTCAAGCATATACTTCACATTCCCAATCACATATATCCCCAAACATAGTATTATACCAAAATCAAACATAAAACATGCAAAACACATAACATAAACCAATATTTACATAGTATATCAACGTCATCAGCATAACATATATTTACATACATCCCAACGTCAAAATAAATGGTCAACCAACACCATGTCCAAACCATCATCACCAACCAAGCATCAATATACACAAAACCATCATAATGTGTCAAGCATAGTCCTCACCCACACTCAAAGTGTATATAACGTCGAAACAACTGACCTCAACTCTCTCCTCCGAAAGATGAAGGAGGCGTACCATACAGGGCAATGAACTCCGCAAGACATTGGTTAAGTTGCTCCATCTGCTCTTCGCGGCGGCAATCATGCTCATGAAGCTCCGCGATCTGAGCTCATAGTTGTGCGATCTCCTCCTTATCCTGAGCCCTCTGGTATGACTACTGAGATGATGTAACCTACATATAATTTTATATTTTCAGTATTACATAAAAGCAATTAGAGTAAATTTCATTTTTTATTATAAATTTTAGTTTATATTAACGCTAGATTGTCAAAACCGTATCGTCCGTTCCAAGTAGATGGACCCATGACTGCATCAAAAAGCCTATCCTCATCCTTGATAATCAACTCGGTCCTTCCAGTCTCCTCAAGCATATGTGCCCTTTGTTGCTGAAATTTATCCTGTTAAACAAAATATAATTAAATTTAGATAACACTACTTTAGTTAAATTATAACTTTAAGTTAACTATGCTATATGTACATATGTTTCACGCGCCTTCGTATTGTGGTCCCAAGAGTAGGAAACTGAGCCTGTATCATCGATCTGACTTAATGCATGTGTATGCTAAAAACATCCCAGTACGACACAGGAACACCATGTTTTCTCTTCTGAAATAAGCACACGCGCACACACGCGCGTGCACACACACACACACACACACACACACACACACACACACACATATATATTAGAACTCAAAGTTAAATCAACTATAACTTTTAACAACTTAATTATAAAGTAAAATATTTAACTATGTAATTAATAAATATATCAGGTCCTCGCGATGGTGTTGGAACGACTTGGAACCACCACGATGCGTAACCGAGTTCTTGCTCCTATTTGCTGCATTTCTAGCGGATGTGGCCTATACATTTAAATTAAAAAAATGTTTTATTCTAATTTATATATTAATTGAGTAGAACAATTTAAATTAAATATGCAGTAAATTTACCAGAAACACCTCATTATTCCGCCAATTATGTAGATCGTCCTACATCTTAACGCTCCTCCAATCCGGGTTTTTCCCACTTGATTTTATGCCATTCATTGTCTCTCTGTATTTTTTTAGCCAATTTATTGTTCCAGTGGCGCTTGACGAGTTCCATATCTGGCTACGGGAGATCCACCGCACCCTGCATTTTCAAAAAATAACATAAATATGAACTGATTAAATAGGAGTATGACTACTTAGTGTAATAAGTGATATATCTTACGTACCAAAAAATCCTGCCATGTGATCTCCTTGACAATGCTTGGCATCGATGTCCACATGGGCCAACATGTAGTCATACGAGCCTGGTAAGTGTGTCTTGATATAGTCAAGACTATATTGGAAAGCACTAACTTAAAACTCCTATGTTAAACAAAAAAATCATTTCATGACTACTGTATATATTTATATAATTTATTGTACAGAACTTAAATTTATACTAGAAACTAAATACTTACACTATATTGGCTTTTGGCTTAAGCCACACCACAGGATGTGTTAGCTCCTGCGATGGACCACTGCCATTGCCACCTACTGGACCGTGTGACGTCATACCTGTTACAAACAACAATATAACATAACATAAAAGGGCTATGTAAAAAAAATAGTATGACATAACATAAGAATATGAGATATAAATAATATGACATGAAATAACATAAAATTATCATATTATAACAAACAATGTGACATGACATAACATAAAATTACCTTTTTAAAATGAGGATTATTGGTTAGTCCTCATCATTTTTGGATTCTGGCTCTACTTCCTCCTCTATAAATGTTTCATCTGTAGCCTCAAATGCTTCAATGAATGCATTCGATTCATCGTTCAGAGGTCCAAACTCTGTTTGATCATAGTTATTAATATTTTCCTCGATATCTCTTGATAAGCTTGTTCGTCGGGAATATTATGTCCGTCAAATGTAAACCCTGCCTTTGTTTTAAAAATAGCCGATTAATCTATTTTATCTCTTCTTCTAGATGGATAAGGAGCGTGATATACTTCAAGAGCTAGTTTGGCAAGTATAAAAGGATCATACTTATAATAACGTGAAGTATGCTTTATTTATACTAGATTACATTTTGAGTGCACGTTGAATTCAGAACCTGGAACGTTGCTGAACCAGTTGCATTTAAAAAAAATACTTCTTTTGTGGGTCGTGTGAATCATGTTAATTGCAGAATATGGGTTTGTACACCATAAAAATCATTTATATGGTCATTCGGATCATCACTACCTTTAACAAATACACCACTATTGTTAGTTAATTTTTCAACACTGTATTCTTTAGTATTAAACTTATATCCACGGACATAGAATTTTGGATATGTCTTGACTTTCCTTTTTAGTCTCATTGCTTATATGTTTCAATCCTTCATCTACAACACAATTTATTACATCGAAAACATAATTAGTAAACCAAGTAGCGAATTCTGTGCTGATATCGCCATTTCGATGTTGTGATTCGTAAATGCTGCAATTATAGGATAAATGTTACATTATGATAGTATGTGTATAAACGATATAAGTTCATTACCTAACGAAATGTGCAATTTCAGTGCAATTGAGAAGAATATATGTGTGTGTCGCATTATAATCTTTATTATCCAGCCATGCTTCCACACATATACCAGAAGGCTGACCATGTTTTTTATAAATAGATAAAGTCACTTGAAAATCATCTTGATCAATGCCTTCATCATTACGCACAGTACTTTCAAATAATATTTTCACATGATCACTAAAACAATGAGAGAAAAAACAAAGCTTCTTCCTCGATGTATGATTTGCAAATTGATCCTTCAACTCGAGCTTTCTGCCTCACTTTTTCTTTAGATGTTTTAAGTACATATTTAGAATTATTGTATATTAATTTTTTTTATACATTTCATTAACCAATATTTAATTAACTGAATACTTATATACCTTTCAAATGGATACATCCATCCATATTGCATAGGCCCTCGAAGACGTGCTTCTAATGGAAGATGAATAGGTAAATGCTCTATAACATTGAAAAAATCCTGAAGGAATTTTTTTTTCTAGTTTGCAGAGCAATATGGGGATTTCTTCCTCTACTTTACGTAGACGATCAATTTTTAATGTAGTAAAACAAAGCTCTTTATATAATAGATTAAGTTCTATTACAACATTCCAAACTTTTACAGGCAACAATTCTTTGAAAGCGACGGTCAACAAATTTTCCATTATAACATGACAGTCGTGGTTTCTCATCCCGTTAAGTTTATTGTTTTTATATTCGACACATCTATGAAGATTAGAAAATATATCATCAGGAAATCATAATTCTTCCACCCATTTTAAAAGTATTTTAACTGGATTATTGTCTAGTTCATAATAGGGGTGGGCACGGGTCGATTTGGTGCAGTTTAGAGCAAAAAACCGCTTCCGCGCATCAAACGGTTAGTAAAAAACACAAACCATTATACTGACCGTTTAAATGGTTCGTTTTCGGTTCGATTTCGATATAATACGGTTTGATTTCGGTTCGATCTGATTTAAACCCGTATTGAATATGAAATAAGAGAATCACTTCATCAAAAGTCAACTTTGGTAGGCAACCATTTCAAGCTATTACATTAAAGTTTAAAACTTACAATGATATACTGAAATGAAAGATTAGTTCTTAATTATATAATCATTAATTAAAATGACTGGAATAAGATTACAATCAACATTTATTCAACAAATAAGATGAAAAACATTATAATAAAACTAAAACTTCTTCCTTGATGACAACGATTAAACATCATTTGAATCTAAAATAAGATAGGAGTTGCCTATATTTTTATCATACGATTGCTAATGTAAATTATCGGTTCGGTCCGATTTAACACAGTCCGCCAATCGTTCAAACCGCAACCAAATCGTATGGAAGTGGGTCAACTCGATTTAATATGTAGCCTCAACCAAAAAGTTCGGTGTGGGTTTCCACACCGTTGTTGTGGTTCGGTGTGGGTGGTTTCCGTATAACGGTTCAGTTTATGCCCACCCTTAGTTTATAACATGTTTTTGGTTTTTTTGGTGTCATTTAACTTTATATGAAGCTCATGACGATTACATATTACTTCAATATCACGCCTTGATTTCAAATCATCTTTCGTCTTCCCTTTGACATTTAAAATTGAATTAAATGTATTGTCAAACACGTTTGTCTCATTATGCAAACGTCAATATTATGACGAATTAGAAGATTTTTTCCAATAAGGCAACTCCTAATATATGCTTTGTCTGTACTAGTTATGATTGAATGATTTACCTTGAATTTTTGTCTGTACTCTGGTTTCATGTATCTTCGGATAATCCTTTACAAGTTCATAAATATCTTCACTTGATCATACTGTAGGTGGCCTTAAAGTTTCATGCTTATTAACTGTAAAAAAATTCTTATCTCTTCTAAAAGGATGATTAATATGAAAAAAAAATCTGTGACATTCAAATCATGAAATTTTCTTTCCATGAGGTAAAGAAAATGCTTTGGTTTCTTCCATACAGTAAGGACAAGCTTGATGACCAGCCGTACTCTAACCTGAAATCGTTGCATACACAGGAAAATTGCTAATTGTCAACAAAAAGAAGCATACATTTGAAAGTTCTTTTTTGGCGAAATATCATATGTTTCTACTCTTTCATGCCACAAAATTTTAATTCTTCAATCAACGGTTATAAATAAACATCGGTTTCTTATGTCATATCATCTGGACCAGGGAAGACAACTGTGAGAAATATATAAAGACTTTTCATACACATCCACGGAGGTAAATTATAAGGTGCGATAATTATAGGCCAGGATGAATATTTAGTACCAAACTGAGAAAATGGTGAAAATCCATCCGTACATAGGCCAAGTCTAACATTACGACTCTTGGATGCAAAATTGGGATACTTGTGGTCAAAATGCTTCCATGCTTCCCCATCAGCTAGGTACGTTAACGTACCTTCCTCCTATGTTGTCACACTGTGTCATCTCGTATGTTATGTGGTTACAAAAGATGCATAAAACGTTTGAAGTCTAGTAATAATAGGTAAATAATGCATACATTTATACCGTATTTTATTTCCTTTTTTCTTTCTTGGTTTGTATCTTTCCTGATTACATATTTTACAATTCATGAGATTGATATCGTCCTTCCAAAATAATATGCAACCCTTTAAACATGTATCTATTTTTTCATACGATAAACCAAAAGCCGACATCATTTTTTTAATTTTATAATGATTTTCACATATTAAATTATTGGGAAGCATATGCCACTTTACAGCTTGTACAAAAGATGTAAATCCAGCTTCTGTGAGGTTGTATATAGATTTCATCACAATGTTTTCTGCAGTTACTGATAATTGGGTTCAACTTTTACAGCATTTCCAAAGAGGTTTCTTCGTGGCATCTAATAAATCATATTTTGTTTTGTTTTAGTATTTGGTTCTTCTTCATCATTACCGTTGTCATCAGTAAATAGTTGAACCGGAAACATTGAACATGCAGCATCTTCAACCATATGTTCTACGAGATTCTTCGTAGCAATTCCATAATTCGTTACCTCCTCAACATGTACAGAAGATGCTAACGGTTCTCCATGACGATCACAAACCAAATAGTTCGACACAAAAGCATACTGACGCAAATGAGCTCTGACCGTTTGCAATATCAAATGCTTCAATAATTTGCATCTACTGCATGGACAACGGATTTTGACGTCTTTTCCTTTGTTACTTAAGGTGAAATCAATAAACATGCAAACACCATTAATAAATTGTTCACTTATTGTGCCATCAGCTTCTCTTTGTCTGTACATCCAGCTTCGATTAGTAAAATAATTGTCCATTTTTCCTAAGTAGCTATAATTAAAAAGTATGATAAAATTTGCATTGACATTTTATTAAAACAATTTAATTGCTGAATGTATGTTAATTCATCATTTACACTTTTGTTAGTGGGTCATCCTACCTCCCATTACAAATACAATAACATGATTACATTGTGTAAATCTTTTCAATTTAAACGATTCAAAAAAATTTCGGTACCACTTCGCTTTATTTCCCTGAACAATACACAATTGCATGTACACAAGGAACATAAAGAAAGTGCTTTCGAAATTTTGAGAACCATTAAAAATGAAATGATTTACGAGATTTAATTTCGTTATTTCTTGTCCAATACAAAGGACAAATCCAACAAATATTGTATATGATGAATATAAATGTCTGTTCCATTAATAAAACGAACAATCACATAATGATCATATACAACACTTATTAGACATGGCCGAAAACACTTTTTAAGGCTTTATGAATATAACATATTACGATTGGTGCTCTTCAATCTCTAATTTTACGTATATGAATTTTATCACATATACGTATATTTTCAATATTCAATCGAACTAAGCACATAAACTTAATTATTTCCATTTCCACTAAACGTTTTCAACAAATTAAATATTGTTTTCAATGAGTTGGGCCTTAATCAATTCAACTTATACGTAGATTAGTCACCAACACTATATATGCACATATACATATATACAACATAAACTAATTAACCCTAGCTTAGCAACATAATTAATTCAACCTATATATGCACATGTTAACAACAATACACATACTAACATATAATCTAACAAGCAAATTAAGCTTAAATCAACAAATCTAGGGTATTGGATAAAATTAGGGCTTTATACCTTGAAAATTGGGGATGAATCAGAGCCTAAAAAAGGAGGAGAGAGAGCCTTGAACGTGTTGGGGAGATAGCGACAGCTGTGGAGGTTACAATGGTCAATTTCAGTAAAGGTTTGGAAGGGATTTGGGGAAAATGAAAAAAATGGGAAAGAAAAACATAATTAGGGAGGAAGAAGAAGTTCGGTTGAATTTCTTCTTGACTAACCATTAGTTGGCAACGACCGTCAACGACATTATAAACAACGGCTGCCAACTGCCTCCAACGTTTTATTTTTTTAAAACGTGAAGAACATTTCAGAAATAAGCTTCCGTTGGAAACCGTTTCCACGTGCTGTTAGCGGCCATTGCCAGGTTCCGTTGCTATACTATGCATCTTTTATAGTGTTTGGGACAATTGTGGTAAAGCAACAATTAAGTGAGATTATACTAAGTTAATTAAGTTATTAATTAATTTAAAAGAAAGGATCAATGGAAATTAGTTAACAAGTTAATTATGTTTTCAAGTTAATTAAGTTAACTATTTTAATTGATATTGGTTATTAAATTATTATTTTTAAATTAATTTAACAGAATTAATTTAACAGAAATAATTTAACAAATAATAGTTTAAACTTAATAAGATTTCTTAAAGGTTAATTAATCTTATAATTAACTGTATTTGAGAATGACTATCGAGTTGAAAACCATTAGTTAAGTCAGTTATTAAAATAATAACTTTTTAAAAGAGATTAACAATCCTATTTTTAGTTAATAAAGTAGTCTACTTTTACTTCAGTTAAGGTTGAAGTTAATTATTATTTACTTAATAATAACTAAAGTGATTACCCATTCTAGAATGAAATTCATTAAAGAAATTACGACTTAATTTGTGTAGAGAATGCCTGTGTTATAAATAAATTTTATAATTGGAGATTTCGAGGAATAAAACTTAACTAAGATTTATAATTGAGTTCTATGAAGTTATAAAACCATTTTTTATGACTAAATGAATTTATAAGTGATTTCAGTTATTTGGACAAGTTTAATAAATAGTTTTGTTGAACTTGTAAACAATGTAGAAAGGATATTGGATTTCGTAACTGAAATCTATAGAAGTTGAGGCTGCGTTTGGTTTCAAATTTTTTATTTTGGGTTTTCGTACTTACAAACGTATGATCAACGCACACACATCGTGAAAAACGATCGTTTTACAAAATGAAATTAATACACAAAACAAAAAAACAACCTTTTTTAATCATTTTTCGTATTTTAAGAAACAGCAGAAGAATGATGAAAAATTCGTCCATGCACCGTTCATTCATCCCCTCTATCATCATTTCCGCCTTTGTTCCGTCACATCCGCAATCCTTTAAATCTTCGCAACTTTCAAAATTAACATCAAAAACTCAAAACACGAAATAAACCAAACACTACCTAAGTACTCGTAAAAGTTTATAAATGACTTAAATTGATTGTAAGCTAAGTTTTAAATGGTTTAATTTTAAAATTAAACCAAGAATTATAAGGTCTAAATTTTTTTAAGGAAAAGGAAATCACGTTTGTGAGAAGAGTTAACTAAATTTTCATAAGGAATTTTATAAAAGGGATTTTTAAGAATTGGTGAAATGGTTTTAATGAATGCTTTTAATTAAAAGGGTCTGAGATCTTGATGTACTTAACTGCACAGTTTGAGATGATTGTTAAAGAACCGACTATCAATAAATTTCCTTTTGACTATTGATGTGTTAGTTCGAGGAGACCGGGATGAGAACTGGACCCAAAACCACTTCGAATCGACTTTGCATTTGAAAACTGAATTTGCAGGGATGCTCTATTGAGATGATTAGAAGGCGTAGACCTTCAGATGGAGAAGAGAAGCTCGTTGATGCCTCTGTTTGACCACCAAGATAATACTTTTAGCAGTACTCCCTACGTTCTGGGTTCTGCATTATGCATGGACTTCTTGTTACTAATCCAATGGGTTATCCCGATAGGATGTAGCAACAGAGTACCTTCGATTTGTTCTGATCCTAGACAACTTGTATGGATGTGTGTGTGGCAGTTTATTTCCTAAAATCATGTATGTTAGCTCTTACAAATATATCGAAAATGGTAGCGGAGATGGCAACTTCTTTTAGCTTAACACTCAAGGTATATCTTCACCCGATCTAGAGAAATCAGTTATCCCTTTTGTATGCTTTTAGAATGAGTACGTTATGTTGGCCTCATTTGGGGTGATGATAAATTCGGTACACTGAATTTGAATGAGTGGCCAGTTCTATGTGGTCGGGTTGCAATATGTTCTTATTGAACGCCAATGTTTTTACCTTTAGATGAACACTTTTCGGTAGGTAGTTCCTTAACTATTCATGTATGGAAATATAAACTCTAATACGATCTATACGGCTTTAGATGTAAACCACCTATGTCAAAAAGTGAGATGCAAGCTTTTCGGCTATATTTCTATTTTATTTGTGGATTTTAATTATATTGTCATTGGATTTATAATAAAAAGCGATTTTGTTATCGTAAGCGAAACACACGTGCCATGTTATGTGTGTCGTGTCTTATAAGAATTCCATTCGTTCAAAGGATTTCTGAAAATTAAGCTTTGTGATATGAGTTTTCTCACAGAAAGTCGTCCAAATCGGTTGAATCCAGGTGATTTTGTTTTTCTCAAAATGGGCTCGGTCAAACCGAGTACATTTCCAAGTTGCATTAGGTTTTTCTTAAAGCTTCATGAGAGGAGCCAGACTCGAGATGTATTCCCATATTTTATCACATAACTTTATTTCTGTCGTGTGTGTTGTATTTATCGTCTTTGTATAAGTTGATCTAGTTATGTACTTTGACTGTGTAATCATATATATATATATATATATATATATATGTGTGTGTGTGTGTGTGTGTGTGTATACAGTTTTCTCTTTGTGTACAGAGTATTGACATATTATATTTTATTCATTCCGCTGTGAAATTCTATTCTAATATGATTATGTAGTATTGGTGTTCTTCTTCTTCTTGTATTCTAACATTTTTTCTTTCTTCTTCTCACCCTCTAAATTTTTTCTTTTAACTATCTGGGCTTTTTTATACTTGAATTTTGGTAATTGAATACAAGTCATGTGTTAGTGTCAAAATTCAAACGTCGAATTTTTGGGACGTTGCTGTATACCACATGAAAAATAAAAGTGATGCATTTAAAATGCTTAAATCTTTTATAATTGAAATAGATAATCAGTTTAGTAAAAAGGTTACCTGATTGTATAGTGACAGAGGAATCAAATATAAATCAAGTATGATTATTGAATTTTATAAACAAAGAATTGGTACATATTCCTTATCTGTACCAGTGGGATTGCAGCATCTTGGGTCTCACTTTCTCTATGCCCTTCTATTTGGGTATGACCATTTGTTGTGGTGCTTCTACACCTTAGATTCAATCTTGTACTCCTTCTCTCCACTTATATTGTATCTATAAATAAACCTTTGTAAGATATTGAAGGGTGATCCTAAGACTATGGGTGTGTGTATATATATATATGTATATGTATATATATATGCATGCACATGTAATTTACAAATGCAAATAAATTATATTATTGCTAACTCATACCCTGGAATTTACTGATCTTTGGGTTTTTTCTAATAAAACATCATTTTGAAAATATTTTTAAGTTGCATAAATTTATGCTATGATACCATGTTGTAACACCCCGTTTTCTAAGACTTAAGGCTAAGCAGCACAGTTGTTGCAATCATCTATACTGTTAACTTCCGGTGATAGGAAACAACTTGTTTGTATATCCTAACATTAGAATACACTTAAGTAATGAATATTTTAAAACATATTCATTAATAATAAGTACTCTTTACATTCCCTTCACACAGCCGTTTCGATCCCGATATAATTATTACGAAATAAAATCTCTAAGATCCGCATATGAAGATTCCCCCTCGGTTTCTCAAAGTCAAAAATATATAGGCATATCTTTCAAGATTTAATGCAACCCAAAATTAAGTAAAATAGTGGAAAGAAACTCGTAAAATTGCTAATGCATCTAGCACGCATTCGGAAGCTTATTCGTCGAAGCAAAGCCTAAAACACTTAAAACTCAACGTACTCAAATGAGTACCTGAGAGTTTAAGGAAAAAAAACAAAAACTTTGGGTAGGTTAACAAACTAGAGTGAGTAATAACTTGTCCACCCACTACAAATAAGAATCTAGCGATACGACGCTGCGTAGCAGTACGGGTTTCTCATTGCAAGTACGGAAGCTTAATAACCGAGCACATGCTTCTGAACTATCAATGTTTAGAATATAGTAATATAACAACTGTTATGAAATGTGATAGCAACGTGCAGTGGATTCTTCATCCCCTTATGCTGACCAGTTGTCTTAACAGTTTCGTCGGATGTCCTTTGTTTTAAAATATCAATCATTTAACATAAATTTATCAAATAATCCATTTTAATGGATGTTGGCTAGCTGCAACGCACATCTTAGTTTTATTCTGTTTTCTAACCAATAATTATAGTTGTATCCATAGATTATCTGTAAATCTGTTACATGATGTGGATAACCCATCGCATATCTCATAGTTTTTCCATTGGTCAACTAAAAAACCTTTAGTTTTATGTTGTAGGATGGCTATAAGCCTTTCTCCTTTCCCATTGGTAGCCCCAATGCTTGAACTAATAGAAAAGCATGACATGATTCCTTACCGATTCTAAGTTAAAACCCTAACCTTCTCTATGCAATGTGCCACATTTAAAGTGATGTGTTGATTCCCTACAGAAAGCATCATGCATAATAATGGATTTGGAAACCCCTTTCAAACCTCTCCTCTTTTTCCTTCCTTCCTAGGTGTCAAAAGCAACATGGTAAAACCCTACGAAACAAAGAGCAAAAAAAACCAATGCAAGAAAAAATGCCTAAGTAAACATTCACAATCACGTTGTTTAATAAAACAAAGACTTTCGTTTAAACTCACTCCTTCAGTTTTGCTTATGGATGTAGAGGCGAGAGTCTCTTACTCTTAAATATTCAAAGTTCATGAACTAACCCCTTCACTTTATACTTTAAGTAAGACATATCTATTCGGTCCTTCAAAATGTAATGAGGCGATGACCTTTAAGCTCTATTGAGAGCATAAGGAAACTCGCGTTCTTCTTTATAATGTAGAGGTTCCATATTTACCCCTTTTGACACTGTCTAGAGGTGATGAGAGCATCTAAGTTAAGATAAGGTTGCAAAATGGAATCCTTCTGACAATGTCGTCAGGTCTAGAGGCGATATCATTGATACTTATTTTCATAAAATCAAGTCATGGAAAACATTCTCTTTCGGCCAAGCCGAAGGGTATTGAGGAGAAAGCCACTAAACTAATAGTGGTGCAACCCCTATATTATATTTTCAAAAATTATTCCTATCGACCAAACACAATAGTCGGAGCTTATCTGCAAAGGCGATAGGCTTTGTTGGAGATAACACTATAAAATTCAAGGCCAATGACTATGGACTTGAAACGGAAGCAATAAAAAGAAGCCTAACTTACGAAAGAAGAAGAACGAGTATTTCTTATGCCATCAAGTGACATTACAAACATCCAACGCTTACTGAAAGGAAGAAGAAGATGCTTCTGATAGTTTCGAAAGGTGCGAAAGGTACTTTCCAAGTAGGGCCTAGGCAAGGAAAGAGAAGGTAAGAAACAATTTTTTGTTACTATTTGTGGATGTGCATTTTCACCAACTCCAATACAATTCTTAAAATTTCATTGGTTCTCATAAATAAGTACAGATCCCAACATACTTTTCTAGTCTTCTGTGGTTGTTGAAAATAGAAAATATTGCTTAATAGCATTAACACCTAAATTAATGTCAAATTTCAGCTAAGTCTAACCAACTTGGAAATTCGTGTCAGTTGATCATTACATGGGAAAAAACATAAATTTAAGAATAAATCCTCCTCTGCCCTTCTTGAACCCCTTAATTAATCTTTCTTGTGATTGACGTGTAATTGAACTTTAAAAATTCATAGGAAATTCACATAAGTTCAAAAGGTTACGAAATTGAAAATCCATCTCCCAACAAATGTTGTAAACATCATATAAAAGTTTCAAGTGAACTGGACTTGTTTAAAATTTGAATTTTTTCCCAAAAACCCGTTTAAATAACATGCAAATCATGCATGTTAAGCCATTCAATTACTACCTCATTCAAACATCACATTAACACGCAAATTTTTTTGAAAGCAATCATGTAAATCATTAAACTATTTTGGGTATTCACTATTAATCAAAAATAACATGGATAAAAATCATTATATACCTTGATTAGTGCTTTGTCATTGAGATTTGTGGTGGTAGATTCTAGAGTCATCTCCTAAAATTTTCTTTGATTTCCTCTTTATCTTGAGAGCTTTAGTGGCTGGCCTTTAAGGAATATTCTTAGGTTTTTTGATAATGAGGACAATGAGGGCTAACATGTAGAAAATGTATTATGTAGGAGGCCAAGTGTTTTTCATTTTTCATCCAGACATTACCTTACATATGTTTAGTCCACTTACTTATTTTCTAATGCAAAATCTTTCTTTATTTGCTAGAACAAATATCAACTCAATATAATTCATTATTCTTGTTTGATAAATCCAATTAAATATTCTAAATAACGTTCACCAAAACGAGGGATGCTACATGGCTGGAGGAGTCGTGGATTGTAGTAAATCAAGGATCGACGAGTCAATAGCTATAAAGATTGTAAAGATTGATATAGTCAAATATTACACATTTCATTAGATGAGCGGTGACGAGATAAATAAATCTATTTATTTATATTATAATTCCCACTAATCATTAATGATTACTAATTGGTCCGACCGTAAAATACCTAAATTGCCCATATTTATCAAGGTCATTTAATTATTCTAACCTTTGGTCCGACCTTGAATTAGTCCCAGCTAATCTTTAATTATTCCAACTTTGTAATGCTATAAAATTGATTAAAAATATTATTTTATTGTAGTTTTTTAAATTATTTGAAACTACATATGAATGACAATATATTAAAAAAATTACATGTATTGTTACAAATTAGGAATAATTATTCTAACTAATCAAGCACATGCAAATATTAAATACATAAATAAATATTCAACAAAAAAGTCTAAAAGGTTTGATTAATGATTCAACTTATTTAACCGTTAATCTATTTATTTAATTAAATCATATTAGTTTAAAATTTTATCTTATATATGTTACTTACGTTATCCTAAACAGATTAAAATAACATAACATATATCGATATAATTATTAATTAATCTAGATTCATTTAGAACTTTTCTAAGTTTCGTTTAAATAAAAGCAATATTGCATTTGGTTTCACATATAAATTTTTAATATAGTTTAATGTGTATATAAATTAGACTGTATCAAATATACTCATATATACATATTTGTGCAAGGTGATTACTTATTAAATTTTTAATATAGTTTAATGTGTATATAAATTAGATTGTATCAAATATACTCTTATATACATATTTGTGTAAGGTGATTACTTATTAAATTTATTCAGAGAAGGAGCACAATTTTATTTAAGGAATGAAAAACTAATTATATGAAACATATTAACTAATAAAGGAGCACAATTTTAATTGGAATTCTATAGTTTAAATAGAATATTTCAAGATTTTAACATTTCTTAACCATTTGCATATATATGCTTATCATAGTAAAATACGCAAGATTCATTCATTTGCGAGATTTTAATTAGAATCCATAAATTCTTTGAAAATAAAATATTTTTTGAATTTAAATATTTCTCTTTTTAAATACTAGAACATTTCTAATGCAGATGTCATAATCAGTTTCATAAAATTCGGATATAGCTACCTCTGTGTATTTAATTTTAATTGTTTAAATGTGTAAAATCTATTAATATATACATATATGCGTATATCTACAATTATCTTCCCTGATTTCTTTCCTTTCTATTCAATGATTAGTACCAAATAACTTCTTGAATTTTGTAAAGTTATTAATATGTTTCAATTAGTATAATTAGAATACAACTATTTCTTACCTTTTAGAAATTAAAATATATTTTAGAATTTAATGTTGAAATTAATGTTTTTAATTAATTGGAATTCTATAGCTTAAATAGAATGTTTCAACATTTCTTAACCATATGTCATTCCTTTCCACAATCTCCCACGATCTTTTCTTCTTAATTTGGTTCCACGCATATTTTTTTTACTCATTTTTCATTTCCTCTTAATTTACTCCTCTTCCTTTTACGTTTACTACGGGTTTCCCATTCCACGGAGTGATGCTTTGCAAGTTTGATGGCTTTGATAATTGAGGATTCTTTGATATGAAATTTGGTATGAATTTTCTTATTCGGGTTCACTTTACTACTCTAAATTTTACATTTAATTTGCTGATAATGACTTAGATTTTGTGTCTGTCAATTCCTTCTGATTCTATGTACTTCGTATATTTTTGGGTTTTAATGTTACTTTTTGTTTGTTGATTTTCTAGTGCATGAATTTATAATCTCTCTCTGTAGATATATATACCTGTTTTGGTTGATTATTTGAAGGAGCATATAAGTTTTCCCATTTCAATTTTTAGATTGTTTAAAACCATTTTGATTTTTAATAATTTTTTATTTGGATTGAGGATATCAACTTGATCAATGGTATGTGTTCTCCGATTTATGTTTCTGATTTTACGCTTTGAACTCAACTTTGATGGTTTGAGTTGAAATTTGGTTTAGGGTTTATTTGAATTTGTTTTTTGGTTTTGGCTCGAATGTAAATCACTTCCGTTTGTTGATGATGATTTTTGGTTGAATTTACAGTGTATTAATCCGCTCATTAGCTTTGTGATTGTATTATATTCTGCTGTTGCCACGTTGCATGTGTGACTGACTTTACTTTTGTTTCTTCTCATACTAATTTTGTTTCTTTTTTCCAGTAATTGCTTCCGGGTTTATTTGAACTGAATCATGTGAAACGTTTAATTATTTCATTCTATTATTGCACTAATAAATTGAATCAGGTATGGAATAAATTAATTTTGAGTCCAACAATCAAGTACATACAAATTTGCACTTAATTGACTGCTTTCTGAACAACATGTATACCAATTTGC
Source organism: Allium sativum (assembly GCA_030737875.1). Classification (NCBI taxonomy): domain Eukaryota; kingdom Viridiplantae; phylum Streptophyta; class Magnoliopsida; order Asparagales; family Amaryllidaceae; genus Allium; species Allium sativum. Next base: position 926,677,490 of record CM060922.1, read on the forward strand.
ACTTAATTGACTGCCATATTCCAATTTGTTAATCAACCTTTAGTTTTATGTTCGTACCAAATATTCACTTCTTATATTTTCAATATATGAAACTCTTTTTTTCTTTATTCTTTTTTAATTTTACTTTACATTGGTTTTTTTTACTGTTTATTAAACCTTTAAATGATTTGACATTTAAGGAAACAATAATCAATTGAGATAAGTTATAAAAGGAGTTCTTTTGCAATTACTTTACAGCTGAATTGAATCATGCGAAACTTTTAATCACTTCATTCTATTTTTGCACTAATAAATTGAATTAGGTATGGAACAAATTAATTTTGATTCCAACAATCAAGTATATACCATATTGTATAGAAATGACAAGAATAATGGTTATATAATATATACAATAAATGGTTACATAATATATATAATTAAATCTCATCATGTACAGTAAAAATGACAAAAATGATGGTTACATAATATATATGCTATATTTGGAAAAATCCAAACTGCATTCTGAACAACATGTATACCAATTATTAAAGGATAATATCAACGTATAATCAATCAAAGTTATGGGTTTTGTTAATGTATGCCTAATGGCATATGTTAAGGTTAAATAAATAATTATTAAAAGACAAGGAAATTTATTTTAAATACCTAAATTATCCATATACAATTAAAAGGGATAAGTTATATGTATGTAATTTAGCCATCTTAACATTTTCCTAAAATTGTTAGCCAACATTTATGTTTTAAATCCTTATTCAACATAAATGTATTTATTTTGTCAGTCAACATTCACCGGGGATAACGAGTAATAAAAAAGGAATACAATAAGTCATCATTTATGTTTTAAATCCTTATCCGAGTTATTTATATTAGTTTATTAGTCTTGATTGTTGCAATATATATATTGTAAATGTCATTGAAAGAAAAAGAAAAAAAATATTAATGAACATCAAAAAGAGTTTGTCAAAAAGATGCTTCTACAAAAAAATATTGTAATATAAAGATTTAAATAAAATGTTAGATGACGTATTGAGATTAACATCAAAATATAAAGAAAGTAATGCGAAAATCAATTAACATTTAATGATAAGATCAATGTTTAATCAATCAAAGTTATGGGTTTTGTTAATGTATGCCTAATGGCATATGTTAAGGTTAAATAAATAATTATTAAAAGAGCTAATTTCATAACCAATAAAAAATCATGTTTTAGGAGAAAATCAAAAGTATTCAAATATTTCATCTTTACATGATACAAATAAATAATTATTAAAAGATAAGAAAATTTATTTCAAATACCTAAATTATCCATATACAATTAAAAGGGAGAAGATTTATGTATGTAATTTAGCCATCTTAACATTTTCCTAAAACTGTTAGCCAGTATTTATGTTCTAAATCCTTATTCAACATAAATTTATTTATTTTGTCAGTCAACGTTCACCGGGATAACAAGTAATAAAAATGGAATACATTAAGTCATCATTAATTTTGTAACCAATAAAAATTCATGTTTTAGGAGAAAATGAAAAAGTATTCAAATTATTTCATCTTTACATGATACAATCAATTAATTTTGTATATATGATAAAGAAGGTTTGATTTGAAAAAAATTATCAGAATTATTTTTTCCTAAAATTAGTCTTTGTGCCTATATTTAAATATTACCATACAGTGGAGGCACAACCAAGGAAAACATAAAATAGAAACATGAATGAAAAATTATAAATGAAAAAATATGAAAGGATAGAAAGTTAATGACATTTATTACAATGAAAGCATATCATATAGACATTAATTAGAAACAAGTTCTTTTTGTTTGTAGAAGATTTATATAAATAAAAAGGATTTATTTCCTTCCTTCTAAAGGCCTTGCACTATATTCCTCTCCCCTATAAATAAGTGTAGCAAACATCATAACATCAAGAGAAGGAAACGATCCGTAAGAATATCAAAATACATGACGACTAGCAAAGGAAAATTGATCTATATCATGCTATTTGCTATACTGCTCTTTTGTTTGGTTGGTGGGAGCATGGCAGACTTTGGAAAGTGCAACGAGTGTTGTCGCAAGAGTTGTAGTTCCTTTCACTGTTTTTTCGAATGTATTACTATGCCAACTCCAAATTGTTGTGATAAAGAGTGCTGCTGATTTTAGCCTTTAATTCCTAAATGGTTGTCATGTGTGATCTTTTGTTTTGATAATTCGTATTATTTGAAAAGGTTCACATGTGAACATTGTGTGATTTTGTATTGACCACAATGTTCATCAAAACCTTCAAATATTTCAAATGCTAATTTGGACCATGTGCAGCAAGTTTGTTTTCTCCTCTAAATATATTATCACATATTTCATAATTTAAAATTATTTATCATCCTGGCTATTATTTCCTTTCAATTCATATTAATAATGTTTTGGCAAAATTTTAATTTTTAGTTGTGCATGTTGTTGAGTATCAAAAAAGAGGACTTCCCCATGCGCATATGTTAATATGGTTGGAAGAAAGTGGTAAGAAGGATTTGAAGGGTAATATTGATAAGTATGTATGTGCAGAGACCCCTGATGAAGAGAAAGATCCATATGGATATGCAGTTGTTGAACAATTTATGATACATGGTCCTTGCAGACCTAGATTTCAATCACCTTGCATAAAGGGTTCTAAATGTACAAGGAAATTCCCAAAAAAGTATGATCAAAAAATTTATTCAACTCTAAAATATAAATTATTATTTTTTGTATTTAACTCTAATTTTTCTTTTTCTTTTTTCAGGTATTGTTCAAGTACGATGTTTGATGATTGCAGATTTCCAATTTACAGGAGAAGAAAAACCAAACATATTGTTAGAGTTCGAAATACAGATTTAGATAACCAGTGGCTAGTTCCTTATAATAGGGATCTTTTGGTTTGATATTATAATAGGGATCTTTTAGATCAACAATCTGGGGAGAAGAAAGCAGAAAATGAGATTAAAACATACTTAGATGGGAGATAATTTATACTAAAAGAATTGTATTTTAATTTACTCATGATCTTATATTTATTTTCTTTGAAAACTACTATTGGTTAATGTATTTTTCTGATATGGATGCTTATTTTTATGTTGTAATTTGATTATTATTTTTAAAGTTAGAATGCCTCTTATACATAAAAAAGTATATTTAAAACTTAATAACAAATCATACATTGAGCAACAACTACTCATACATTGTTTAGAATGCCATATATATAAATATAACTATCTAATATTAATTAAAATACTTTATTTTTCTTTTATTTTTGATATTTATTCATTACAATTTTTTTTTAATAAAATAAATTTTAATGCCCAACAAAGCGGGCAAAAAATACTAGTATATGATTACCGCATGCATACTATAAGCTCAAATGGAAGATAACTCCACCAAGACTACCATTAACTATAGACCATAACCCCACAACGAAAATGAATCTCTATGAATATAGAGTGTACAAGAGGCTGGAGGGCATGATACTAGATACCTTTATGTACATTAGACTATATCTTCGTACTAGGTATTTGAAAATAGATGCACATGAAAATTGTGAATAACGGAGTAATAAAAAAATTGGTGAATAAATATCATAATCATGGAGGAAAGGTTCAACCCTATCAAATTCAATGAGCGACTGGATGCAACACCTCTAGAGATAGCTCAATGTAATTCTGTTTTTGACATCTCAATTGATAAGGGATCATTGTCTTTCCAAATAGTCCCAAAAAACGTAGTCAACTTCAATGACGACTGACATAGTAGAGATGAATGTTAGACAAATAATGTAGGGATATTATGCAAAGGAAATGGATCGCTTGTTGAGCAAACCTAGTAAAATCTCTACCTTTGACCTAGAATGAAGCGCGTAAGATAATGCGTAAGACGGTTGGGTACACCACGTATGGTGACATCCAACTGTAATTAGCCTACTGCTAAGGCATAGGCATGTAGGATAAGTTAACGTAACATTGGATAATGCACATCAAGGAAATAGAAGAGACCATGTTGTAAGGCAAACCATAGGAAAAGAAGTTTCATGGGCACTGATTTGAACTAGAGAACGTCTAATAGGTATAGGTGGATTCAAGTAGGCAATATGTTACATTATCTAGTACGAAGCTTAACACCAGAGGATCTCGGATAATGGACGACACTTTTCTAGTCAAGGTGTTGCCAACTTCTACTAACAACATACAATCCATATAGGCTCTTCTAAAGTGCCTCACCGATAGTCTATTGGAAATGAATGAGCAAGAGAAAGAGGAATTTTGGAAGAAGAGAGAAAGCAAACTTAAGTCCCACATTATGAAATACGAATATCCACTTATCTATAGACTTATATAAATAAAGGAGAGCAGGACTTGTAAATATAGTGTGGTTAAGCCAAGACACAATATTATACTGATGCCAAATTTGGACTTAGTACCGTGGGACTCTTGGGGTCCATGCCACAATATAATATTGATGTCAAAAACAGGGCTTAGTGCCTTGGGACTCTTGGGGTCTATGACACAATATTATATTGATATCAAAATAGGGCTTAGTACCTTGGGACTCTTGGGGTTTATAGCATAATATTATATTAATGTCAAATTTTGGGTTTTGTGCCTTGGGACTCTTAGGGTCTCATGGTTAATTAGGCTGTTGATTGCGGCTTCGGCATATTGCGCTGAAATGAGTTATTTTGATCATTTTTGATCTGGCATGTCCATTCAATTGAATGGATTCAACTGTTTCATTTTAAATGCATACACACATTCATGCACCGCTTGGTTATAGGGTCGCAACCTTTCCAAAGGTCATTAATGTTCAGATAGGCATCTCCTCCAGTCCATAAATATATAGCCTAAAACGAGACAGAATACACAGTAGTTATTCTTCTCAATCTGCTACCTCTTCTTCAGAGTACACCTCTATTCTCGTTTCTATACTCTACTTCAGTTCATCAGAGCTCTGTTTGCTGCCACCGTGCTACGGGGTTGGTTCGTTTTATCTTGAGAAACAAATTGCTATTACGTCAATCAGTGCATATGACCGAAATATTGTTTCAAGGAAACAAAATCATTTTTGGACTCAGACATTATTGAAATATCCATCTTCTAGCCTACGGGCGACAGTTCTGTACCGCTCTGATCTAGTGCACAATCGGTATCGCTTACTGTCATTGTTGTAATGCAGTTTGACTTGATAATTGTGGCATTATACTCTACTTCAGTTCGTCAGAGCTCCGTTTGCTGGCACCATGCTACGGGGTTGGTCCGTTTTATCCTAGGAAACAAGTTGCTATTACGTCAATCGGTGCATACGACGACAATATTGTTTCAAGGAAACAGAATCATTTCTGGACTCGGACATTACTGAAATATTCATCTTCTAGTCCGTGGGTGACGGTTCTGTACCGCTCCAATCTAGTGCACAATCGGTCTCGCTTACTGTTATTGTTGTAATCACAGTTTGACTTGACAATTGTGGTATTACTGAGTAGCATTGATTGTTGCTACTGTCTATTTGTAATTCATCGTGTATTGACAATGGACCTAACATTGTAATACAATCATGTATTGACAAAAGATCTAACATTGTAATACAATCATGTATTGACAAAAGATCTAACATTGTAATACAATCGTGCATTGACAATAATCTAACAATCTTGAAACAATATGGATTGTTGTAGACGACAACAATGATGTCGCATAATAGCAACAACAATTTTGCATATACACAGACGATTACCAACGCTCTGTTTTTGCTAGTGCTTCCAACAATGGCTCTGTCTCATGGATAAAGGCAACCTTTTCTAATGAATGATTTGTAGACACAGGATTCACTCAACACATTTGTGCCAATAAGTGGATTTTACAACCTATGAAACTACAACCGATGATAAACAACTTTTCTTGGGCAATTCATCTGCATTAAAGATAGATGGCAAAGAAAAAGTTGTGTTGAAACTAACTTCTGGAATGGAATTAAGTTTAAATGATGTTCTCTATGTTACAGAAGTTCGTAAGAACCTGATTTTAGGATCATTGTTCAATAAACATGGATTCAAATTAATCCTTGAAGTTGAGAATGGAGTGTATGTAGGAAGAGGAAATGTGTGTGATGGTTCATTTAAAGAAAAAGTAACCACTATTGTACCACACACTGATATGAATAAAAGTGAATCTTCTATTTATATTGCTAACTCTTCCAACATGTGGCATTCTAGATTAGGGCATGTAAAATTTGATACATTGCAGAAATTGATTAATCTAGAATATATACATATATGTAACTTAGACACCAATTATAAATGTCAAATTTGTCCAGAAGTAAAATTGAGAAGAACCTCGTTTCATCATGTTAAACGAGAAACAAACCGCTAGATTTAATACATACAGACGTTTGTGTTTAAAAATACAAAGCCGAGGTTGAAAATCAACTAAACAATAAAATCAAAGCTTTAAGAAGTGATAGAGGAGGAGAATATGTATTCCCTTTTGAAGAATTTTGCGCTGAACATAGTATTTTACATCAAACTACAACACCATATTCACATAAATCCAACGGTAAAGCCAAACGAAAAAATAGAACTCTTAAAGAAATAATGAATCCTTTATTCTGGCTTGCCAGATAACTTCTGGGGAGAGGTTATTCTTTCGGAAAATCATAATTTAAAATAAAATACCCTGTAAGAAAAATTCTAAATCTTCTCATGAACTTTGGGAAAATAGATCACCATCCTACAAATACTTAAAATTGTGGGGGTGTCTTGCACAGATAAAGGTACCAAAACCAAAGAAGGTCAATATTGAACCCAAAAAAGTTGATTGTGTATTCATTGGATATGCACAAAACAATGCCGCACATCGATTTTTGGTATACAAATCTAAAATTGATGATATTCATGAAAATACCATCATTAAGTCGAGAAATACTAGTTTTTTCGAACATATATTCCCCTTGAAACAGGGTACTGAAAATCATACACCTAAGAGACCAAGGGAAGATGAATTTCCTAATTCTCTTGAGGATGTTGAACAAAATAACACTCAGCAACGTAATGTTGAGCAGCACGTGGAAAAACCAAGAAAAAGTAAAAGGTCAAGAACCTTAAAAACCTTTGGACCAAACTTCTATACCCTCATGCTGGAAGATGATCCATTGGCATATAAACAAATTATGTCTTTTAGCGATGCCCCTTATTGAAAAGAGGCTATTAACAATAAGATTGAATCCGTTATGTCCAATCATACATGGGAATTGGTTGATTTGCCTCAAGGATGTAAGACCTTAAGTAATAAATGGATATTTAAAAAGAAATTGAAACTTGATGGTTCAATAAACAAGTACAAAGCTCGTTTGGTAGTCCAAAGATTTAGATAAAAGGAATATCTGGATTATTTTGAAACATATTCACCGGTAACATGGATAACTTCAATAAGAATGCTTACTGCATCCATGCATGACTTAGAAATACATCAAATGGACGTTAGTACCGCATTCTTGAATTGTGAACTAGTGGAAGAAATCTATATGAAACAACCTGAAGGATTTCTGAGCTCAGAAAATGATAATAAAGTTTGCAAACTGGTAAATCTCTTTATGTCCTTAAGCAAGCTCCAAAACAGTGGCATGAGAAGTTTGATAAATCTATATTATCAAATGGATTCACGATAAATGAATCGGATAAATGTGTGTACATAAAACACATACATATTAGATATGTCATTGTTGGTCTCTATGTTGATGATGTATTGATCCTAGGAATTAACAAGACTATAATAACATCTACAAATAATATTTTATCCTCTAGATTCGATATGAAAGACCTAGGACTGGCTGATGAGATATTGGGTGTAAAAAATTCTGAGAACGCCACAGGGATATGCATTATCCCAATCGTGTTACATCACCAAAATACTTGAAAAATTCAAGTAATATAATGTAACTATTGCAAAATTACCAGTAGATATGAGCCAAAATTGGGTAAAGAACACAGGTGATGGTATCTACCAGTTAGAATGCTCTCGTATACTAGGAAGTATCATGGATGTTATGAACTGTACTAGGCCTGATATTGCATATGCTATAAGCAAACTAAGTAGATTTACCAGCAATCCTGGTAAACATCATTTGAAAGCGATAATCAAAGTTCTAGTATATCTAAAGTATACACAGAGCTATGGTCTATACTATACAAACTATCCTTCAATAGAGGAAGGAAACAGTGACACAAATTGGATCGCTGGATCACATGATACAAATTCTATAAGTGGATATGTGTTCACATTAGGAAATGGAGCAATTTTATGTAAAACATCCATGCAGACTTGTATCGCTAGATCTACAATGGAATCAGAGTTTATTGCACTAGATAAGATTGTTGAAGAAGCAAAATGGATTTGAAACTTACTAGAAGACATTCCTAATTGGAGCAAACCTATGCCTCCTATATGTATGTATTGTGATAGTCAATCAGCTATTGGAAGGGCTAATAATACACTATACAATGGTGAATCTAGGCATATTCGTCATAGATATAAAACGAGAAGACACCTTCTCTCTAACAGGGTTATCACAATATATTACATTCGATCTAAAGATAACTTAGCGGATCCACTTACAAAAGGCTTGCCTTGATAAAGAGTTCAAACCTTATCAATGGGAATGGGGCTAAGGCATATAGACTAAAGGTTTTTCTAAAATGGAAACCCCACGTAATTGAATGGAGATCCCAAGATCTACATTCAAAGGGACAACGAAGTTTAAGAGAAACTTGATGGCACTGTTATACACTAACAATTCCTATGATAAGTCAGTGCATTATATGTTGAATAAGGATAAGTATTAATACTTTTAATGATCCCTATATTTGGGGAATTAGATAGTACCCATTACAGAATCACCTACGTAAGTGCGAAGGCGCCGCTTAAAAGTGAATCATGAGGCTAAATTCTCTAAGCTCTTATGAGACCAGGCAGGTATTCAAGACAAGAACGAACACATACAGAGAATAAAGGAATATAAGAAACATTTATCGTGTGTTATCTACTTTGGTATTACACAAAAGGCTAACAGTTCAAAGACAGTCCATATATACTGGTTCGACTATGATTCAAATAGGTAATCACTAGGAAAGTTCAAGGCCCATATGCTACTTTAACCGATACGATTAATGATTTGTGAAACAAAGAACGACTAATCATTTATGTCGGGGATTGTTGGAAATGAATGAGCAAGAGAAAGAGGAATTTTGGAAGAAGTGAGGAAAGCAAACCTAAGTCCCACATTATGAAATATGAATACCCACTTCCCTATAGTCTTATATAAATAAATGAGAAGAGGGCTTGTATGCATAGTGTGGCTAAAACAAGACACAATATTATATTGATGCCAAATTTGAGCTAAGTACAGTGGGACTCTTAGGGTCCATGACACAATACTATATTGATGTCAAAAATAGGGCTTAGTGCCTTGGAACTCTTGGGGTCCTTGACACAATATTATATTAATGTCAAAAATAGGGCTTAGTGCCTTGGGACTTTTGAGGTCTATGATATAATATTATATTAGTGTCAAAATATGGGCTTTGTGTCTTGGGACTCTTAGGGTCTCATGTTTAAATAGGCTGCTGATTACAGCTTCGGCATGTTGCGCTGAAACGAGTTATTTTGATCATTTTTTATCTGGCATGTTCATTCAATTGAATGGATACAACCGTTTTATTTTAAATGTGTACACACATTCATGCACCGCTTGGTTAAAGGGTCGCAACCTTTCCAAAGGTCATTAATGTTCAGATACGCATCTCCTCTAGTCTATCAATACATGGCCCAAAATGAGACAAAATACACATTAGTTATTCTTCTCAGTCTGCTACCTCTTCTTCGGAGTACACCTCTGTTCCAGTTTCTATACTCTACTTCAGTTCATTAGAGCTTCATTTGCTGGCACCACGCTACGGGGTTAGTCCATTTTATCCTAGGAAACAAATTGCTATTACGTCAACCAGCGCATACGACGACAATACTGTTTCAAGAAAACAGATTCTTTTTTGGACTCTGACACTACTGAAATATTCATCTTCAATTCTGTGGGGGATGGTTCTATACCGCTCCAATCTAGTGCACAATCGGTCTCGCTTACTGCCATCGTTGTATTCGCTGTTTGACTTGACAATTGTGGCATTATTGTAACACTGATTGTTGCTACTGTCTATTTGTAATACATCATGTATTGACAAAATATAACATTGTAATATAATCTTGTATTAACAAAAGATCCAACATTGTAATACAATCATGTATTGATAAAAGATCTAACATTGTAATACAATCGTGTATTAACAATATTCTAACATAGTCCATGCCTCACCTATAGCCCAAGGTTCAGGTTGAAAAGGTTAACAAGTTCTCAAAACTCACATGATAGAGTTTTTGAAATTTGACAAGGGAGTTCTAATGGGTGACCTACTATTGGAATTTATAGGTATTACGCTATCAACGAAACTATAGTGGGATATGCTCACCTTCTCGATTTGGTCTACACTTTATTGGTTATGCTTCCCTTCAGACTACAGTCTCATCTCATAAGAACATCCACTAAACTGGAAGGAGAATGAGGAATTATTAAATATTGTCCTTAGGTTTGGCTGAAAAGAAGAGGGACGAGGCTTCTTTAAGATCCACGGTGCTCTAGCAGGAAGTAATCAAATAAAATGGCTTTAGCATAGAGCTTTGCTCGCTCAAGGAAGTAAACCTAGTCATGAATCGAATTTACCCTTAGCCTTAGGGCACCATGCCTAATCTAAGAAGGATTAAGACTCATCGCCTAGGATTCAGGAAATAGAGCCCACTTTCTAATCACTATACGAGGAAAGTCTTTTGGTCACGATTATGGGTCGTGGCAAAATGATTTCGCCTTAGCTAGAGCCATGGAAAAATGAGCAACGGCTAATATTTAGCTATGCCTAAGCAATATTCAGCCATAGCTCAAAACCATGACTAAATTGCATTTGAGCATCTTTAAGAACCATGGCTAATTTGGGTTTAGCCATAGCTAAGTGTAAGTGCAGTGGCTGATTTGCATTTTAAAAATAAGAAAATATCATATTGCATGAGCACTATTGACATAATAACTTTCTACAAAGAAAAATAAATAAATAATACTAAATATCTAGCTTTGAAAATATGAATGCATTTAAATTCTATTAGATCCTGGTTATTTAGCAGATGCAGCTCTTATATCTACAATTCCAAATCCTTGCCGTATTTAAAGAACTTCACACTTGTATATTTAAACAACTATATTATACTTATTCCGATCATTTTATATCATTAAAATTTTAATCAACAAATTAAATTAAATATGACATTCTCATAGAAGATGAGAGTGAAACACCTTCCAAACTCACCTATCCATGAACGGACCGCACTCTAAAAATTAAGCATCAAATTTTCGAGTAGGCCAGACCAAGCCCAAAGCAAACACACTGCTAAAATGCTCAAAATCCCTTGCCTCCAAATTCTTATCATGGCCAACTAATCCAATCCTGCCTATCTCCACCTCCACCAAACACTTCTTGCACCCTCCATTTTACACCAAACAAACCTTATCACTTCACACAAACTTGTCCTCGCACTTTTTATAGAACATATTGTGACACCCCACATCCATTAATGTTACTCACTAAGGGAATGCATTAAGTTTCGTGAAGCGTTGTAGGTAAACAGAAACACAAATGTTACAAGACAGATATAAAAGCAATAGCGGAATTTAAATTTTTATTTCAAACATAAATCATAACATCGTGGTCCAAAATACCATAAGTCTGGGAGCACATAAAACCTATTACAATAATATAAAATCTTCTGTCTTGTACCATCAGAGTACAGAAAATACATAAAAAGCAAAATTCCCGAAAAGAGACAAAGCCATAGTAGCAAAGATAGAAACTGTGCAATACTTCAAAAGCTGCTCCAAGCAAGATAATAACCGAGTCCTGACTAAGCCTAGGAATTCCGACACTATGAGTCGGGGGAAACAGAAGAAAGAAGAGGGAACAAAAAGGGTTAGACATAAAGTCTGGCGAGTCCAGTTACTTTTGGCAATTAAATAAATAAAAGTATCATGATAGGAATATAAACTAGAGAGATAGATAATAATAATTAGACAGACATGACAGACTAAGCAAGATAAGAAGAATGAACAGAACAGAATAGGTTATGCTTCTCTAATACTTTTCTCTGCACCAATACTAGTATAACAGATATGTGACAGGATTACATACTCCCTAATTACTCAACAGAAACAGAATGATCCCAACAAAAACATGATCGCAGTTTTAGGTGTACTCTAGTAATGGGTTTTGCCCCAAATAGAATTAACCGGTACCTAAACAAAAATAACTGGTGTTAAATCCAACATAAATACAGGTACCCAACAGAAACAGACAGGACTAGATATACCCTAATTACTACCCCCCAATCGATCGGCTCCATATTCCGTAAATACCCTATGTCGGCCCCCACAGTAGGGTGTATTACTTCCTAAAGTGGCAACCTATAGAAGGACACAAACCTATTTATCGGTGCTACAGCGGCTTATTTTCCCAGATGCAGGCCGTACTCATGCACGCACATGAGTTTGTTGGAATGAGTTCGTTGGAATGCGCCAGTACGCACCTCCTCTCAAATGAACCTCTTACAATCAGTTCAGTAAGCGTGCCCTGACCCCTACCTAGGGCTGGTCCCCCTTTTAATACCAGAATGGATTATTGACTAATATGGGTCCCACACAACAGATGCCACAAGCCTACCCCCATAGATCTTGTGTCCTCAGTTAAATAGGATTTTGGTAGTTTATGCCTAACAGAATTAATAGATTCGCATAACCCCTACAGATTTACGGGTTAAACTTTACAAGTTAACGGGTCCCTATAACCCCAATAGATGTAACAGGTTAAGTCTTTCATATTAACAAGTTCATATAACCCCCATAGATTTAACATGTTTACATAGCCCTATAGACTTAACAGGTTTACTTAATCCCATAAATTTAACAGGTTTACTTAACCCTACAAAAACTTAACAGGTTTACTTAACCCCACAGACTTAACAGGTTTACTTAATCCCTACAAATTTAACAGGTTTACTTAACCCCATAGAAAATTAACAGGTTTACTTAACCCCATAGACTTAACAGGTTTACTTAATCCCTACAAATTTAACAGGTTTACTTAACCCCATAGAAAATTAACAGGTTTACTTAACCCCACAGATTTCATATTTACTTAACTCCATCAATTCATATAAATTTACTTAACCCTTTATTCCATTTGTTGGGTTCATATATTACCCTTTTCACATTCAAACCAGTTAAGTATTTCAATTTAACATGTTGTCGTTATCTTTTCACCCAGATCTGCATAGATACAAAACAAAGTATTTCGCCTAGATCTTCGCAGGGTGGTCAACCCTCCTATGGGTTCGACAACCCTTTGATGGGACCGACCCACCTTTGATGGAGTCGACACCCATGGGCGGAAAATCTGCCGCCTCCCCAAATTTCGAATTTTGAACCGATTTTTGAATTTCTAGAATTAATTTTGAATTTCTGGACCCTATACACACACATATGTATATATATACATATATATATATATTCTTGCGCGTATACAAACTTCAAACCTTAGTAACTTCTTCATACGAAGTGCATTTTATGCAAACTTGGTGTCTATCTTGACCAGAATTTCAAGGACGGTCACAATGGTGTAGTCCGCTTCCCTAAATTCTGAATATTAAATTAATTATCCTTTAATTTGTCCTCTTTTAGTTTTGCTAAAATTACGGGGTGTTACAATCTCCCCGACTCAAAGGATTTCGTCCTCGAATCTCCAAGTTAAGAAGAATGTATATCCTATCCTTCCATCTACTCATCCACCAATCATTGGCATCCATTGTCCTTAAAAGATTTCTAATGCTTATCTGTATATGTCCCAATACTAATGCGAAGATCAGGCGGTCTACTGATTCAGTCAACCTCCTTAATGCAATGTATGTTATTGCCTTGAATCCAACATGTATGCAAATAATCCTATTATAACTTGGAAGTTCTATATGTGTGCACAATCATCCGTCCAAATGCAACATTCGTATGATGATACATCCATAAAAAGAAAAAAAATGCATACACATCCATATGCAATATGAGAGTGATTGAGCCGATCTAGTGCCTAACGTGTATGTATCTGCATTCACAAGCAACCATTAATAAACACTTGCATCCGCTTGCATCCATAAAACATAACATGTCTCAAGCACATGTTTGCAACCATGGGATTTCTCTCTAAAGGTTAAAGATTCGATTGATAGGATACACACGAATGACAGAAGCAAGTATGAATAAAAGCTTGGAAAAAGAAGTTAACAACATAGTCCCAAAAAGAAAAGGCATGAAGCGTGATCCTTTTCTTTAGTCTCCCAAGTCGCATCCTCGTTGTCTTCTCCACATTGCACTTTTATTAACTTAACCTCTCTATTGCGCAGTTTCTTAACCTCTAATCCAAGTATACGGGTAGGAAGTCGTCTAATTGTCCCCTCCCTTTCTACCTCTACTTCCTTAAGTACGTTCGGCTCAACTACCTTTGCTATATCACGCAGATACTCCCATAAATAAGAAACAAGATAAAACATCATGAATATCAACACATATACGAATCGAGCTGCACGCCTTAGTGGCTAATATTACTAGAACACCCTTTCAGATATGCTTCGCCAAATAAACCCTTTCTCACGTGTAACACCCCGTAATTTTAAATATTAAAATTAACAATTTTAAGAACACTTAATTTTTAGGAGAATAAATAAGTGAAATGGGTTATGTCATTGCGTTCATCTCGAAATTCCGCTTGGAATAATGTCCAACTTTTCATAAATCGGACTTCGTATGAGGAAGTTATGGCCCTCAGAAGTTTTAGGAATTAAATAAATTAAAACATCTCAGATTTAAATTCAAAATTTGAATTCAAACAAAGAAGTGGGCTGGGCGGGATTTTTCTTACCCCAGGCCAGGTCGACCAGGGGGTTGACCTAGGGGTCGACCTACCCCCTCGGGCAGATCTGAACTGTGACGATTTCTGACTTGTGGCTGAGTCACTAGGGCTTAAGTGGTGGTTTCTGGATAGCTCCAATGGGCCTAAACGGTTCTGATTGCTCCTATGATAATCTAACGGCTTATATTGATCTAAACTTCTATATAAGTATGCATAGACTCAAGCTCTAAACCTAAACTAAATTAATCTCTTAGCCTCCATGTTGCATTGCTTCTGCTGGAATAGTTTTTCTTCTTCTTAATGGTAAGGATTTGCAAGTCATGATTCTAATACAAACAACGAACGAATTATTCTCTTCTCTAGTCCTTCTTTGGGAGTACAATTTCTTTCGCAAAATAATTAATAAATTAATTATGATGAGTTATAATTGGGATTATGAGAATATGTCTGTTGGATCATGTGACGTTACTTAACTTTATTATCCTCTGTTGGTGAACATATGACAGTTTTGTTAACTTATGTTAGTAGATCTATTTCATATGTCCAATCACATATGTTTAACTTGATTCATTTTATGACATCAGTTTATATGCAAGTTTGGGATGTAAATCATATGCTAGTTTGTATGTGAATCTTATGCGAGTCTGTATGCGAATTATACACAAGTTTATATGTGAATCAGGTATATATATATATATGCAAGTTTATATGTAAAACATGTGATATTAGTTTACATATTTAAATTCATATGCAAGTCTGTAGGAATCCATATGCATGTTTAGGAGAAAACCATATTCATATATGCAAGTTTAGGTGAAAACCATATTCACATATGCAAGTTTAGGTGAAAACCATATTCATATATGTAAGTTCACAATTTCATGTTTAGATCTATATTTAGATCCGTGGCAGTACTAAGTTTATGCAAATTTATGTTCTAAATGTCCATTGCCCATGCAAGTTATTGGCTATGCAAATTTATGTTATAATTCTTATTTGCAAGTTAGATCTATTTTATGTGTTATGCAAGTTGTGATGTTTCTTTTCTAATGTGTTAGACTATTTGCGAGTCTAAAATATTTCATATTAAACGTACGAACGATGTGGGGGCAATGGGAAAATATTAAATATACATATTGTGAATGGACATAAAATAGCTTTAAATGCATATAATTAATTTGAGACACTAATTGGTATAATTTATATACCTGAAAACTATGGACATAATTTAGGTGACAATTATGGATATGGATTAATTTACTTTCTACACCAAAAATATTTTATTAAACGAAGGTATTCGTGCTTGGATGGCGGCTCAGGATCAGCCTCGTGAAAACCTTATATTCCCTGAGGAGGTTCTACCCCGTGGAAACGCTCTTTAATGGAACTTTAGCTTTAGCTGGTCGTGACCAAGAAACCACCGGTTTCGCTTGGTGGGCCGGGAATGCCAGACTTATCAATTTATCTGGTAAACTACTTGAAATCATTGACAATTTGAATAGGGATAATTAATTCATTTTGGGGTGAAAAAATTATGTGTAATATTAAACGCCTAAGACACGAGGTTAGACTCGTTTATGGTATAAGACTGCCCGGACCCGCCCGACAAATCCAGCAACCAAAAACGGTAGTCTAATGTGAGAGGTCGAAGGCATAAATTAAATGAGTAACAATTGTAAAGACACGAGGTTAGACTCGTTTGCGGTATAAGACTGCCCAGACCTGCCCGACAAATCCAGCAACCGCAAACGGTAGTCTAATGTGGGAGATCTTACAAGGTTACGGTTATAATGAATTAAGTAACACTTAACCAAGATAAACATGTGGTGGGACATGGGGTTTAAGTGGGTAACATGGATGACATGTGAAATACGATTAGAAACACTTAACCGAGTTGAAACATGTAAAAAGACATGAATAAGAAGGGGTTAAGTGGGAAATCCTAGTGGGGACCAAACATAGGTGGAAAGCTTGTGTCAAGTATATGGACCCTTTTCAAACCAGTAACCCATTAAGTATCTTTGTGAGCTCAAGCTAGGTCGAGGACGGTACACGCTTACTGGGTTTGATTGTAAGAGGTCAAAATGGGTTAGCGGTGGCAACGCAAGTCCAACGGGGTCATGCGCATGCGTGGGCCCGGGCTGGTAGGTAAGACGTTGTTGCATCGTGTAGATATAAGCCGTGCATCTTTAGTGGTATCGAGTTGCCACTTTGGGGAGTGATACACCCCACTGTGGGTCCAACACGAATATCTACGAGTTAGGGAGCCAATCGAATGAGGTAGCTTGTACAACTAGTGAAGATAGGGGCAGGCGGCACCTATGAAGACAGCTAGGGGTATACAGAACTACCATTATCATTATTATGATTAGTATGTTCTGTAGGCGGGATCAACTTTTAGCGTGACTAGTAATGGTGAAGTATAGTAATTATCTTATAGTGATTAGGAGCATGATTAACGCCAGCATATTCCTATTGTTTGTTTTGTCTTGCCCATTTGCTTCACAGTCATTCCTTGTTTTACCACTTTATGCTTTATCCTAATTACTTTAATAATTGTATTGTTAAAGTTATTGGACTCGCCAGACTTTATGTTTGACCCCCTTTGTTTTCACCTCTTTTCTTCCTTCCCCCCCAGGTTCTCAGGGTGGGATTAGTGCTAGTGGAGCTTGATTTGGACCTCTTTCTCTCTCTTTTGGAAGTGCTTGGATTGCTAAAAGTAAAGTTCAGCTTATCTCTTTTATGCCTACTTATGTTGGGGTTATGCTTTTTTACTTTATGTACTCAGAAAATAATTTGTCAAGATGGATATTAAGTGTACTTGGTTTTGTTGTTGGTTTTTGATGTTGTTGTAACCAAACTATTTCTCCGCTGCAATAAAAGTTGTTTCAATTTTTCAAGTACCAATATATGTATCTGTCTTGTTATATTCTGTTCTATACACCAATAATACTCCATGAAAGTTAATGCATTCCCTTTGAGAGTGACATTAATAGACATGGGGTGTTTCACATGGTATCAGAGCTGAAGGTTAGCAGAGCAGATAAGAGATTTTGAAAAACTGTATTTCAAAAGAATTTATAAAGAAATACTTTCAAAAATAGGTTTTAAGGAGAGTATTTTCAAGAGAAAGGTTTGTTTTAAAAGCATAACCCCCAAGAGCCATATATGTTTCCTTCGATTCTCCGTTTTGAATCTCCTCCTTTTTCTTTTCAGCATGTCTGGGGTACCCGAGATACCCGAGGGCATACCGATACCAACCTGGTTCAGAAGGTATCTAGAGGCTAGGGCCACCGCCACAGGCTCGGCAGACGTTCCTCCTCCCCCAGCTACAACTGCTCCTCCTCCCCCTCCCCGCATTGATACTTTTTCAAATATATGCAAAGACTTTCAGGCAATGGGCGGGAAACCTTTTCACGGGTCAGAGACGTTTGTCGAAGCTCGAAGGTGGCTTAAGGATGTAGAAGATTTGTTTGGTATCTTCGAGATAGAAGATGGAAGGAAGGTCTAATTAGCTGCTTGGTTAATGAAGGACGAAGCCTCGTTTTGGTGGGAGGTCACGAATGGAGAGCATCCAATGGAGACATGGATGGATTTCAGGCATAGGTTCGAGATGAAATTTCTCTCACGAGCAGAAGGGAATTTATACATGGAGAGGTTCTTGGCGTTGAAGCAGGGGAATTTATCAGTAAAGGAGTACATCAACAAGTTCAATCAGTTGGCGAGATTTGGCTTTGACTTGGTGAACACACCTGAAAAGAAGGCCCTGAGATTCGTTAAAGGTTTGAATGAGCCGCTATATGGGTTTTCTATGACCCACATTCCTATGGGGGCTACCTTTGAGAAACTGGTTGACACAGCGCTTATGCATGAAGAGGAGAAAGGCGCTAATGCTAATAAGGCGCCGGAAAAGAAAGGGGATCAAAATAAATCACAGCAGCAACCTAAGAAAGGTGGTAAGGATAAAAATAGCAAAGGAAAGAAAAGGTGCTTTAATTGTGGAACACCAGGCCATCTGAGCAAGGACTGTAGGAAGAAGAAGAAGACTGGCTGTTTCAACTGTGGTGAGGAAGGACATCTGATTAAAGACTGCCCAAGAAGACAAGGGCAAAGGAAGATGACAGGGTCTACTTCTAGAGGGAAGGTTCTTGCTCTCATGGCACCGGGGCAGGCAAGAGGGCAGGTTCATGCTCTCATGGCACCAGGACAGGAGAGAGGTAGAAATATTTCTGTTGAAAGTTTGGTTTTTCTGTTTGATCATCCTGTTCGTACTTTGTTTGATTCTAGCGCTTCACACTCGTTTGTATCTGCTTCATTAGTTGAAACACAACACCTAAATACTTGTCTAGTTACGGATCCCATAGTAGTCTCAAATCCTATTGGTGGTTCGGCTCATCTTTCAATGATTTGTCAGGATTTGAGAGTGTCTATCTTGGGCGTTGGGTTTGAATGCAACACCTTCGTGCTTGTCTTCATGGGCTACGGCTTGATTCTAGGCATGGATTGGCTAGCTAGATATGGTGCCATCCTAGACTGTGAAAGAAGGGTAGTTAGAGTGTTGACTCGGTGTGGCAAGACCCTTGATATTTCTTGTGACCCCAGAGGTCCGGTGATGCTTAGCTACCTAGAATCTCTTGACGCATCCAATGATGACATGGAATCTGTTTGTGTGGTCCGTGAATATGGTGACGTCTTTGATGAAGTTCGGGGTTTTACCCTGAGGCGCGTGATAGACTTTCGAATATACCTAGTAGATAATGCAAATCCAGTTGCATTAGCAGTGCGCCACATGGCTCCGAGGGAGAGAAGGGAACTCAGTAAGCAAGTGAAAGAGTTGCTTGAGAAGGGGTTCATAACAAGAAGTATTTCGGAATGGAGTGCCCCGGTTATTTTTGCTACGAAGGCCGATGGTTCACTTAGAATGTGCGTGGACAATAGAGAGCTGAATAAGCTCACAAAGAAGAACAGACACCCATTGCCGAGGATAGATGATTTATTCGATCAGTTGGTTGGTGCTTCGGTTTTCTCGCAGCTGGATTTGGCTACAGGATTTCATCAGCTAAGGGTGGCGGAAGATAGCATAGATAAGACTGTATTTAGAACTCCTGACGGTTTCTTCGTGTGGCTCGTCATGCCTTTTAGTTTGACGAATGCATCTGCATACTTCGTAGACTTAATGAGTAGGGTGTTTAGGGAGTTTCTAAACAAGTTTGTGGTAGTCTTTGTGGGTGATATCTTGATTTTCTCTAGAAGCCGGGAAGAGCATGCCCTATATCTTAGGGACGTCTTAGAGACCCTACGAGCGCATCAACTCAAAGCTAAGTTCTCCGAATGTCATTTTTGGAGAAAAGAAGTGAGGTTCTTAGGACACGTGGTCTCTAAGGAAGGGATAGCTGTGGATCCCGCAAAGCTGTGGAAGATTCCTAAGAGCGCAATAGAAGTAATAAGCTTATTAGGGCTAGCTGGTTATTATAGGAAGTTCATTAAGGATTTCGCGAAGATATCAGCCCCACTTACTCGGTTAACGAAGAAGAACTTGACTTTTGCTTGTGATGTTGACTGTGATGATGCTTTCCAACGTTTGAAGAGGGCTTTGACGACGGCTCCAGTTTTAGTTTTGCCAGATGGGAGTAAGCCATTCACTGTATATACCGATGCTTGCGGGACAAAGCTTGGCGCGGTTTTAATGCAAGAGGGAAGGGTGATATGCTATGGTGGAAGGCAGTTGAAAGTCTACGAGAAGAATTACCCTACCCACGACTTAGAGTTGGCTGCCATTGTTTTTGTCCTTAAGTCGTGGCGTCATTATTTTCTTGGCGAGAAGTTTGAGCTGTATACAGACCATGAGTCGCTAAAGTACTTGATCTCTCAGAAAGATCTAAACTTGAGGCAACAGAGGTGGATGGAGTTTTGGCATCCTACGATTTTGAGATCGCATATACCCCTGGCAAGGGTAACGCTGTAGCTGATGCCTTAACAAGAAAGAGGTTGACTTTGAGTCCTTTATTCATAGAGCGGCAGAGTTTGGAGTATATATCTACCTTTGACTTCAAACCCTCTGTCGGTTATGTACCCAGACTGTTGGCATCGCTAGAGGTACAACCTAGACTTTTGGGTCGGGTTGGAGAGGCACAGCGAGATGACCCACAGTTGGTTGAGATAGTAGGCAAGCTTATAGGAGGGGAGTTTTCAAGTCATCTTAATAGATATGCTATAGATGAGAGAGGCTGGTTGCGTAGAGATGGTAGATTTTGCGTGCCACAAGGCGAGATCTTGAGGAAGACAATTCTTGAAGACTCACATCACTCTACGATGACCATACATCCCGGTGGTGACAAGATGTATAGGGATATGAAGCAATTTTTCTTTTGGGCCGGAATGAAGAAGGACGTGGTTGAGTTCGTTTCTAGATGCTTAGTGCGCCAGCAAGTCAAGGCGGAGCAAAAGAAGCCCGGTGGTTTGCTCCACCCTTTAGAGATTCCGCTGTGGAAATGGGAAAGTGTTTCCATGGATTTTGTAGATGGGTTGCCAAGATCAAGGAAGGGTATACAGGGATTTGGGTAGTTGTAGACAGTCTTACCAAAAGTGCCCATTTTATTCCCGTTAAAAGTAGGTGGACCACCGCATGGTTAGCATCTGTTTACCTTCGAGAGATAGTTCGTCTGCACGACATACCCTTTTGCATTGTGAGCGACAGAGATCCCATTTTCACTAGCGAGTTTTGGAAGAGCTTACAAGAGGCGATTGGAACACAATTGTGCTTAAGTACCGCTTACCACCCTCAGGAGGACGACCAGACCGAGAGAGTAAATCGGATTCTAGAAGATCTTTTGAGGCTATGCATCTTAGACTTTGGAGGTACATGGGAAGAACATCTCCCATTAGTGGAGTTCGCCTATAATAACAGCTTTCAGGCTAGCATTGGCATGGCACCTTTTGAGGCTCTTTATGGAAGACCATGCCGAACACCTACTTGTTGGTGGGAATCTATAGATAAGGTTTTGCTTGGACCCGACATGATTAGGGAGACTTCGGAGAAGATAGACTTGATTCGACGGCGAATGAAGACGGTGCAGGACCGACAAAAGTCATATGCTGATAAGAGACGAACCTGTCTTAAGTTCGATGTTGGGGACATGGTTTTTATTAAGGTGTCACCGCTGAGAAACGTTGTCCGTTTTGGATCAGTAGGGAAGTTGGCAACAAGGTTCATAGGACCCTTTCCAATTACAGAGAGGATTGGGCAGATGTCGTATAGAGTGAAGTTTCCAGAGAAGCTCAGTGGTGTTCATGATGTGTTTCATGTTTCGCATTTGCGTAAGTGTTTACATGATACAGCGAAAGTGGTGGAGCCGAGCACGCTCAAAAAAGTGGAAGTAGAACGAAATGCCACGATTAGACGAGCTCCTACATGCATGCTCGGATCGGAGGTCAAAAAGCTACGCAACAAAGTGGTCAAGTTGGTTAAAATGCAATGGGGAGATGATCAAGGAGACGCGACTTGGGAGACGGAAGACAAGATGCGTACGCTGTACCCTTTCTTTTTTGAGGGTATGTTTTTAAATTCTCCTTTTTCTACTGCTTTGTTAATACTTGTCTTATCGTTTAATATGTATTTGCGATGATATCTTCGATCTTTAGTTGGGAAAAACCATATGGTAGTAAACATGTGTTTGAGACATGTTATGTTTGGTGGATGCGAATGAATGCAAGTAGTTGCTCGTGGATGTATGTACACACACATTAGGCACTAGATCAGCTCAATCACTTTCATATTGCATATAAATATGTGTGCATATTTAAATTAATGGATGTATAATGGTTGTGTTATCATAGGGATGCTGCATTTTGATGAATGGTTGTGCACACATGTAGAAATAATATGTATCGTTGGGATTCTTTCGCATAAATAATAGACGCAGGGCACTATCATGATTAGCATTAAGGAGGTCAACTGAATCAGTAGACCGCCTGATTTTGCATTAAATAAGGAACATATAACAAACTTTTTGCATATTTTCATACGACATTAGAAATCTTGTAAGGACAATGGATGCCTATGTTTGATGGTTGAGTAGATGGATGATTGGATGTTAGGATATACATTCTCCTTAACTTGGAGATTTCGGGGGCGAAATCCTTTAAGGAGGGGAGAATGTAACACCCCGTAATTTTAAATATTAAAATTAACAATTTTAAGAACACTTAACATATAGGAGAAGAATTAAGGGAAATGGGTTACGCCATTGCGTTCGTCTCGAAATTCTGCATGGAATAGATTCCAAGTTTTCGTAAATCGGACTTCGTATGAGGAAGTTATGGTCCTCAGAAGTTTCAGGAAAAATAAGTTAAAACAACTCAGATTTAAATTCAAAATTCGAATTCAAACAAAGAAGTGGGTTGGGCGGGATTTTTCCCGCTCCAAGCCAGGTCGACCAGGGGTCGACCTCTCCTATACAGATTGACCTAAAGGTCGACCTACCCCCTCGGGAAGATTTGAACTGTGACGATTTTTGACTTGTGGCTGAGTCACTAGGGCTTAGGTGGCGGTTTCTGGATAGCTCTAATTGGCCTGAACGGTTCTGGTTGCTCCTATGATAATCTAACGGCTTATATTGATCTAAACTTCTATATAAGTACGCATAGACTCAAGCTCTGAACCTAAACTAAATTAATCTCTTAGCCTCCATGCCGCTGCTGGAATAGTTCATCTTCTTCTTAAAGCTTAGGAATTGCAAGTCAGGATTCTAATACAAACGACGAACGAATTATTCTCTTCTCTAATCCGTCTTTGTGAGTACAATTTCTTTCACAAAATAATTAATAAATTAATTATGATGAGTTATAATTGGGACTATAAGAGCATGTCTGTTGAATCATGCGATTTACTTTTTGTTATCGTCTGTTGGTGAACATATGACAGTTTTGTTAACTTATGTTAGTAGATCTATTTCATATGTCCAATCACATATTTTTAACTTGATTCATTTTATGACACCAGTTTATATGCAAGTTTGGGATGTAAATCATATGCTAGTTTGTATGTGAATCTTATGCAAGTCTGTATGCGAATTATACACAAGTTTGTATGTGAATCAAGTAAATTTATACATATGCAAGTTTATATGTAAAACATGTGATATTAGTTTACATGTTTAAATTCATATGCAATTTTGTAGGAATCCATATGCAAGTTTAGGTGAAAACCATAATCACATATGCAAGTTTAGGTGAAAACCATATTCACATATGCAAGTTTAGGCAAAAACCATATTCGTACATGTAAGTTCACAGTTTCATGTTTAGATCTATATTTAGTTCAATGGCAGTACATAGTTTATGCAAATTTATGTTTTATATGTCCATTGCCCATGCAAGTTATTGGCTATGCAAATTTATGTTATAATTCTTATTTGCAATTTAGATCTATTTTATGTGTTATGCAGGTTGTGATGTTTCTTTTCTTATGAGTTAGACTATTTGCGAGTCTAACATACCTCATATTAAACGTACAAACGATGTGGGGACAATGGGAAAATATTAAATATACATACTGTGAATTGGCATAAAATAGCTTTAAAGGCATATAATTAATTTGAGACATTAATTGGTATAATTTATATACCTGAAAACTATGGACATAATTTAGGTAACAATTATGAACATAGATTAATTTGGAAATTATTGAAAATTTGAATAGGGATAATTAATTCTTGTTGGGGTGAAATAATTATGTGTAATAATAGACGCCTAAGACACGAGGTTAGACTCGTTTATGGTATAAGACTGCCCGGACCCGCCCGACAAATCCAGCAACCACAAACGGTAGTCTAATGTGAGAGGTCGAATGCATAAATTAAATGCGTAACAATTGTAAAGACGCGAGGTTAGACTCGTTTGCGGTATAAGACTGCCCGGACCCGCCCGGCAAATCCAGCAACCGCAAACGGTAGTCTAGTGTGTGAGGTCTTATAAGGTTATGGTTATAATGAATTAAGTAACACTTAACCAAGATAAACATGTGGTGGGACATGGGGGTTAAGTGGGTAACATGGGTGACATGTGAAATACGATTAGAAACACTTAACCAAATTAAAACATGTAAAAAGACATGAATAAGAAGGGGTTAAGTGGGAAATCCTAGTGGGGACCAAGCATATGTGGAAAGCTTGTGTCAAGTATAGGGACCCTTTTCAAACCAGTAACCCATTAAGTATATTTGTGAGCTCGAGCTAGGTCGAGGACGGGACACGCTTACTGAGTTTGATTGTAAGAGGTCAAAACGGGTTAGCGGTGGCAACGCAAGTCCAACGGGGTCATATGCGTGCGTGGGCATGGGCTGCTAGGTAAGACATTGTTGCATCGTGGAGATATAAGCCGTGCATCTTTAGTGGTATCGTGTTGCC
This sequence comes from Allium sativum, assembly GCA_030737875.1. Lineage (NCBI taxonomy): Eukaryota > Viridiplantae > Streptophyta > Magnoliopsida > Asparagales > Amaryllidaceae > Allium > Allium sativum. Next base: position 926,702,946 of record CM060922.1, read on the forward strand.
ACTTTGGGGTGTGATACACCCCACCGTGGGACCAGCACGGGAATCTACGAGTTAGGGAGCCAATCGCATAGGGGTAGTGGGTACAACTAGTGGAGATAGGGATAGGCGACACCTATGAAGACAGCTAGGGGTACACGGAACTTCCGTTATCATTATTATGATTATTATGTTCAGTAGGCGAGATCAAGTTTAAGGGTGACTAGTAATGGTGCAGTATAGTAATTATCCTATAGTGATCAGGAGCGCGATTAATGCCAGCATATTCCTCTTGTTTGTTTTGTCTTGCTCATTTGCTTCACAGTCATTCCTAGTTTTACCAGTTTATTCCTTATCCCAATTACTTTAATAATTGTATTGTTAAAGTTGTTGGACTCGCCAGACTTTAGGACTGACCCCCTTTGTTTACGCCTCTTTTCTTCCTCCCCCCCTTAGGTTCTCAGTGTGGGACTAGTGCTAGTGGAGCTTGATTTGGATCTCTTTCTCTCTCTTTTGGAAGTGCTTGGATTGCTAAAAATAAAGTTTAGCTTATCTCTTTTATAGCTACTTATGTTTGGGTTATACTTTTTACTTTATGTACTCAGAAAATAATTTGTCAAGATGGATATTAAGTGTACTTGGTTTTATTGTTGGTTTTTGATGTTGTTGTAACCAAACTATTTCTCCGCTGCAATAAAAGTTGTTTCAATTTTTCAAGTACCAATATATGTATCTGTCTTGTTATATTCTGTTCTATACACCAATAATCCTCCATGAAAGTTAATGCATTCCCTTTGAGTGTGACATTAATGGACGTGGGGGTGTTACATCACGTAGCTCCCCTACTTGCTTACTAAGCTCCCTCTTTTCTCTTGGAGCCATGGGGGGCACAGACAATGCAACTGGCTTTGTATTGTCCACCGAGTATATACATAAATCAATCTCGCGCCTCGGAGGCAAGCCCTAAACCTCCTCAAAACATCAGAATACTCACAAACTACTGGTACATGTCGTAGATCATCGATAGATGCATCAAGTGACTCTAGAAAACTAAGCATGCCAGACCCTCTTGGGTAACTAGAAATTTCGAGAGTCCTCTCACGGTAAGTCAGAAATTTAACGACCCTCTTCTAACAATCTAGAATGGCACCATACATGGTTAGCCAACCCATCCCTAGAGTAAAACAGTATCCCATAAAACCTGTACATATGCGTCATTCTCAAACTCGATGCCTCAATTTAACATGTTGTCAATTTCTTTTCATTTTTACATGTTAACACACCAGACCTCTCACATTAAATCAATCACTTATGGCTGCTGGATATGCCGGGCGGCTCCGGGCACACTTAAATCACAAGTTTAGACTTAACCTCGTGTCGTGGTGCTGTTTCGCATTAAACCCCTCACATTAGATTAGCCACTTGTGGTTGCTGGATATGCCGAGCGACTCCGGGAAGACTTATACCACAAGCACAATCTAACCTCGTGTCTAAGCTTTATTACCATTCCAAATTTTGTGGCATATTCATATTAGCAATTATCCTATTTTAATTATAGGTTTTCCCATGCCCCTTTTCAATTCCCATATCACTATGCCTAATATGCCCTTTTTCCAAAGTCGTAAATCAATGTATAATATTTGCCCAATTTCAATATTCACATATGTTCCAATACATGCACCAATTCAATATTCACTTATGTTCCTATTTTTGCCCAGTTTCAATATTCACGTATGTTCCAATTTATGCCCCAATTAAATATTCATATATGTTCCAATTTATGCCCCAATTCAATAATCACCTATGTTCCAATTTATGCCCAAATACAATATTCACACAATTCAATATTCACATATGTTCCAATTTATGCCCCAATTCAATATTCACATATGTTCCAATTTATGCCCCAATTCAATATTCACATATTTCAATACAAGTTATGCCCAAATTCATGTTTTTCCCAACGATTCCCAATTTCGCACGTTAGCGTATTTCTGTGCTAGGCCAAGGCTCAAAGGTCGCCTAGCTATATAAAAATAAAAAGGGAAAAGAGGGGAGAAGAGAGTCAAAAGTAGGCATAATAACGAATCAATAATTAACTGAAAGAAACATGCATAAAAATTGAATAAACATGTTATGACAAGATTTGGCATGGTGGCGATATAAACATATAAGAACAGATTTGGTGAATATGTCATAATAGAACTAATTTAGGCGATGATTCAAGATCCAATTTTTATATACATATCAAGATTGCCAATTAAATATTTAGATCTAAAAATAACATAAACTCATAGTAAATAAATCAAAGAAAATGGATCTAAATAACTGAGAAGGACACGTTGATTTCGTTGTAGAAATCTTTGAATATGTATATTCTTCTTTGAATTAATTTTGGAGAAGAACAGGCTATTTTATTTTCATTGCAACAGAGCTCCGCCGTTGCCACCATTTTTCAGATGAATAAAAACCTAGGTTTATGGTCCTATTTATAGCCTAGAATCAACGAATCTTACTTAGAAAGGTGTCCAGATACAAAACGAAGTACTTCGCCTAGACCCGCGCAAGGGGGTCGACCCTCCTTATGGAGTCGACCCCGGGGTCGACACCCCTTTAATGGGGTCGACCCTCCTTTGATGGGGTCGACACCCATGGGCGGGAAATCTGCCGCCTCCCCAAATTTCGAATTTGAACCGATTTTTGAATTTCTGGAACTAATTTTGAATTTTTGGACCCTATACACACACACACACACACACACACACACACATATATATATATATATTCTTTCGCGTATACAAACTTCAAACCTTAATAACTTCTTCATACGAAGGCCGTTTTACGCAAACTTGGTGTCTATCTTGACCAGAATTTCGAGACGGTCACAATGGCGCAGTCCATTTCCCTTAATTCTGAATATTAAATTAATTAGCCCTTAATTTGTCCTCTTTTAGTGTTGCTAAAATTACGGTGTGTTGCACATATGCTTGAATGTGACTCATCGCCACCAAAGCAAGCATGTTTATAAGCATCAGTTTACATCTCTGGCAGGCGGAATGGATTGAAAACAACTACTTTAGATTGAGTTTATATAGAAACATATGCTCAGACATTTTGATGATTTCTTGGCTTTCTTACTGCTATAGTAGTTGTTAGGAAAATTGCGCTTTTGCGAAAGCGACTAGGATCTTATTCACCCAAATACTTAAAGATGATATCTATGAAAAACAACACAGATATGAAATCATACGCGCAAACAAGATATTCCACCCAACCACCCTCTTTATTGATTCAACAATACAAATTTTGTTTACATATAATGGATCTAAAACCAAAAAAATAAACATAATTACAAGAATCAATAACATTATTGAGATAGGGAAAGAATTCTAGATGACTACAACTTTTTTTGGAGAAGGAGAACAATGAAGAACAATGGCAATCTTTGGATTAACTATTTGGGTCTCAATCCCATGCTCTTAATCCAATCCTAGATGTTGCTAATATAGGAGAATAAAAGGCCAAGGCAAATATCCAATTTTCCCCTCAGAAATATATCCAGAGTAAAATTATTCATTTCTTTCCTTTTATGATATAATCAATCAGTCGATTAACCAATCAATCAATCAATCAATCACTTAATCAATCAACCAATCAATCAAATCAATTAGTCAATTAATTAATTAATTAATCAAATCAATCAATCAATTAATCAAATCAATCTTCATTAACGTATGTGATTTCATGTCACAACTCACAACACTCCACCTTGATATGAAATCACATCACATCAAACGAACTTCCAACACCCTAGTCATCTAGCTCTTTCAACGACGCCTACTCTTAATTAAACCATTATAAACACAACCCACCGCCTGCCAAAAAAATGCATCTTCCCCCCGAAATGCATCACACAACACTAACGGTCTAAAAATGCTTGTATTACCACAAGGATCTCCACCTTGTGGATTTTCCACATCAACACCTGTCTACCAGTTGATGTGAGCCTCTTCTTTGATCACTACAGATCCCTTGAGCATCATCATCATGAAGACCCCTGTTTATACCATCAGCAGTGACCAAATTAACCTCTCTAGCTTGAGTATCATAAGTGCTACCACGGCTATACAACTGACCAAGAGAAATGAGGTTATGCAAACTCGCGGGTGCATGTTTAACTACAGATACTTCTCTCACCACGCCATCATGCATATTAAACCGGATAGATCCAATACCACAAACTATTAGCTCTACTCCATTGGTTGTTCTAATCACGTCAACATTCTTCTCATAAGAAGAAAAATACTTCACATCCTTATAAATGTGAAAAATGGCTCCCGAATCCATTTTCAAAGGATTAACTTCGCTAAATAAGACATTACAAGAAATATCACTAAAGGAAGCTGCAGCAAGACCTGCCTGTGCCTCATCACTACAATTATCACCATCCGCAACTTTCTTCTTATCCCTCTGATAAGCATGGAAATCTTTGCGTATGTGACCTTGATTATTACAATAGTAACAAGTGATAGCACCTTTACCATTAGCCCCTTTCTTCTTCCTCCTTGTATCTTTCCACGATTCCTTTGCTACCATAGCCTCACCTCGAATTGATTTCAAATCCAACCCTTTTCTCCTTAGTTCTTAATTCAAGGCTGCTTCGTACCATTTCCAAAGAGATAGCTCCACTAGCGTTGGAGTTACTCAATGAAACAACCAAAGTTTCCCAACTTTCTGAAAGCGAACTCATCAGGAAAAGAGCCAGCAACTCATCATCAAAATTGCCCTTCAGATTTGTCAATTGATTGATCACTTCTTGAAATTCATTCAGCTGCCTTGCAACAGTCTTTCTCTCATACAATCTAAGCTGAACAAGCTTTTGAACCAGAAAAGCCTTACTTGTAGCACTCCTCGACTCATACAAAGATACCAACTTGTTCCACAAATCTTTCGCGGATTCGCAACTAGCCATTTGACGGAATACCGAATCAAGGCAATCGCCTTATTATCCATCTTCTTCCACGTTCCCTCATCCGCACCCGAGGGCTTCATCTCATCTCCATCAATCGGATCACGAAGATCATTGAACCAAAGCACATCCTCCATCTTAGCCTTCCAGATCCCCCAATTTCTTCCTTCAAAAATAGTCATCTTCGGAAATGCCATCATATCCAACATAAAAAAATGCTTTTTTTTTTGCAGTCCGAAATCACTCTAAATTTTGCGATGATCTCGCTCTGATACCAACTGTTAGGAAAATTGCGCCTTTGCGGAAGCGACTAGGATCTTATTCACCCAAATACTTAAAAATGATTTCTATGAAAAACAACACAGATATGAAATTACATGCGCAAACAAGATATTCCACCCAACCACCCTCTTTATTGATTTAACAATACAATTTTTGTTTACATAAAATGGATCTACAACCAAAAAAATAAACATAATTACAAGAATCAATAACCTTATTGAGATAGGGAAATAATTCTAGATGACTACAACTTTCGTTGGAGAAGGAATACAACGAATAACAACGGCAATCTTTGGATTAACTATTTCGGTCTCAATCCCATGCTCTTAATCCAATCCTAGATGCTGCTAATATAGGAGAATATAAGGCCTAGACAAATATCCAATTTTCCCCTCATAAATATTTCCAGAATAAAATTATTCATTTCTTTCTTTCTATGATACAATCAATCAATTAACGAACCTCAATCAATCAATCAACTAGTTACTCAAAATCAATTAGTCAATTAATTAATTAATCAGTCAATCAATTAATTAAATAAGTCTTCGTTAACATATGTGATTTCATATCACAAATCACAATAGCAACAAGTGTTGTGCCTCAGATCCGATAGGATTGGATTTCTTAGGTTTCTCACTGCTGTAACAACAAGTGTAGATTTCTATCCCTATACTGCTGGCTCCATGGAGCTGGTGTGATAAGGTCAAGCCATAGTTTGGTGCACCTATAATCCAAAAACAATATCTAAAGAGTTTCTATAAGTATGAGTGGGATACATATGCAACTAGCACAACGAATAGAGAGATCCATAACCAGAAAGTAATAAAAAAGAGTGATTAACTGTTAACTTCAAGAAAAACCAAGTCAACATGTAATCATTAATGGTTAGAAATTATGTTGATACACACATGATAACAAAGATAATCCAAACAATTTTCTAGCAGAATTTAGAGGCTCGCATATTTATTTCAATTCGGCAAAAAAGATGATTAAACTTGTGCCGTGTGTGATTTTGTTTAAACATAGCCAGTCACTTTTTTTTTCTGGTGAGTGGTGAGTTTACGTGTGTTCAATAACTTATGAGCTCGTTGTGTTTCGCACAAATTTATACATATTCGCATTGTTATAGTTGGCAATAAGGAAGACATATCCGCTCAGTGTTTGGAACCTATCATAGTTTTAGACATTATTAAGATATACAGGTATCGCAGAAGTGTGAGGAGAAAAAAGAACAAATCATGTTCAGTTTATTCATATACCCTAATAACGCAAGTGCTTATTTCGCCTGCGCTAAAAGATACTTTATATCTTTTGTATTGGGCTTCGCCCATTATCTTTTGTTTGCTTTATTTCAGCTTTGAGCAGAGACTACTATTTGCAATGTATAAATATGTACACTGGCCATGTACTTTCATTATCAATCATTAAATAATATATACTCTATTACACTTTTATCGTATCAAAGCAATAAGGAAAATTCTATTTCAACCCAGCTAATTGCTGAATAGCCCCCTAAAATTATGTAAAAACAAGTAAATCCGTCATTTTGTTGAGTAGCCCCCCGTTTAATTTTTAAAAAACCAATAATACCCTTCCTTGTTGTGGATCTATGTGGAATTGTATGAAACCACGCAGGGCCACTACTAGGATACTAACCATACCCCGTAGAGGCTCTACGAGGTATGGTTAGTATCTAGTAGTGACCCTGTGTGGTTTCATACAATTCCACGTAAAGCCACTGCGAGGTAGACCGAAAATTAGAAAAAAAATATAACTGAAGAGGGGCAGTTTTGTCATTGATATTTTTTATAAAAATATGGGGCTAATCAACATTTCTCTGTGTTCAAATAAAATTTGCCAAGCAATAAAAGCCTAGTGGCACTCAGTTCTTTACATCAATATAGAAGATTCAGAAATTTGATTACTATAAGAAGGAAGAAAGGCTGTAAAAATATTCTTTTAACTTCTTAGATTAAGTTTCGTCACCCAAGTGTTGTACCTTTTCTACACCAAGTGCACTATCGTACCTTTTAGTTTTGTATCATTACTGCCTCGCCAAAGTTTTAGACATTTCAAAAGAAAACTCGACTATAGTACCTTTCTGATCATCCGATCTATTAACGTCATTTGACATGGGTCATCTGGTTGTAGTTTTGGCTTTTGACATCATTGCCATTCAAGATTCCGCCTTTTTCCCATTTCTGCATTTCTGCTTTCGCCATCTGAATATTTTCCTTCATCAACATGGTTGGCAACAATGATGTTCACAGTTCAACCACATCAAGGGTAGACACGAGTAGCGCCTTAACATCAGCTTTCACACTCGTTAAACCCAAAAGTCGCATACTTATCATCACTTTTGACGAAGAAAATTACATGCTTAGGAAGTATCAAGTAGAGTCAGCTTTAAAGGGACATAACCATCAAGAATTCATCAGAAGTGCCATCACTGTCCTTCCTATTATGACTATTGATCAATACGCAGAAGCTAAGTCGTAGTAGGGCACAACAGTGTCATTGGAAGAGCAACGCTGGAGTCATGATTTGGGTCAAAACCCTAATTTTGTTCTCGAAGTTGTATGACACGGATAGTGAGAAATAAGAAATAGCGCAGCCAAGAATATGGTGTGGATTCCCATATCATAAGAACCGATCCAAAGCTTTGAAGATCTACGGTTAGATCTTAAGTGTTGGAAGAGGTGTGAATCGGTAAGTTGTAGCAAATGAAATTTGATACGGCTATGAGCCGTATCAAATCTCCACATGCTGGTGTGCCAAATTTGCTGTTTTGGTGCAGTGTGACAAAGATGGAAGCGTAACCAATGATCAAGAATATGTGATGTATCAAAAGAAAGATAGTATACTTGCTTATTAACTACTTTCATCAAATAAGTGCGAATCTACAGTCATAAACAGCAGGAAACAACACATCATATGAAATATGGACTGCCGTTGAACATATATTCAATTCTCAATCCACCTCAAGAATTGTGCAATATTGAACCCACCTCCAAAATATCAAGAAAGAAAATATGTCAATGAATGAGTACCTAACAAGATCAAGACATCATGTTATAGATTCAGTGCTAGGACATAAGATCTCAAAAAGTGAGTAGGTTCTTTATATTATAGGTAGTTTAGACGTTGAATATGAATCAGTAGTTAACTTTATTGCCTCACAAAGAACTTTATTAGATGTTCAATGTGTGCACTCAACACGCGTAGCCTATGAAGGGAGGATTGAACATAGAAGACTCACACAAACAGATTACTCAATCAGCTACACCTTTGTCTCTAAAAAGAAGAACCGGTCAAAAACCAACACAAGACAAAACACAAATCAAGAAATTGGCATGCAAAGAGGAAATCAGTCACATAGGGGCAAAGGAAGAGGAAGATGAAATAAAAATAGTAGAGTTAAATGCCAAATTTGTGAAAAGTTTGGACATATAGCTAGTCGATGCTATTCCAGATTCAATTTTGAATATAACGCGTCAATACAAAACCAGGATGATCAAAACATACCAAGGGGAAACATGAAACAACTAAACCATTCAAGATGCAATTCATAAAATGGAAAATGCTAAGGAAGTAACACAGAGGATGTAGCCAGAAATGATGATGTTAGCCTAAATGATTGGTATTTAGATTTAGGTGCGACAAATCATGTTACTAACAACCTGCAAAATCTAAATTTGGACAATAAGAGCTACTCAGAAGTGCAATCAGTTCGAATGGGGAATTGTAAAACTGCAAGTATATCACACATTGGTGTTGGGTTTATACATGCTAAGAGACAACTTTACCTCAATAATATGTGAAGAGTCCCAACTATAAAGAAAAACTTGTTAAGTGTCTCAGAATTTACCAATGATAATTATAACGTCTACTTTGAGCTTCACCCAAAATTTTGCCTATTTGAGAATCTAATTAATAATAATATCTTGTTACAGAGTAGTCTTAATAATGGACTTTACAAATTTAGCAATATAAGACTGTGGCTGGAACTAGTGACGAAAATTATTGGTATAATATTCAAATTGATGTAAAAAATAATAGTAGTTTATTTGATTCTCAGCATTGAAAATTGGGATATCCTAGTTTAAAAACTATAAAACAAGTATTGCTTGATAATAAAATTATAGTTGAGAAAGTACTTGGGTTCATATATGTTCACTCATTGCCAAATAGGTAAAAGTCATAAGTTGCCATTTTTTGACTCAGAAACTATGTATAGTGATCCGCTTGAATTAATTGCAGCAGATTTGTGGGGACCATCTCCACTTATGACAGATCAAGGCTACAGGTATTATATATCCTTTGTGGATTCTTATAGGAGATATACATGGATATTCTTTCTTAAGTCAAAATCAGGTACATATAATGCAACACTTCAATTTATCAAGTTGGTCAAAAACACAAATCAGTAGTGTTGTGGAAGATCTATAAACTGATGGTGGGCAAGAGTTCAAGCCACTAAATAAATACTTTAGTTTTTTTTAATAATAATAATAACATACCAAAAGGGAGAATCAAGCCATTCTCCAACGGCTCACAAAAATGATTTCTGAATAACAGAAACCGTGCACACATAAACTAGAGATAAAACCGATATACAACAAAAGGTAAAAAGCAATAAACAAAGGAAAGACATCCCCAATCAAAACCTCTGACGAATCAGAAGGATCGTCAGCATACAAAGGAACGACGATGAAACCAATTCTCCAATAGAAGAAGAGCTCAAGATCAGTGGACATGTCTCCAAGAAAGCTAATAAACCATCGCTGAGAAAACCTCATAGTCATCGAAGTAACTCTGACAACTCTAGATCTGTTTGCTTCCATAGCTCCCACAAAAGTTGGGCCCCAGAACCCATAAGTCGTTCGGTCTTCCAAGACTCCAGCAAAACCTGCTCCAGGATCCGTAGACAGAAGGATCCACCAAGCTCCAAGCAGTTCGAACCTAGGACCTAAAATCTGAACAACTAACAAACGTCATAAGTACCGGGGGGGGGGGGATGTTGAGGGGAGTAATGGGAAAGGGGGAGAAAAGGAGATAATAAAATCAAAAGGATATAAAGAAAAAAGGAAAGACAAAAGAAGTACCAAACACAATAAAAAGACAAACAGGAGACAAAAACTAAAACAGGACATCCAAAATCAACCGATGCCCGTCCTTAGATTGGCCGTGTACGGTAAAATATCAAAGGTAACGACCAATCTCCTAGGGCGGGCATCTAAGACTCCTCTGAAAGGACGGCCCCGAAATGCTAGGTACACATCATTCCGAACTTTCCGGATAATCGACGGAGGATCCATTGCCACTTCGTCAAAACTGCCTTGTCCTGGAGCACCATATGTGACAACAGATAAGACAAGGAATCAGACGAAATAGAATAGACCGAAAGGATTTACTAGAGTTCCCAGGCCACCAGAAACTCAGCAAACCTTCCAACGAGATGGCATTACCTCGGCAACCCATCAGGTTCCCGAAGTAATTCCAAACAGCTCTAGCACAGGCACCGGAGATTAACAAGTGAAAAGAGGACTCAGTGCGTCCAGCATTGCAACACCTGCATCTGGACACAAGTGGGATGCTGATACGCTGAATGTTCTCGTCTATTGGTAAACCATCATGCAGTGTTTTCCACATAAACAGAGAAACCTTTGGCGGAATTCAGACATTCGAGATAAAGCTGAAAACAAGAAGATGTGGACCAGGCGTTCGCACTGTTTCCCACGCAGCCTTGAAAGAGAAAGAAGTGCCATCCCAAATGGTACCATCCCCATGGCCATCCATAATTGCCTTCACGGATTGCATACGTTTCCATGTCTCACTAGCGTAAGACGGGATACCGATGTAATTCGTGGTTGCTAGCCTACGATACTTGGCATGGAGAAACGTCGCCCAAAGGGAGTTGTTCGCTCCAAACCTCGACCATAGTTTACAAGCAAAGGCCACATAGATGTCCTTTGGATTACGGAGGCCAAGACCTCCCTCACTTTTGGGATGACAAATGATGTTCCAAGAAATCCAGTGATGTCGAGAAACATTGTTCTTATTGCCCTAGAAAAAGGAAGAGGCCAAAGAATGGAAGGAGCGGAAGAAGGAATCAGTGGGTGTCATAGCAGTAAAGTTATGAGAACCCATGGAGCCAAGGACAGACTTTATGAGAACAAGTCTACCAGCCTGCGAGATGAGGGAAGCATTCCACCTAATAATCTTACCCCTAACTTTGTCAGTTAGGGGATCGAAAATGGCGTTGTGCTTCCTACCTTGATATAGTACTATACCAAGATAAGGAAGCGAAAGGGAAGTAGCCTTAAAGCCAGAGGTAGATTCGATCCAGGAGGATCTTAACGAAGAAAGATCTTTAGCTGGCACAAAACAGCTTTTGGCGGAGTTCACGAGTTGCCCGGAACAATTCTCGTACCTTCTAATAAAACCTAGAAGACAGCGAATAGACTAATGAGAACCATTCGTGAAAATGATGATGTCGTCAGCAAAAGATAAGGTGGACATGAAAGGGTAACCCCTCGGGATATTGAACCTGTGGATCTTCCCAGCTATCGTAAGAGAGTGGAGTCCGCGAACAAAAGCCTCGGCAGCAATGACGAAAAGGGAAGGGGACAGGGGATCTCCCTGCCGGAGACCTCTACCGGACTTGAAATACCTGGTAGCCGAGCCATTAATGAGGATGGAAAACTAACAGTTGGAGATAAGCCTCCAGATGACATCGATAAGGGGTTCCGGGAAACCGAAAGCCCTGAGAACCTTGATGATGAAGAACCACGACATGCGGTCGTAAGCCTTAGCCATGTCTAGCTTGACGACCACATTAGAGCCTCGTACCTTCTTGTTAATCTGAGATATCAGCTCCTGGGCTAAAAGGACGTTATCAGTGATAAGTCGTCCTTTTACGAACCCAGCCCGCGAAGAAGAAATAAGGCGCTCAAGAAACGGAGCTAGCTTAGAGGTTAGGACCTTAGAAATGACCTTGTTCGAGAAGTTACACAAGCTGATAGGACGGAAATCCGAACAGGAGGAAGGATGATCACTCTTTGGGATGAGAACTAAATTGGTGGAAGTCCAACCAGCGGGGAGATCTTCACCAAAGAAGAAGGACGGAACGGCGAGACAAAAGTCCGCCTGAATGATAGGCCATGCACTCCTATAAAAAACCCCGTTGAAACCATATGGCCCACTCGCACTGTCCTTGCTTAGAGCAAATACGCAAGCACGTATTACTTCCAAATTAGGGGGTGCGGCTAGGTCAGAGCTGTCCGACGGAAGGATCAATCTAAAGATGAAAGCTAGAAGGGATGGGTCAGGCGACAAAACCAAGGGAAAGGAGAGGAAGGATTGGAAGTGGGATAGAAGAGTATCATTGACTTCACTAGGAGAGGAAACCAAAGAAAGATCTGGGCGACGAATCTGACGGATGGTGAGAAGACTATTCTTCTTACGAATAGTCGAGTGAAAGAACTTAGAGTTCATATCTCCAGCCACAATCCACTTGATTCTAGCTTTCTACCGAAGGTGGTCATGTTCGATACGAAGTTCAGAGGAGAAAGCGAGCTGGGCCAACGCCCACGCTTCCTTATGGACAGCATTAGGCTCCTCATCAAAAGCTGCTTCTGCTAGGATAAGAATTTCTTCAGCCGCTCTGACACGGTCGAAAATATTCTTGAAAACCAACAGATTCCATGCTTTTAGACATGTCTTAAGCCTTTTCAGCTTGCGAGAGAAGGCAACACATGGGGTACCACTCACCGGGGATAACCAGGAGTCAGAACAACTCTGAGGAAGGAATGGTGAGAACGCCACATGCTTTGGAACCTGAAGGAGGACGGGCCGGACAGGGAGCGGGGGGAACAACTAAGGAGCATTGGGGCATGGTCGGAAAAGGTGCGATGCAGACGGGTGATATAAAACAAGAAAGGAAGACTAAACCAACCCTCAGAAGCGAAGATTCTGTTTAGCCTAGACAGAATCCGGTTAGGGCCTTCTTGGTTGTTACACCAAGTGAAAGCCGACCCAACAAAAGGCACTTCTAAGAGACCTGATTGAACGATGAAAGCGTTGAAATCTGCAACCACCAAACGGTTAATGACATTTTGTAATGACCCGCATTGGCAGAGGTATTATAATTTATTTATTTAATTATACAAAAGGTGATTATAAGGATTTCATGGTCGTGGAAATAAATAATGTTGAATATTTAATTAAAATAATAAATTGAATAATATATTTAATTCTGAAATAATCAGAATTGGCTGAAATGACGATATGGTGTGAACTGGATCATCGGTGATATTTAATTCAGTTTAGAATTGAATTTGAATAATGAATATATTATTTAAACGACAATTTGAACGTATAATTATATTATAATTAAAATTGAGCTTGAAATGGCCCTGTAGTTCGCGATTTGGCGATTTGAACTTTAATTGAAAGTACATGATTCATTTTAAATAGGATTTCTGTGAAACAAGAAAAGTGTGGAGCTGGTGGAGTATATTTTTCTAGTGGAAGAGAAAATTCAGGATTTTGTCGTGTAGATTTTGAGATATGTCCAAGTCAAATTTTAAAATAGTCGCTATAGAATCGTTTACCGACCGTAACGGTTTATTTGATATAACTAGAGATGGGGTTTGAATTTAGACAAGGTTCTTTTGATACATAACGATAATTTAATTTTTATAATTTTTCTGTAGTTTTTAATTAATTAAATAAGTAACTTTTTATTTGGAGTATTTTGTACACTGTAATCAACATTTTGGGGTTTCACAATATGAGTTAATCTACCGGTATTATTATATTTTTGGGATCGTAACACCTCGTTGGACACAACCGTATTTTGTTTTCTGTTCGTAGCAGTTCATATGCGTACGGAGTTTGATATGGTAGGTTACCTTAACTTTTGTCTAAAGCAAACACAAGGCATGAAGCTGACCATGTTACCTGTCCTCTAGCTACTAAGGAATTAAGCTAGTCGACTCCCCATGTACCACATATTTTAACCCAGTTAAGTAAGCGGGTAGGTACACACTCACGTGTATAAAATAATACCATATATATGTATGATACCCAGTGTGAATACGTGTGTCTCTCTACCTCAAAGCCAATAGCCTATAGCATATCCTTAGTGCTTCCTTCTCAGTTATAAATACCATCATAAAGGCGTTCATTTTCGGCCATCCCAGTTCGAACAGAACAAATGAAGGTGTTGGGCATGCTATGTTTATGGTACAGAGGAAGCTTCTCTAGTGATTGTTTGGGTGCGTTCGTTACTGGGTAGTGTTGATAGCATTACTATGGACAGGGAAGTAGGGCAGAGATCGCGACTTGGGAGGTAGTAGGAGGCCAAGTCCATTGGGATTGAGATGGGTGTAAATGGAGCTGAATTGGTGCACTGTGGTGGGGTGAGTCTTAAAACGTAAGGTCCAGGTCTGTGTTAAAGCGGTAGGACTGTAGGAGTAGCATCAGGGAAGAGGAATAGTTCATGCGTGTGCATGTTTATACAAGGGTTGTTGTAGTGTTGTAGAGGAAATGAGTGTACTGGAGTTGGCAAATATAAAAGGAGAGGGGAGCGAAGCAGGGTGTTCACATGTGGGAAAGTGGGGTTTGAGGTGCTCACGTATGGGGATGGCCATATATTTAAGCATACGGGAGGAACCTGGGAACGACAAGGTGCAGGAGAAAAAGGAATGTAGGTGTACATGTTTAAGGGGTGCGAACTTAATGAAGATGGTACGGATCAGTAGAGGATTGAGAGGAGATGTTAAAGGTATGGCTCATTGAGATTTGTGTTAAAAAAAATAGTAGAGAAGGAGGGAGGCTTAAAGTATCAGCATGGTGTGTTTGGGTTTACTGGAGCATGGAAAAATCGTTGGGGGAAGAAAGGGCTATTGGACGGATCCGGTATTAGTGGTTTTGGGCCGAAGTTGTATACGAAATTTGAACGGTCGGATCCGTTGGGATCGTATGGAGGAGGGCTACACACTGGAACTGACTGAGAGTGGATTAGTGCTTGTTACAATTTATTGCAAAATAAATTGTCCATCTAAATCAAGTGACAATTATCGTTATTAACGATGATCGTCCAATGTGAGTAAATCTCACTAACTCTGAACAATTTATAATTTCATGTTGTATTTTTAGAACTGTTAAATATTGGCTGATTGACTGTGTGTTGATTGTTTGATTGAACTGCTAGTCAGTTAGTTGAATTTCTATATTGATTCTGTTTAACAGAATATATCATATGGAACTGAAAGTGATGTTATCTATATTGTTTAACATCTGTGATGCAGGGAGATAGGTTGGAGGAATCCGACTGGATTCCTCAACATTTATTTTATTGTTTTTCATATATTATGATATATGATGTGATATATAATCTGTTATGGATTATGTGTGTTGAAATGACATTGATCATTGTTATTCGATATTTTTAATATCAGAAAAGACCCTGGGATGTAAAAAGAATTATTTCAATGTATATTGAAATAAAGGAATTTTATAAAATCAATAGTTTTTATAAAAAGGAAATATTTCGAAAGTAAATAAAAGGAAAATGTTTATAAAACAAATAGAGTTTTATAAAAGGAAAAAATGTTGATAAAACAAATAGAATAAAATAAAGGAATATTTATTTAGGAAATAAATAGGATTTTAAAAGGAGTTAATCAAACGTAGTTTATCAAAAGGAGTCAATCAGACATAGTTATATAGGATAAGTTACCATTTTGCACGACTGCTAGCGAAATTCGTAGGGCTGCAGATAGCCTACGGCGGCTGGATGTTTCCTGAGGGAATCAGGCGTAACCATTGTGATCGCTGCGATCTAGAGTCAAGCGAATGGAGTTATATCGAATATAATTATTCGAAATAAAGTTAAAACATATATTAGTTATTCGTATTAGAATAAATCGATCAGAGTTAATCGATGTTAGTTAATCGATTAGAGTTAAAGTAAAAGGAGTTAATTGATGTTAGTTTAATCGATTAGAGTTAAAGTTAAAAGGAGTTAATCGATGTTAGTTAATCGATTAGAGTTAAAGTAAAAGGAGTTAATCGATGTTAGTTTAATCGATTAGAGTTAATGTAAAAGGAGTTAATCGAATATAGTTTATTCGAAAGGAGTTAAGTGAAATGAGTAAATTAATAGCGTTAGTCAAATAGAGTTAATCCAATAGTGTTAGTCCAATAGAGTTAATTGATAAGGGTTAATCGAATAGAGTTAAGTGAAAAGAGTCAATCGAATATAGCTATTCGAAGGAGGGTTAAGTAAGGAAGTTAGTAAAAGGAATATAAAGTGAATTTTGCCTATTCCAAAGTTAGAAATGTGGTTCAGTTAAGGTCTGAGAGGTAGTTCTACCCCAACTTGATTGGCTTCGTTTTTAACTAAGGAATAGTTAAGGTTCGGCAGTAAAGGAAATGGTTTGAATTGGCATAGCGATGTTTGTTTAAACATCTGTCTAAGTCCAATGAAGGAGTTCTGGATATGTTTTCCAAATAAGAACCAGAAATGTTTCCGGATATAGGAAAACAAGAAATGGAAATGTTTTCCAATGGTAATAACATATATTTTCTAAATTTAGAAAATAAGAAATGAGGAATATAGGGAAACAGGAGATGAAAAATGAACTAAGGAGATAAATGTTAAATGATGTTTGATTGATAGAATTTCCATCTGGAAATAATATCATTGTTTGCACACGTGTTTTTCTTCGATAGTTAAATCACAGACTATCGAAGTTTTTGGCCATGTTAACGTTGTTAATATGGAGAGACCGGTTGGATTATTATCCAAAGAACCACTCTGTATTGGCATAAGCGTTGCGAATCATATATGCCAAAGGAAATTGAAGATGGAGTTATGCAAGGGCTATCCTGTTTACAGAATAGTGCCTTCAGTTCATCCTGTTCCTGGATGACTTGTATGGACGGATGTCTGACAGAGTATTTCCAGACGATCACGTATATTGATTTCTCCAACCGCACCAAGAGTGGAAGCGGAGAAGGAAACTTCTTTTAGCTAACACATAATGTATGGTTGAGGACGACAATCGGTGATTTGATGGATTTGACGATGTTGCATTCAAAGTGAATCTGGTGTGATGATAAAGCGTAGCTTCTAGCCTCACATCCGGTAAATGACAGAAATTAGGCAGGCAGCATGGCTAAGTCGGTTGCACCGAAGTAGGGTGTATAATCACCTGATCTAGAGTTCCATTTACTTCTAAAAATCTATTGTTGATGCTGTCCCATTTGGGAAACGGTTGCTGATCCCAACCGTTGGTGATATACATTCGATACACTCAAGCAAAATGAGTGGTCGGTCATGTGTGGCCGGGTTGCAAGATGTTCTTGTTGAACCCAGTGTATTCCTCTCTAGAGGTACACTAGCGAAAGGTGGTTCCATACCTTGTCATAGTTGGAAATCCATTACCCAATACGTGCTTGCGGTTTTGATTGTATACTATATATGTAGAGCGTGAGATGAAAGCGTTTCTGCTAGATTATTATTATATTGTGTTGATAGACATTATTATAATATCAAAAGGTTTTTGATATAAAGATATTTGGATTCTCATAAGGGAAAAACCCGTTCCGTTATACGGCGTGGTCTTATGAGATATCGATTACCTGTTTGAACTGTTTTAAAATGTTTACTCACACCAGTCCCATGGCTGACCCGGAGTTTATTTTGTTGTTTTCCCTAAACTCTTGGGTGCCTAAATTTTTATGGGCAGTCAAGTAGTCGGAATTTACAGATACACTGGAAGAGCTAGGAGCAGGAGGCTTCAGGATCATATAGCTATAGTTATTTCCGCTGTGTTGTAAGTGTTGTACTTTGATAATGATATGTATATTCAAGTACATATTTGTATTTCAAAGTTATGTTATGAAATATATTTATTCGTTCCGTTGTGAGATTTGCGTTACTCTGATGTTGTGTTCTTCTTCTTCTTCTATTCTAATTTTCTATCTTATCTTTCCTCACCCTCTAATTTCTTTCATTAATGACTGGTATTTTTCGATGTTTGGTTAGTCATCATTGAGTTTATGGCGATAACCAAAGTCGACAAAATCCCGGGTCATTACAGTTGGTATCAGAGCTTAAGTTAAGTGAATTACCTTGGCTCTGTGGCGTGACTCGGTAGAGATAGGTTTAGTAATACCCTAGACTGAGATTGAGTGTATGTATACGAGTGGACGTATTTGTTATTGATATAAAAATTGTTTTATATTGTGGAGATTTATTGGTTGAGTTGTTTATGGGTTATGATCGATCAGTTTGATCCACTGTATCGGTAGGAGTTACTAAACACTTGAATACGATGGGTTGTCACGATATGTTTTGAAAAGAGGGTAAATTAAAATAAGTTACCCAAGGTATATCTCAATATAGAGAAGATATATATACCAAAATTATAATATAATGGATATATTGGTTGTTATTATAATCGAGTAAGATTATAAATTAAATGGTTATGTAAATAACCAATCAGAATACATATAAGTGAAATACGTGAAATCAGATGAGTTAAATCTGAAATTTTAAACCAGAAATTGAGTTAAAACTCTAAAGAATTGTATAAGTGTTTGTAAATGGATTTGGATTATAAGTAAGGAAAATTTAAGATCCTGGGAGATTTTAAATTGTTTTACAAGCAGTGTGAATTATATTTTGAAATGAATTTCAAAGTGGAAATGTTTAGAAATGGTTTTATAGTATTGAACTCACTTCGATCGCTGGAAAATAGATTCCGATGATGACAGCTGCATCATCAGTATTCATTTTCGAGTTTTAAGTGACGAATTACTACCAGAGATACTCTTTTGAATTTGTTTTGGGAAAGACAACTAGTGTTGTATTTCAAATTGGGATTTATAATATAGAATTTGAAATAATAAAATTTGAATTTTTAAATAGATTTGAAATATTAACTTGTTTTAAAAGAAATAAAACGAGAAGTCCCTTTATAAACGAAGTTTATAAATAGTTCTTTTATAAACGAAGTTTATAAATGAAGTGAAAAGGATTATCATTGGATAATTCAGAAATAAAAATATAAGTGTGAAATTGAAAGGGAAATCTATTTTCCAAAGATAGAAATATCGATTTCAAAAGGAATTGAAATCGATACTTATTTAAAGGAATTTGAATAAAGGAAGTTCAAACATAGAATTTAAATAATAAAATTCAAAGGGGTTTGAATATAGAAATTCAAATGAGATTTGAATAAAGAAGATTTAAATAATGGAAAATTGAATATAGAATTCATATAGAGCAATAATATAGTTTGAATATAGAAATTCAAATGGAAAATTGAATATAGAATTCAAATGGAATTCAAATATAGGATTTGAATATATGGAAATTAATATAGAATTCAAATAGATTGAAATGGAATTTGAAAATAGAATTTCAAAATAGAATTTGAAAAAGGAATTTGAATATAGAATTCAAATAGAGTTGAAATGGGAATTGGAATATATAATTCAAATGGAATTCAAATATAGGATTTGAATATCGAAAGTGAAATGGAATTTGAATATAGAAATTCAAATGGAATTTGAATATAGAATTCAAATGGAATTTAAACTATAGAATTTGAGTAGAATTAGAATAGTAATTGATATATAGAATTTGAATAATAGAAGTGATATAAAATTTGAATAGAAATTGAATAGAATTAACTAAGTCGAAGAGGAATTAGTTAATCGAGTTTTGAATTTGAAGTTGAACTTTGAAACGTGAATTGGATTTGTAATGGATATTCGAAATCGAATATAGAACTTAAATTTGAAATTTGGATTCAAATTAGTTAATAAGCAAGTTAAAATATATTTGAACATGTCATGTTCAAATATAAAAGTGAAATAGACTAAAGAGTTAATTAACAAATTAATTAATAAATTGAGTTAAAACGACCAGGTATAGTTAAAACAGATTGGGAAGGTATAAATATAAATGAGATAGGTATGGATAAGGTATGAAGGTATATAAATAGAATGCTCGACGGAAAGGTATGTATTTAATTCATATATGAGACTTTATGCGCCGTATCGGCTAGCCGCTTGGCTTTTTCTTTTTCTTTTGGATTGGTGAGGGCCATGGGAGGCTATTTGAAATATCTCGATGCTCCTGGTACAAAGGAGGTTATGGCGAATTTTTTCGGGAATTTAAGGAGTTAGAATATTTTTAAGATAATTTGATAGTTAGAAATCAACGTATCGATATATATATATATATATATATATATATATATATATAAGTCGATAAGGAAACGAACTTAGAAATAGCATAGTAAAATCAAAAAGGAAGACTAAGAATAAAATCTAGTAAGAATAGAAAGAGGAAGCATATACGTGTTTAAAAGTGGATAAATAGTTGTATGGTATCGATTATTCGAGTAAGTAGTCATATCTGCTTTGACGTTATAAATGTTATTCAGTCAAGGTCTGAGAGGTAGTTATACCCCAACTTGATTGATTTCATTATTAACAAATAAATAGTAAGATTTCAGGCTCGAAGATCAATGTTGAATAAGAGTTAGTTGAATATAGTATTTGGGTTGTCGTAACGATGTTTTACACAATATCCGTTTTAACCCAAATAAGTGTAAACTTGGAAATAGAATAAAGGATATTTACTAAGTATAGAAATAAACGAGATCGGTAAAGAGAAAAGTAATTGGAATAATTTCCAATTATAAATAGCATATATTGTCTAAAGTTTAGAAAATAAAGGAAGGCGATATTCGAAAATGTTTTCCAAATAACATAAAAGGCCAATATGGTTATTGGAAATATTTGGTTAATAAATATTGATAAAGAAATAGAGAAATGATTTAACTAATGGAATATTAATTAAGGGCTCAGTGACATGTTCAAAAGGAAAAATTTGATTTTTTTGAAAAGAGTAAACTGTTTAAAAACTCCCAGGGAAAGACTGTTTGAAATAAAAACAAATTTAACAGAAATTTGTGAAAGAAAATTTGAATTAAAGTAAAGCCAGTTAAAGTGGTAACTGAGATTGAATTAGAATGATATCAAGACAAATTGGATTGTGAGATTCAAATTTGAAGTGTAATGTGATAATCAAGTTAAGAGTTGGGAATCGAGAAGAAACTCGAGTTGAAATGATATTTGGCTCGGATATAAGTGAATGGTTGTGTCGTGGATAAAAGCAGATTGGAATTTGATTGGGATAACACTTGTATCCGCTGAATTGATAGCATATGGAAGTGATAGAGTTGATATGCCGAAAAAAGGTACAAGTTTATATTTCTATTGGATATAAGATTTATGAGCCGAATTTGGCAAGCCGCTTGGCTGTTTGGTTTTCTTTTGGGTTGGAGAAGGCCCAGAGAGGCGAGTTGGAGTTTGACCGATTGACCAGTACAAAGGAGGTGCTGGCAAAATTTTTCGAAAAGTTAAGGAGTTAGAAAATTTCCAGGATTTTTGGAAATTTTCGTTGATAAGAATTAATTAATAATTTAATTGAAATTAAATTGGTTCAGTTGAAACTGAAGTTAAGAAGTGAACAAATATGTTCTAACCAGTCGATAGGGTCGTCCTCTACCTTTTAGCAATTTCGAGGACGAAATTATTTTAAGTGGGAAAGATTGTAATGACCCGCATTGGCAGAGGTATTATAATTAATTTATTTAATTGTATAAAATGTGATTAGAAGGATTTCATGGTCGTGGAAATAAATAACGTTGAATATTTAATTAAAATAATAAATTAAATAATATATTTAATTCTGAAATAATCAGAATTGGCTGAAATGACGATATGGTGTGAACTGGATCATCAATGATATTTAATTCAGTTTAGAATTGAATTTGAATAATGAATATATTATTTAAATGACAGTTTGAACGTATAATTATATAATAATTAAATTCAAGCTTGAAATGGTGCTGTAGTTCGCGATTTGGCGATTTGAACTTCAATTGAAAGTACATGATTCGTTTTAAATAGGATTTCTGTGAAACAAGAAACCTGTGGAGCTAGTGGAGTATATCTTTCTAGTGGAAGAGAAAAATCAGGATTTCGTCGTTTAGATTTTGAGATATGTCCAAGTCAAAATTTAAAATAGTCGCTATAGAATCGTTTACCGACCGTAACAGTTTATTCGATATAACTAGAGATGGGGTTTGAATTTAGATAAGGTTCTTTTGATACATAAAGATAATTTAATTTTTATAATTTTTCTGTAGTTTTTAATTAATTAAATAAGTAACTTTTTATTTGGAGTATTTTGTACCCTGTAATCAACATTTTGGGGTTTCACAATATGAGTTAATCTACCGGTATTATTATATTTTTGGGATCGTAACACCTCGTTGGACACAACCGTATTTTGTTTTCTGTTCGTAGCAGTTCATACGCGTACGGAGTTTGATATGGTAGGGTACCTTAACTTTTGTCTAAAGCAAACACAAGGCATGAAGCTGACCACGTTACCTGTCCTCTAGCTACTAAGGAATTAAGCTAGCCGACTCCCCATGTACCACATATTTTAACCCAGTTAAGTAAGCGGATAGGTACACACTCACGTGTATAAAATAAGACCATATATATGTATGATACCCAGTGTGAATACGTGTGTCTCTCTGCCTTAAAGCCAATAGCCTGTAACATATCCTTAGTGCTTCCTTCTCAGTTATAAATACCATCATAAAGGCGTTCATTTTCGGCCATCCCAATTCGAACAGAACAAATGAAGAAGGTGTTGGGCATGCTATGTTTGTGGTACGGAGGAAGCTTCTCTAGTGATTGTTTGGGTGCGTTCGCTACTGGGTAGTGTTGACAGCATTACTATGGACATGGAAGTAGGGCAGAGATCGCGACTTGGGAGGGAGTAGGAGGCCAAGTCCGTTGGGATCGAGATGGGTGTAAATGGAGCTGAATTGGTGCACTGTGGTGGGGTGAGTCTTAAAACTTAAGGTCCAGGTCTGTGTTAAGGCGGTAGGACTGTAGGAGTAGCATCAGGGAAGAGGAATAGTTCATGCGTGTGCATGTTTATACAAGGGTTGCTGTAGTGTTGTAGAGGAAAGGAGTGCACTGGAGTTGGCAAATATAAAAGGAGAGGGGAGCGAAGCAGGGTGTTCACATGCGGGAATGTGGCGTTTGAGGTGCTCACGTATGGGGATGGCCATATATTTAAGCATACGGGAGGAACCTTGGAACGATGAGGTGCAGGAGAAAAAGGAATGTAGGTGCACATGTTTAAGGGGTGCGAACTTAATGAAGATGGTACGGATCAGTAGAGGATTGAGAGGAGATGTTAAAGGTATGGCTCGTTGAGATTTGTGTTAAAAAATAGTAGAGAAGGAGGGAGGCTTAAAGTATCGGCATGGTGTGTTTGGGTTTACTGGAGCACGGAAAAATCGTTGGGGCAAGAAAAGGCTATTGGACGGATCCGGTATTAGTGGTTTTCGGCTGAAGTTGTATACGAAATTTGAACGGTCGGATCCGTTGGGATCGTATGGAGGAGGGCTACACACTGGAACTGACTGAGAGTGGATTAGTGCTTGTTAAAATTTATTGCAAAATAAATTGTCCGTCTAAATCAAGTGACAATTATCGTTATTAACGATGATCGTCCAATGTGAGTAAATCTCACTAACTCTGAACAGTTTATAATTTCATGTTGTATTTTTAGAACTGTTAAATATTGGCTGATTGACTGTGTGTTGATTGTTTGATTGAACTGCTAGTCAGTTAGTTGAATTTCTATATTGATTTTGTTTAACAGAATATATCATATGTAACTGAAAGTGATGTTATCTATATTGTTTAACATCTGTGATGCAGGGAGACAAGTTGGAGGAATCCGACTGGATTCCTCAACATTTTTTTTTCATATATTGTGATATATGATGTGAAATATAATCTGTTATGGATTATGTGTGTTGAAATGACATTGATCATTGTTATTCGATAATTTTAATATCAGAAAAGACACTAGGATATAAAAAGAATTATTTCAATGTATATTGAAATAAAGGAATTTTATAAAATCAATAGATTTTATAAAAAGGAAATATTTCAAAAGTAAATAAAAGGAAAATGTTTATAAAACGAATAGAGTTTTATAAAAGGGAAAAATGTTGATAAAACAAATAGAATAAAATAACGGAATATTTATTTAGGAAATAAATAGGATTTTAAAAGGAGTCAATCAAACGTAGTTTATTAAGAGGAGTAAATCAGACATAGTTATATAGGATAAGTTACCATTTTGCACGACTGCTAGCGAAATTCGCAGGGCTGCAGATAGCCTATGGCGGCCGGATGTTTCCTGAGAGAATCAGGCGTAACCATTGTGATCGCTGCGATCTAGAGTCAAGCGAATGGAGTTAAATCGAATATAGTTACTCGAAATAAAGTTAAAACATATATTAGTTATTCGTATTAGAATAAATCGATCTGAGTTAATCGATGTTAGTTAATCGATTAGAGTTAAAGTAAAAGGAGTTAATCGATGTTAGTTTAATCGATTAGAGTTAAAGTTAAAAGGAGTTAATCGATGTTAGTTAATCGATTAGAGTTAAAGTAAAAGGAGTTAATCGATGTTAGTTTAATCGATTAGAGTTAAAGTAAAAGGAGTTAATCGAGTATAGTTTATTCGAACGGAGTTAAGTGAAATGAGTAAATCAGTAGCGTTAGTCAAACAGAATTAATCCAATAGTGTTAGTCCAATAGAGTCAATTGACAAGGGTTAATCGAATAGAGTTAAGTGAAAAGAGTCAATCGAATATAGCTATTTGAAGGAGGGTTAAGTAAGGAAGTTAGTAAAAGGAATATAAAGTGAACTTTGCCTATTTCAAAGTTAGAAATGTTGTTCAGTTAAGGTCTGAGAGGTAGTTCTACCCCAACTTGATTGGCTTCGTTTTTAACTAAGGAATAGTTAAGGTTCGGCAGTAAAGGAAATGGTTTGAGTTGGCATAGCGATGTTTGTTTAAACATCTGTCTAAGTCCAATGAAGGAGTTTTGGAAATGTTTTCCAAATAAGAACCAGAAATGTTTCCGGATATAGGAAAAAAAGAAATGGAAATGTTTTCCAATGGTAATAACATATATTTTCTAAATTTAGAAAATAAGAAATATGGAATATAGGGAAACAGGTGATGAAAAATGAACTAAGGAGATAAATGTTAAATGATGTTTGATTGATAGAATTTCCATCTGGAAATAATATCATTGTTTGCACATGTGTTTTTCTTCGATAGTTAAATCACAGACTATCGAAGTTTTTGACCATTTTAACGTTGTTAATATGGAGAGACCGGTTGGATTATTATCCAAAGAACCACTCTGTATTGGCATAAGCGTTGCGAATCATATATGCCAAAGAAAATTGAAGATGGAGTTATGCAAGGGCTATCCTGTTTACAGAATAGTGCCTTCGGTTCATCCTGTTCCTGGATGACTTGTATGGACGGATGTCTGATAGAGTATTTCCAGACGATCACGTATATTGATTTCTCCAACCGCACCAAGAGTGGAAGTGGAGAAGGAAACTTCTTTTAGCTAACACATAATGTATGGTTCAGGACATCAATCGGTGATTTGATGGATTTGACGATGTGGCATTCAAAGTGAATCTGGTGTGATGATAAAGCGTAGCTTCTAGCCTCACATCCAGTAAATGACAGAAATTGGGCAGGCAGCATGGCTAAGTCGGTCGCACCGAAGTAGGGTGTATAATCACCTGATCTAGAGTTTCATTTACTTCTAAAAATCTATTGTTGATGCTGTCCCATTCGGGAAATGGTTGCTGATCCCAACCGTTGGTGATATACATTCGATACACTCAAGCGAAATGAGTAGTCGGTCATGTGTGGCCGGGTTGCAAGATGTTCTTGTTGAACCCAGTGTATTCCTCTCTAGAGGTACACTAGCGAAAGGTGGTTCCATACCTTGTCATAGTTGGAAATCCATTACCCAATACGTGCTTGCAGTTTTGATTGTATACTATATATGTAGAACGTGAGATGAAAGCGTTTCTGCTAGATGATTATTATATTGTGTTGATAGACATTATTACAATACCAAAAGGTTTTTGATATAAAGATATTTGGATTCTCATAAGGGAAAAACCCGTTCCGTTATATAGCGTGGTCTTATGAGATATCGATTACCTGTTTGAACTGTTTTAAAATGTTTACTCACACCATTCCCATGACTGACCCGGAGTTTATTTTGTTGTTTTCCCTAAACTCTTGGGTGCCTAAATTTGTACGGGCAGTCAAGTAGCCGGGATTTACAGATATACTGGAAGAGCTAGGAGCAGGAGGCTTCAGGATCATATAGCTATAGTTATTTCCGCTGTGTTATAAGTGCTGTACTTTGATAATGATATGTATATTCAAGTACATATTTGTATTTCAAAGTTATGTTATGAAATATATTTATTCGTTCCGTTGTGAGATTCGTGTTACTCTGATGTTGTGTTCTTCTTCTTCTTCTTCTATTCTAATTTTCTATCTTATCTTTCCTCACCCTCTAATTTCTTTCATTAATGACTGGTATTTTTCGATGTTTGGTTAGTCATCATTGAGTTTATGGCGATAACCAAAGTCGACAAAATCCCGGGTCATTACACATTTCCACCATGCTTTTCTGCTTGACTGGCGACAACATTAAAGTCGCCACCAAGCACAGAAACAGAAAACCCAAGACAGACAGAGAAAGAACATCCGCCCACAGGGCTTGCCTCTCAAACCTATCGCACTTAGCATAGACCGCAAAAAAGAGAAAGGACGAAGAAAGAGATTAAAACGAACAAGCCACAGATAAAAGCTTGTCCGAATCGAAAATAGGGTGAACGACAACATCTTTGGACCAGAGGATCCAAATCTTGTCGAAAACATTAGCTAGGGCCCCACCAAAGCCCAGAGAGAAGACCAAAGAGGTGATCGCGTCTGGTCCCACTAATGGTTCTAGATGCGCTACCAAACAGATATGTGCTTACGAAAAGTGCGTTTGAGCCTAGCTACCGACGCATCATTCCCAATCCCCCGAACGTTCCAAAAGATAAAGTTCGCCATCAAGAAACCAAAAAACCCTAAGAGCAAAGATGGTCGAAGACAACCTGACCACACCGATTAGGCAAAATAAAGAGTGTGGCGAGTAGATCTAACGATCAGCTCGGACGCCGTTATAGAGCGTGTGCGGATGGTGCGGGGGGTGCGCGGACCAAGCTGCTGCCTACGACTAGGGGCCCAAGCAGACGGCCTAAGGGGACGCTCGATAGAAACAGAAGAACCAGGATAGAGACTGGCATCTCTGTCTGAAGCACAGACAGATCTGCCAAGCCCAACCGGATAAGAATTCTTAGTAAGACGAGATAGGCGATCGTTAATGATCGCTATCTCATCCTTACTAAGAAGAGGAATGGAAAAGGAAACAACAGACGACGGACTGGACTAAGACGGGGAAACCAAGGTTGCCTCAGTCCGAGACATAGAAGACGGATAAGGAAATGTAGGGTTGCTCAAAGGAGACAACACCAATCGCTGGAAGAACTCTACCAATGCCGATCTGTCATTAGATTGACATGCCCGCATTACCGGTAAAGTTCGCGGGAAAGGACGACGGGAGTCAACAGTAGAAAGGGTCAGACATGGGAGGCCACCTCTCTGGTACACCGTATAGTGGCACAGGGAAGTGAACACTATATGCCTACTGTAGAGAGGACACCCATCCCATGGAGACACCAGACTGGGGATACGTAAGACATGGCCCCCATGCGGCCACAACAACCAAAACCAGAAAGAGCGAGTCTCAGACAACACAAGAGAGGCCTTGCTAAGACTCAAGACGACGAACTCTTTGGAAACCGAAAGCCCACCAAAGACAACGGGACCGATTATCAGTACGAAACCGTACCAACATTGGCCACAAAGGGGAAGCCTTCCAAACGTAGCCAGAACCATAAGCTTGCAAAAACCAAGCAAATCACAAAGAAAACTGAGAACCCAACAAACACCCCAAAAAATGGAGTCAACAGACCCAAAAAAAGAAAGACCAAAAATATTCTAGCAAAACCCAATGGAAATAGGGCTAAACCAAATACCAATATAACGAATGGGCAAAACAGGGGCAACCAGGGAATAGCCACACAAACCAAGAACAGAAACCAATAGTAGACAGTCCCACTTCAAATAACTAGGGATTAAAGTCACGAAAAAGAGGAGTCCACCCGCATACTGAACAACACACCCATGACCCTTCTTTACATCTTCCGAAGAGGAAGATATAATGATGGGGAGCTCACACTTAAGTGTGACATGGCTCACATAAACAAACAAACCACTAACCAAACACCCAGAAGGAAAATACAACCCAGCGCTAAAAGCGACATACCTCGAGAGGAAAGGACAGAGCAGATCCTGGCAGAAATGCAACCTGATAGAAACATCCGTACCTGAACCGAAGTTGGCCACAAATCCATCCCTTGTTGGTTCGACGGAAGAAGGCTGCTCCGAACACAGCGTGCAGTGGGAGGACTGTAAAAGTCTTCCGGCTAAAAAACCACCAGCTATCAATACCAGTTCATAATTGTGGAGAGTAAGGTTAAAAGTGGTGGTGAAATCCACTTTCTTCCTCGGAAACACTTCATCAATCCGACCCGGTAATACCATCGACCCCGCAACATACCGAAAAGGATGCACAACCTCCTTACCGTCGTTAGCAGCTGAAGTTAAGGCGATGAAATCCTTCGCTTCGCGCTGCACAACGATGACGGGATCAGTAACTGAAATGGCCAATGATACCTTCAACACGCAAGAGGATGTACTCAAAGGCTCAGCCTCGTCGAGCAGAAGGAGAGGACAAAAGCCGTTGTTCAGTTCAAAATAGGAGGATCCTTGAGGAAACCAACAGAGCACAGAGCCTCCGCCTCACCAAAAAAAGGGGGTACCAGCCTTAGCCGGAGCAGTAACAGCCTTGGCTTTCAGGCGAAGACGAGAAGAATGATGACGTGGTATCATAGTAGACTGAGTATCACAATCTGGAAACGCAACTTCTTTCGTAGATCCGAAAATCAGACCAGTTTGCGGTGGAGTGGTCAAATATGCACCACCACATCCAAGAGCATCAACTACATGCCCAAAATCTAGGCCAAAAACCCCTCCACAAAGCGGCGAGCCGACATGAAATCAATGGACAACTATTGCAGAAGAAGAACCCCAGAAGCTCAGCCTAGGAAGAAATTGGGTGGAGAAATACTGCTTCTCTCGACTAAAGATAGGGTCGATCTCTGCAATTGAACCATTCTGAACACCTGTGGCTCGACGTGGTGGAAGGCAAGTAGCCAGAGAGCCTGAGTATTTCGGCGTAAGCTCCAAAAAGCTTCCCTCAAAAAGCAAGTATCTGCGTCTTGTTAGATCCACAAAAGCTTCTAAAGAAAATAGGTGAACTTCGAAAGTCAAGCTACCAGTCAAAACCAGTGAAATCGGTGGAGCCGCCACCTTTAAAATTGCTTCAGCAAGCAACTCAAAAGACAGAGAGGGCTTCAGGAAAGAACCTTCCACCACGAACTCGCCGGTTTGGGAACACGACGACATCACTAATAATAGGCAAAACGAAGCTATGCAGTCGAAGACCGGACAGAGAGCTCGAGCACGCTAAGGAGTAGAGAACTAGCAGCAGAATAAACAACGGAGATTCAGACGCGAAGATTTTAGGAGTTTCAGAGAGAAGCCATTTTTAAGACTGTTGGAGATTGCAATATCAGCTGATATGTAATAAATACTTTAGTTACAAGGGTATTATACATAGGACAACTTGTCTTCACGCATCAAAACAAAATGGTCTTTTGGAGAGAAAGCACAACATATAGTCGATACAGGATTAACACTGATGTTACAGGCATCTATTCCACTCAAATTTTGGAAGAGACACTTGCATCATCAATGCACCTGATAAAAAAATTTACCAGCTAAGGTCTTAAGTGGAAAATGTCGACATGAAGTATTGTTTGGTGTAAAACCAATGTATACTGAATTAAAAAGCCTTTGGGTGTTTATGCTCCCCCTTCCTAAAACCTTACAACATGCATAAGCTTAGTTTGAAAACCACACTATGTACCTTTTTGGGTTATCCAAACAATCAGAAAGGTTTCAGGTGTTTGGATAGAAATGGTAGGTTATATGTTTCTAGACACATGATGTTTAATGAGAATATTTTTCCTTTTGCACTAAAGGAAATAAAAACATCTAGCAAGGTTATAAAATCATCAAACATCCTGCAATCACCAATTATATTGAGTGATTGGAGCAAAGACATTAATGCAGATATGTATACTAAGGCATCGGGTGATAAGGATTGCGTACCTAGTACAAGAATTAGTTATAGCACAGATGATGCTCAAGGTGAAGACATACGACCTCATGATCTTGCAGACATCACTTCACTAGAAATGCAAATTAGGTAGTGTTTTGGGCCGTATCTAATGTGATTTGGCAGTGCTCAAGGCCATATCGAATTTTCATGTTTTAAATATTTGATACGACCATGAGCCATTGCAAATTAAAAAAAATACAATTAGCATATGATACAATATAAAAAGCATTACAACAAATTCATTAACGAAAGGTAGGGCAGATGCAAAGTGCAAAGATAAGAACAATAACATATTGCACATGATTCTTGACCAATACAATTATGCATACATAATTTGTTGCTTAATAAAATTCTTGACCAATACAATTATGCACATGATTCACCACCAGTCTCACCTAATACCACTATCAAGTTGCCTTTTGCATAGAGCCATTCACGTGGAACATGGTACCATCTTTGAGAGGTTGCTCCATAATTGGTCCGATACTTAATCTCGTTGTGCTCTCCACAGTTGCATGTTAAAGAGCATTTATTGGAAAATTTAATTTAAGATTTAAGATAGAGCAGATGGCAAGATTAACCATTATTAAGGAGATGGCAAGATTAAAAGAATAAAGATGACGAAAATATATATGATCACATATAAAATAAAAATACAGAAGACTTCCTACTTAGATATCAACCATATTTCATTTGATAGTGATACTAGTTATGCCCATAAACAAATTGCAAAAACAAATGACAATTTTTAATCCAAATGACTAATTTACTACTGCACTTTTTTTCTTTTATAGTTTTTAATTTGGCCATAATGCATGCCATAAATAATGAATCTTGTCATTATTAATTATCAGTATGCATTAGGTGAACAAAAAATAAGATGTTTTTCTTTGTAGAATCTTTGCTATTTCAAGTTAAGTCATTGGCACGAATATCAATTTCAAACAAACTAGAAGTAATCAAACCAATACTAACAAGTGTCTAACAGTTCAAACCCAAGCCACAAAAACCACAGTGGTATTAATCCAATGTTTACCAATTTTTGAAGTAGACAAAAGAGGAAAGAGGCGTTTCTCACTTGAAAGAGATGATCAAGAGAGAAACAGGCAAGGTAGGAACATCTTCAACTAGTACAGACATCAGGTTCACAAGAGCAAGTGCCGACAGAATAAGCACTGAGTTCACAAGCACAGATAGAGGTAGAAGGACTAGCGAGAGCTCCGAATCGCTGACAGGAAGGAAGGAATTGAAGTGCAGGCCAGAACGACTAATGGAGCCACCACTCGAATCTAGATCAGAAGCACTCGACGAGCTCAATGATTTCTTCTTCTTCGGCGTAAGAGGAGATGAGTCGAATGCATAGGGGAGGAAGAGGGGAAAATACACAAATATGGAAGGAAGTTGGGTTTGTTAAATTGTAAAGAGGAGGCAGAAAAAGATGATATCCGAGGTCGCCATTATAAATATATTCCAATCGCCTTTTCTTTTTCAATGATACAATATTTGGGGAATTTTTTTATTTCATCCGAAACGAAAAAGGGAAAGGGAGAAACGAAATAAAAATGAGAAGGGTTGAGAAAATATCATGTTGATTTGACATGGCTTAAAGCTGTAACCAATGAACCGGTCCGTAGCCTTGAAGATGTAGGGTTATATTTTAGTTATCGGAGATGGTGCAGATCGCAACCTGGTGTGCAAAATGAATTTGATACGGCTGTGAGCGCTATCAAATTTGATACGGCTTTAAGCCGTATCAAATCTCCGCATCCTAGTGTGCAAAATTTTTTGTTTTGGTGTAGTGCATAAGTGACAGCAACAATGAAAGATAGATAAAGCAGGATAATGCTGAAAATAATGAATTTACATCTAGTAGTAAAAATCAGGAAAGTGAAGACCATTCTTAATCAAAAGCTAGAAAATGATCATCATATGTTAACAAGAGCAAAATGTGGTACATTTAAGCCAAAGAATATGCAGCATACCTAAATGACAGAGAACCACTAAATTATGTAGAAGCCATTAGCAATAAAAATGGCAGAATGCTATGAATGAAGAATATGAGGCACTGGTTAGAAACAACACTTGGGAATTAGTTACTCCACCCAAACACAAAAACATTATAGGATGGAGATGGACATTCAAGTTGAAAAGAGATTCAGATAGCAAAATATCAAAGTACGAGGCTATGCTTATGACTAAAGGGTTTACACAATAGTATGTTTTTGACTTTAATGAGACCTTTTCTCCAGTCATCAAATCTACTATTATCAGAGTTATTATGACTATAGCATTAAGCAAAAATGGAAAATCATGCAAGTTGATGTACATAATGTTTTCCTAGATGGTAAACTACAAGAAGAGGTATACATGGAACAACCCAAAGGATACAGTGTACACCAAAACAATGGTCTATTATGCAAACTAAGAAAGGCAATATATGGATTGAAATAAACCTTAAGAGTATGGTATGCCAAACTAAAATCAACTTTTCCAAGTATGGGTTTTACCATGGGAATATCAAATTGTTCTTTATATGCCAAAATAAAAGAAAGCTCAAGTGTCTACGTACTTGTATATGTGTACGACATACTGGTTACAGAGAATGATGAGAAAGACATTTGATATATCATAAAGCATTTGGACAAAACATTGTCCGTCAAGGATCTAGGACCAGTTAAGTACTTCTTAGGCATATAAGTTGAACAGAAGTCAAGGTTAGAGATATTTCTAACCCAAAAGAGATACATATCAAAATCCTAGTTCGAGGAAATATGGATAAAGCAAAATCTCTATCTGCACTCATGGCCAGTAATCATCGTGTGTCTAAACATAAAGGGTACGCAATATATAACATCAAGCAATATTAAAGCATTATGAGGGCACTTCAATGCATAACTATTACTAGACCAAAATTGTGTTATAGTGCCAATAAAGTGTGCCAATTCATTCAAAATCCATTAAATGAGCATTGAACATTTGTAAAACGGGTTCTAAGATACTTTAAAGTCACACAACAATAAGGATTATCACTAAATCAAGCAATAATTTATATATCCAAGATTATAGTGATGCTGACTGGGTCTCCGACCCAGGTAATCAAAGATCCACGCCTGGCTACTGCATTTACACGGGATTGAATCTGATTTCCTTGTGTTCAAAGAAGCAAGCAACCATATCACGTTTGAGCGATGAGGCTGAGTATAAATCAATAGCAAGTACTGCTACAAAAGTGATGTGGATAGGGTATTTGACCTATGAACTAGGGATTTCGAAGAACCAGAATGCTGCTGATTTGGTGCGATAATCAAAGCACCATATAGTTATCTGTGAACCCAATTCAACACTCACACATAAAACACATCGAAATTATCTGTACTTTGTGCGTGAGTATGTAACAAGAAGAAGATTGGAAATCAAACATGTTCTTGTTCAGTTC
The DNA here is from genome assembly GCA_030737875.1 of Allium sativum. NCBI lineage: Eukaryota > Viridiplantae > Streptophyta > Magnoliopsida > Asparagales > Amaryllidaceae > Allium > Allium sativum. The sequence goes on from CM060922.1 coordinate 926,736,989, forward strand.
CAATGAGCAGATATACTCACCAAAGATGTAACAAATAGCTTTCGTCATTTCAGAGAAGAAATGAGAATTATTAATGGCGATCGAAGAGATAGGGAGGAAAAAAATTCTAGATCTGTTTGAGGGGGAATAATAAAGCAAGTGCTTATTTCAGTTGCGCTAAAAGATGCTTTATATCTTTTATATTGGGCTTGGCCCTTTATCTTTTATTTGCTTTATTTTGGCTTTAAGCCCAGATTGTTATTTGCCATGTATAAATATATGTTCAATGGCCATGTATTTTTATTGCCAATCATTAATGCAATATTTTCTCTATTACACTTTTATTCCCAACCACTAGTATTATTCGTTTAGTACGAAGTAGAGATAATTGCCACTAGATACTTCCGATGAACACCAGAGGAAAGGGCATTTACACATTTACAAAAACATGGGGTTGGCTACCATGCAATAAACATGGGGTTGCACCAACCATGTCACCAACCCCACCAATCATATTCTCACCTATAAATACACCCTTCTTCTTCATAGTTTATATCCCATCTCAAATCCAAAATGAAAAAGGATAAGAAGCTTAGATTGAGACTGAGTATTGAGTGAAGTGTTTTGTGTAATCACTTTGTAATATTCTCTCAAATAAAAGATCTGCAGCAGCCTGGAGACGTAGGCGTAATTGTCCGCTCCGTTATCAAATTTGTGTGTCTTACCATTTCTATATTTTATTTCTTTTCTTCAAAAATTTAATTATAAGGAAATTTGCATAATTTCCAACAACTGGTATCATAGCCATATTTGTTAGAAAGGAATTCAAATTCAAGTAGGAGCGATGGCGGCAGATGAATGAAAGGTGAAAATCTAGAAGTTTGATGGAGCATACTTTGGCTTTTGGAAAATGCAAATTGAAGATTACCTATGTCAGAAAAAGTATTATCAACCTCTCTCAGAAAAGAAGCCAGATAATATAAAGGATGAAGATTGGGTTCTTCTTGATAGACAATCTCTTGGAGTTATTCGACTGATATTGTCTCGCAATGTTCAATTCAATGTAGTAAAGGAAAAGACCACATCATGTCTTATGGAGGCTCTCTCTAGTGTGTGTGAGAAGCCATCGGCCTCTAACAAAGTTCATTTAATGAGATGGTTGTTCAATTTGTGGATGATGGAAGGTGATCGGTAGCTCAACATCTCAATGAATTGAATACAGTTACTTCTCAGCTAAGTTCAGTTGAAATTAAATTTGATGAGGAAGTACGAGCATTGATACTTTTGTCTTTCCTACCAGAAAGTTAGAATGCTACTATCACAACATTGAGTAGTTCATCGGGAAGCAACAAGTTAAAATTTGATGATATCCGTGATATGGTTCTCAGTGAAGAGATCCGACAAAGAGATTTTGATGAGTCATTAAAATTTTCAATTTTGCATACACAATCAAGAGGAAGAAATTCAACACGAGGAAATGGACATAGCAAATCAAACTACCGAAGTAGGTTGAACGACTGGAGATCTAAATCCAGAAATCCCAATGGTTCCTATAACTCAAAGACCGTTGAGTGTTGGAAACGCATAAAAAGACCGGGCACTACAAAAATCAATGCAAAAGTGCACCAAAGAACCGGGACATGAAGGCAGAGGCAAATGTTACTTCAACTTCAGGAGGAGATGAAGCGTTGATATGCTCTTTGGAAAGTAAGAAAGAGTCTTGGGTGTTAGACTCTGGAGCATCGTTTCATGCTACTTCGCTGATAGAATTCTTTGAAAGGTACGCCTTTGAAAATCTTGGAAAGGTATATCTTAGTGACAATCAACCTTGTGATATCATTGGTAAAGATGCCGTGAAGATTAAATTAAATGCATCTGTTTGGGAGCTAAAGAATGCCAGACACATACCTGACTTGAGAAATTCCAACATATGGCACCAGAGGCTAGGCCATATCAATGAAAAGGGAACGAAGGTTATGCACTCGAAGGGGAAACTTCCTGGTCTACTATCAGTGGAAATAGGCATGTGCAAAAATTGCATACTTGGAAAGAAGAAAAGAGTCAACATTCAAATAAATGGAAAAAACCCAAAAAAGGAAAGATTGGAGATTGTTCATTCTGATGTTTGGGGGCCTAGGACCATCTCACCCATTGGTGGAAAACATTACTTCGTTACTTTTATCGATGATCACTCGCGAAAGGTATAAGTTTACTTTTTAAGGCAAATATTCGAAGTGTTTGAGGCTTTCAGGATATGGAAAGCTATGGTTGAAAATGAGACAATTCTAAAGATCAAAATGCTTAGAACCGATAATGGAGGTGAATATGAAGATACCAGATTCAAGCAGTTATGCTATGAGCACAGGATTTAAATGCAGAGAACCGTGTCAGGTACGCCACATAGCAGCTCTGGATAGAAGCTGCTAACCCAGCAGCTTATTTGATAAACAGAGGTCCCTCGATTCCATTAGAGCACAAAATACCAAAGGAGTTACGAAATGTGAAAGAGGTAAAACTGTCACATTTAAAAGTTTTCGACTGTATAGCAAATGTGCATATTAGTGATCAAGGTAAGAATAAACTTAATCCCAAATCCAAGAAATGCACTCTCGTTGGCTATGGCGAAAATGAATTTGGCTACCGCATTTGGGATGATGAAAACAAGAAGGTGATCCATAGCCGAGATGTGATTTTTAACGAAAGGTTAATGTACAAAGGCAGACATAAATCAAAAGTCGACGACTCAAAGCAGAGTGAGCTAGTATTTGCAGATTCGAACGATATTCCAGATAGTCTCATAACACAACCGACTATAGCAAATTCACAACCTGATGAAACCATTGATTTAAGCAGTGTGGATCTGTCTGGCACACTACAACATCCTACTCTAGCTTTTGTATTGAGAATATCTTCTCGACCTCATGTACCTACCAAAAGATACATGAACTAGTTGTTGCTAACTGATGCAGGGGAACCTGAATGCTATGATGAATCTACTCAGGCCAAAGATGCTAGCAAGTGGGAGCTTTCCATGGAAGATGAGATGAAGCCTCTTATCTCTAACTAGACATGAGAACTAGATGAGTTACCCATATGATAGAGGGCACTTCATAATAAATGTGTGTATCGGGAGAAAGAAGAGCATGATAGTTAGAAGAGATAAAAAGCTCGACTAGTTGTCAAATGATTCCAATAGGAGGAAGGAGTGGACAATAATGACATTTTTTTCTCCCATTGTGAAGCTTATTACTATCAGATTAGTATTAAGTATTGTTTCTATTGAAGACCTTCATCTTGAACAGTTATATGTGAAGACCACATTTCTTCATGGAGACTTGGAAGAAAAGATATACATGCACCAACCAGAAGGTTTCTTCGAGAAAGGGAAGAAGATCATGGTGTGCAGACTAAAGAAAAGTTTGTATGACCTGAAATAATCCCCAAGACAATGGTACAAAAAGTTTGATGAATTTATGCACATGCAAGACTTCCAAAAGTGCAATGTTGATCCTTGTTGCTACTTCAAGAGATATAGGTCTGGCTATAACATTTTATTGCATTATGTTGATGACATGTTAGTAGCAGGATCAAATATGTATGCTATCAGAAGGTGAAAGCAGCAACTGTCAAAGGAGTTTGACGTGAAAGATTTTGGTCCAGCAAAGAAGATTCCCGAAATGAAAATCACTAGAGATAAGAAGAGAGGACTCTTACAGCTGTCTCAGGCAGATTACATCAGCCGTGTTTTGCAGAGATTCAACATAGACGATGAAAACACAACAAAAAGGGATTTTATAGCATTTCAAAATCGATGTCACAAGCAAATGTAGTGTTTCAGATAATGCCATGTAATGACATGCTATCTTAGACCGTCAACTTAAAATAGTACATAGCAAATTGCTATTAAAAAAGAAAATCGATAACGTTTTTCCTTTGCTATTAAATAAAAATGCTATATGAATTCTTAGCCAACTGCAACCTGTGATAGCGTTTATTAATATTCTACTGTGGCATTTCTTTTTGTTTCTATAGCGTTTATTACTTTGATTGTATAGCGTTCATATGTAAAGTACATAGCGTTTGTTACGTTTTCTAATAGCGTTTGTCCCATATTTTGACGGCGTTTTTTAAACGCTATAATATCATATACAATTTCGTATACCAATTCCCATTTGTATACCACTATTCCTACTCTTCCATTACTTTTAAATACATACATATTATCGAAACAACGTTTATATATATATATATATATATATATTATCTATTTCTCAAATGTATACAAACATAACACATTTTTTCACAAACAACATGTAAATCAACATAATATTTCATATATATCATTCAAACAACATTCATATATTCAAACTTAATATTCCATACATATCATTCAAATACTTCTCATATATCCAACCTTAAGAACCCATACATATTGTTTGATCAACTCTTCCCTGTCCATAATACGTCATACATACTTGCATTAACAAATTACCTACGATGTAGTCGAATGCTTGATTTACTCTTGCTTTGCTTTTGGTATTTTGTCCAAAACATAAGCAATTTGGTCTTATTACAATAAAAATAAGCAATATTAGCTTAAAATATTTAAACTTGCATATATACATCACATATACAATTCCAACGCAAATAAGAAATATTAGCTTAGTGTTCCACTTAACTCAGCACAATAATGTAAATTCGAAATCTATTAGTTCAACTCAACAAGAACCACATTAAATATGTCCCTCTCTGTTAATTAACTAAATTTTATGGGTCTGAATATGGGTGCTATTTTAAAACTGGTGTACTCTGCAGCAGCAAATGCTCGTCATAATATGGGTCTGAATGAAGCTGGTTTGTTCGTCAGTAAGTTTGAGGTGAATGGAGGTCCTACCATTAAAAGGTCTAGACCTAGAGCTCGAGGCAAAGTTACCCAATTAGGAAACCTACTTGTCATGTAACTGTCATATTAAAGGATCGATCAAAATTGTTTTAGATGAATCCAGGATCTGGAATTGGTACAGAAATTGGATCCGTGTGAATTACTAATAACCATGCTGGAAAAATCAAGTAAACACTCAATACGAGAAAGACTCGGCAAGTAAATGGGAAGGTGGATATTTCAAAAAATGTGCATTCCTCTTGTGACTATGTACATGCACAAATTCAATACGAGGAAGAACATAAAAAGGCCGCACCGGAGAACACGACAACTCAGGTAGCTTGTGACTACAGAAAATAAAAGAGCCCTATAGAAATCAGAAATGACTACAAAAATATGCTCTATGTGTTTGTGATTAACGAGGGTGACACCTGGAGACCAACCGAGTTTTTATGGTATTATTTCAAGAAGTTAGTTTAGGTTTGCCAGGTCTCAGCTTTGAGCCCGATGTTGATGTAATTTGCTAATAATGGGAGACAAATATTAATATGGACAAAGAAAAGTGGATTGGTAGGCAGCTCTAACCACAATAATGCTGAAACAAATGCAGTCTCTGGTATTTGATTTTGCACGAACAACAACAGAGAATTCATATATTTGACATCCATGGTCATGGGATTCGATTGTTGACTAAACGGGCTACAGAATAGATAGGTGAAGTCTTCTGTAGGATGATTAAAATTTAGAAAAAATTGCTAAGGCAATCATAGTTAATTAGACAAAATTCTCCATGGTAACAAAACCGGAGATTAAAATTTGTTGCTTGCACTTGCAAGAAAATATACCCATGTAAGATGATAACATGTTCGGGAAGAACAATATAACGGGACATATGTGAATGTTAATAGTTCACACTTCATGTACTCAGTTGGTTGATAACAAAGTGTCTTGCCAATGTATGTGTGTGTGTGTGTGTCTATATATATATATATATGTGTATATATATATATATATATATATATATATATATATGTGTGTGTGTGTGTGTGTGTGTGTGTGTGTGTGTAAGGATTTAAAATGACTTTCACTGCAGAGCTTCCATGTCATTATGCGAAATGCCTTGTTGAATTTCCTTGTTAGTCATATATTTGATAACCAAAAACCACTTTGCCCAATTAAATTGATTATAGAACTTAAATAGCAACTAATATGAAAACTAGTAGGAGACTTGTAGAAGCTTTAAAAAAGTGGAAGGAAGGAATCGCATACCTTGGTCTAAGCTAGTCCTCTTCCTGCTGGAAAATGGATCCTCTAAAAATGATAAAAAAGAATCCATTACTTCGGAATCAACTCAAACAAATTGGTGCACTGTAAGTAAACACAGTAGTGCATTGCGTGGCTTGTTACATAGCTACCATTTGAGTAGTGGATTGCGGCCACCTTGCATTTTCAGATCAACATTTCAATTTCCTAGCACGCAATATGTTTCATGTCATATATATGTATTATGTGTATGTGTAAACGTATATAGCCAGTAGACTTGTAAGCTTGAATGTTATTTGAATGTTTAATGATATTAATTATAAACTAATCAGTTAGTGTTCTAATAATCATCAAAAGTCGAAAAGGAAAGTCAATTTACAATATTTTATTGACTGCATGTCTATGATATAACAGACAAAAATCTGTATTTGTAAAGTGAAAATAATAAAATCATATTTGTTTTAGCTTTAGACCACTTTGCCCAAATTACAACACGTAAAAGTTGCCAAAATAAACTATTTTGAAAAATCATATTACATGAAGTGGCAATTCAGGATACATATAGAAGATAACCCACAAAAAGGAGAATTTTACATTTTCTCGGTTGGAGATCTGCATTAGGATCAAAAGGCTTCCCACAAGAAAACATAGTTCATTTGAAGGAAATAAAATGCGCTACAACTTAATTTTCAAGACAAAGATTCCGGCCAAACTCAGAATCCTAATGCATATCTCCATGTACCAAAAAAAATACAGGAATTTTAAACTTACAGTTAGGGCATAAGTAGTTGCTTCCCTTCTGATAAGCTAACAAATTTTAACAGTGGTTACCTATGTAAAAGTGGAAGAACTTCAAATGTTTATATATCTTAAAATTTTATATCTATAAAAGAAATAATGCTTGCTTACTAGAACTAGATTCTGTTACAACTTTGAGGTTGGCCATGCTACTGACGACATCTTCAGTGCAAACAAGATTAGAAGTTCGTCTCCAAAAAACTGCATCTGGAACCGTAGCGTTCACTACCCCAAACTTTAACAACATCTCTTCCAAGTCGAACAAAATGGACCATTTCATTTGGATCGATTGAAGTCACAACTCCTTCTGCAACCAATGCTCCTATTCCCCGAACATCGGTCAACTTGCTTTTACTCTTAAGGATTGGGAGGGTTGGCTTTCCACCCTATCAAACAAAAGAACAAACAAGAACATTTTAATATATATTTCAGTTTGTAAATTTGATAACAAATTATTGTAATTTTTCTTAAATGTACTATTACATGACATGTTACGTTGACAATGCTAGTAACAAATGATGCAGCTTTAGCTGTCTCAACAACCACTTTTGATTTCGGCCAAGCAATTTTATTACCAAAAGCTTCTCTGACATGTATCATATTATTTGTTGGTCTCCAAAAAAAAACATCAGGCTTTTTTGGATCATCAATGGAAAGTAACATAGCCGATGGTCTAATAGGAATGCCATTCAAAAGTTGGTTTGGATCGCTAGAGTACAAGCGTACTTCAGCAACTAGTTCTTCACCTCCAATACAATCATATAGTTTGCATAATTTTCCTATGCGGTTAGTTTTACTCTATTAAAACAAAATGCGTATATATGATATTAATAATTTTATACTTAAAAAAATTGAAAATTAATTTACCATGTTGTTAGATTGATCCAAGTCATGCATAATAACTTTATCGGAAGGCCATGCTACTAACATGCCCGTAGCCTCTCCAAGATGTATCATACTAAGCACGACTCTCCATAGAAAAGCATCCAATTTTATTGGGAACTCAATCAAAACTGCTTTTGCATTTGGTCCTAAAGGAATTCTTTGTACAAGCTCGTTTGGATCACTTGACAATACTCTTCCTTCTACAACTGTTTCATCAGTTCCGTTCAAAACTAACAAATCACATTTATCATTTGTGTTTCCATAATTGCTCTACATTTAATAAAAAGCACGATAAGTTGATTACTACATTTAAAATTAATTTTTAAATAATGTCACAATGATGATATATTTGATGTTTACCTGAGATATGGATTCTCCTCTTTGAGATCCATTAACCTAAAAATTGCAATTGTGTAGAACATGGATTAAAAAATCATATAAAACATAAAATCAAAAATTATATCTAATATTATTACGCAATTAATACAACAAAGATTGAAGTTATATACCAAATTTTCTTTAAATACGAATCTCTTCTTCCAACCGTGAAATTCTCGCATCTTTCGCTTGTAAGAGCAAGGACTTAGTATAATTTGCACCTCTCCCCATTGCTCGAAGTCGTCCAGGTCTATCTTGTCCTAACACTTGAGAGACAACATCATCTCTCAAAAAACTAGTTATTGAGTTTGATTGCATTTCAGATTCAATTTTCTTTCATCTTTTCCTATAAAATTAAGCATTTTGTTACATAATTATAAGTACTAGACAAAATGCGAATAAATGTTGGAAAAACAATATTATATGATTTCTATCGGTATTATCATGTCTTACAATAGTATCTTGGACATATGTATTCACCGATTCGCCATTTTTTCGAATGCGGGATTTAATCCAAATTTGAGATCTAGGAATGCTGATATTATTGCCACTCTCATTTAACTATTAGCAAGAATAATAAATAAAATGAATGGCTGTAATGAAAAAAGTGACACGTAAAATTAAATAAATCGACTGTTCTTTCTCTCTATTTCCTCCGCTAGCCGAGCCATTCCTTTGCGACTAGCTGTATTTGGCACTTGCATCCTTCTGATAGCTTTGAATATATCGGTTAGTACCTAAGATAAAAAATATAATAAATTGATTAATATAATTATTACGTACAAATGAATTTCATATTTATTTACCTTAAACTTTGAGTCTATTTTTTTCTTTATAAAATCCCTCTAATCATTCATATTTTCGACATTGCTAGGTTTGAGATTAATATTTCCTCTACGTTCTTTGCTTTCAATAACTAATCTGCTTTTTGAAGCCCTCCAAATGCATCCCATTTGTTGGAAAATAGGCACTTTCTGCCACTCCTCATCTAGTTTAAATCTTGCCTGCAAAATGTAACTTTCAATAAGACCAACACTAAAAAAATAAATACTTGTTATACATAAAAAAATGATCCTGCATTCAGTTATTTCAAATACATAAAAAAATGCATATATTAACTAACATATGAGAACGACCCAGGAAGATGCATAAAAAAAATGATCTTGTACAGATGCATCACAATTCAGGTATAGAACTATTAATAAAGATTAGTGGTATTCTTCATTAATTTCTTACCTATAAACAAAATATTATTTCAATTTTAAAAAATATACAGTTTACTGGCATACACCAATAATATATGAAAATGATGCTAACAAAATTTTAATTGAGTACCAAAATGAATATATTAATATATAGTGTGATTTTCCTTTATTGAAATCAATTTCTTGGCATATTTGCTGACCATTGAGATAATTTGAAGATGGATCATCACAAACGAGCAAACATTTAACAATGAATTGTAAATGCCTTTCCAATGAGATACGAATTGCCAGCATCCCGCTATTCGTTGGAAATTGAATATTTTCTTTCCTAAGTTCTTCTCTCTTTCGCCTAAGCAATATGGGTTATGTATTTTAATTGTAGGGTTCCAATGATCATTGAAGCTAAAGTGTTTTATATTTAACATCATAGTCATTGTTCACAGTTTGGAAAGAAGAAGATAATTTTAATTGACTTAGTATTAAATAATATCTCAGCATAAATCCTACGTGGTATTAATAATTGAGGTGTAGCATGGGTAAAATAATACTCACGGTTTCAAGCAATAATATCACACATAGCTGAATTTGCAAACACACTAAATACACAAAAGGAAAAAAAATTCAAAACACAAAATATAATGGTTTCGGACTCAATGTTTCCTTAGCCTATTGGTTTTGTTCTTTTCGTATGTTGAAATAAATACCAAAAATTTGAAAAATGTACAACAGCAAATTATGATATTCATAATATATATGTGTGATTCTCATAAGGTCGAGCACATACAAAAAACATATTTTCATCAATTAAAAAAGAACCCATTTTAGCCTATTAAAAAACTTACCAAAATGAACAAAGAAAGCAAGAAATTCCATTCGTAATAATTATATGAAAATAATACCTAAATGGAACTCGACAACACAAACTATAGATCGTCGTCAATTGATCACCAATCACCAATTGTGACTGGAACATGCTCCGTACGAGCGTTCCTAAGTAAGAAGATAGTTTTATAGAACCTTCTCCTATTGGTATGGCATTCTCATTGAATTCAACATTAGTCTGAGATACACAATCCGATGGAAGTCTTTTCGTTCTAGTCTGAAACTCTCGTTTTTTTCTTTTCGACCAGATTTTCGTGTAGTTGAATACTAGTCTCATTTTCCACCAAATTATTTTCAGTTTCAAACTCATTGGTTTCAATATTTAATTTAGACTGCATCGCACTTTCTCTACATGTTTCAGTTCCTTACTCATTGGTTTGTAAATTTGCTTCATGATGCTCATTGGTTTGTAAATTTGCTTCATCTTACACAGTGATTTCTACATTTGCTTCAGGTTGCTCATTGGGTTCGTTATTTGCTTCAAATTCTTCATGGGGCCCCTTGTCTAGCTTTTGTTTGCGAGTAATCTTCCATTTCTTTTCCATTTCCTGCATTAACAGAGTAACGTCCTTAGACAGAATGAAAAGGTGAAGCAAACAGCAAAAACAATACGAAAATGTTTACAGTACAATTTAGGTTAAAAACTTAAAGTTATGTCTTATGTTATTAACAAATGGAAAGAAAATCTTTTATTATGAGGGTAGCCGAAGGAATTATATTAGGGACGACGATCATAACTGGGTCTACTGTGTGGAGAGATGTTGTTCATGTGGTTTGGATATCAAAACTAAATTATAAAAATCTTTTGATGTGAAAACAATGTTATCTCAATAATTTGATAGTCCAAGAAATTTTTGTTCATCTTATAACTGTCCATAATAATTTGCAAACCGAAAACCTGAAATTGAAACCAAATAATTTATACCATTTTGGTTTTACTCAAATCAAAGGCTCTTTATACAAATGAAATAATGCACTAATTGTTTTTTATAAACACAGAAAATTTCTTTGTTAACATCCAAGTGACTCTTAATGAAGGTCACAGTTTTCAAGATATATATTGATATATTAGCTCAACTTAATGAACAATTTAATTTATCAGAGTTGAGTATAATCAAAATGAAGTAATAAAAAAAGTTCTTCCATAACATAACGTTTAGAAGTTTACCTAAGTTACTTAAATTTGCAGTTCAACTTTCGTATCAGTAAAAAATGTGAATAAAATACAAAATGTGTGTAAATCTTATAATAGAACCGTTTGTAATATGCTATACATAGGACAAATATAAGCTAAAACTTACCAACATGACAACCAAATGTTAACAGAATAAAAAACATCTTATTTTAGTTACAGTGTGTCAGTGAATGAGAAATTTCAAATAAAGCCAAATGATATAAAAAATCACGTACCCAATCCCAAAACTATATTAAAAAAAATCTAGTTTCTTTATCAAATAAGTTGATTTATTTATAGGTAAAGTATTATTACAGAATTTTCTTATCGCGAACCTGATCCACTTTTACAGTGTTTTCACACCATTCTACTTCTCATTTTACACACCCATTTGAAACAAAAATTCGGTACTATAAATCTTGTTGTTATAGTGTTTGCACACTTGAAATCTTTCAGTCAGCCATGTAGTCCTCAAACAATTTTCACTTGCCAAGTTCCTGATTTGCTTGCACAAGCATAAAAAAGAAGAATTTCAAGTTCTTGCTGTTATACTGGCACTCATATTATGGATAACTGCTTCTTTGATAAAGGAGTGACAACGTTCTTTATCAATTCACAAATTCAACATTTGATATTCATCCACTGTACCCAATAACTATCGAAAATGATGTCGATTTATTTGTACAAATCCAAATAGAGATTTGTTCATAAAATAAATAAATAAACCGCGCACCTTTATTATTTGTAGATAACATTGTAGAATATTGCACAACTATCCATTTAAGAGTTTTGTGTCAAAATTTCACAATCAAAAGAAAAAATAGAATCAGCGGTGAAAGTAAACAGGGTGAAATAAATATTGATCACATGTAGGAAGTTGAATCAAATATTATGTTGGGTTGTCCTAAAATATAATAAAGTTTCTATTACATGAACAAACCAAGTTATAAAAGCAAGTTAAGACGAAATAATTATAAAGAAAGTTATAAAGCAAGTTAAATCAAATAGTATGTTAAATGTTCTGTCTTTGGTTTTTTCCTTCAAGCCTTTCCCTTACTCGAAGACTGTGAAGATATTTTTTAAATTTGGTTAACTGAAATTTGTTTTGACTTTCTCCACCTGCCTATGTATACTACAACTTAGGGTTCTTTATGTTAGTTCACTACTACCTCTCCATTTTTTTAAATCTGCAGACTAATTAAAAAACATTTCAATTTGCTCATATTTATTATGGTTATGAAACCATATGAAAATGTTTGTGCTTATTATTCTCTATACTAAACAAATTATAAGTGCAAAGCAAGCAAAAATTAACAAAGGCTCACATAAAAATTAAACGATACAGTCGATTTAATAGTGGTTCAGACTTTTTGAATATTTAGTCAAAAGCTTCACTTTGGATTTTCACAAACTTAATCGTCTTTATTCAAAAGAAAGGGTTTACAACTGTTTAAACAACCAGAGCAAGACTTCACAGAACTCAATTAGAAGGCCAACTTTGATAGTGAAGGCAAATATTGTTTTATTCTACAGTTTACTCTTGAAGACCACAGTCGAACTAAAAGCTTCAAATTGCACACAAAGACCAGTCTTTTACCATGATATTGTTGGAAATAAATGAGAAGATTGGGAAGAAGAGGTTGAGTGGTATTGGAGAAATATAAGTCCCACATTGTGTTGTGTGTGATTTGTGATTATGTCTCCTTATATACCAAAGCCCAATATGCTATTTCAAAACAAAAGAAATAAGCACATGAAGCATTGAGTGAATGAGCCTATGTAGGCATTAGGCCTTCATAATAAATATTAAAATGTCATAGATAGGGCCTTGGGCCTTGGGCTTGCGCAGCGAACAGGTGCGCCCGTTTCCTTTCGGGCTCAACCGACGTGCCCGCGTCCGTACGGACGGTCACATCTACATCTGCTCAGAAGACATTCCCTGGCCACTATATAAAGCCTTCATGACAGAACAATAAAATCATCGAAAAATTCCTTTCTTTCTGCTCTGCAAAACTGTTCTTATTTACTGCACTCTTGAGTTCGTGTTGCTCTGCACTTGAAAGCGCTTCAAATTGCAGAGATCGGTCCGTTTTATCTTGGGAGACAATTGCTCGATAACCTTCAGCGCCAGTGAGGGAGCAATATTGTTTCAAAGAAACAGATTTACTCTGGACTCGGACAATACTAAAAGGTACTCTTCTTCTTTTTCTGTTTTGCAACGGTTCTGCTCTGTTGCAATTCCGGTCGCGCTTTTCGCCGTTACTAATTCTGAAACAATTCAAATTAGTAACGCTTGTTGACGTGACAATTGGATAGTGACAATTTATTGATTCCTATCAGATTCGTATTGTATTTGCATTGTTACGAATAACAATTTTGAAACAATATTGTCGTTTTGCAGAAAACGATAATGGCTAAAAACAATAGTCGTCCTGCTGCGCCAACACCACCTGTAACCAATCCTTTTGCACCCGTGGTTACGCCAATGGCACTGTCTCATGGAGAAAGGGCAGAAAAGTTCACCGGAGCGGACTTCAAACGTTGGCAGCAAAAGATGCTATTTTACTTGACAACATTGGGCCTAGCAAAGTATCTTACAGAAGATGCTCCAGTCGTTGCAGAATTGGAACCGGATCCAGTTAAAGTTGAAGCCCTTACTGCTTGAAAAAATTCTGATTTCATGTGTAAAAATTACATCTTGAATGGCCTCGACAATAGTCTATACAACGTGTACTGCACTGTTGCAACATCCAAACAACTCTGGTTGGCTTTGGAAAAGAAGTATACAACTGAAGATGCAGACATGAAGAAATTCATCGCTGGGAAATTTCTTGACTTCAAAATGGTCGATACAAAAGCTGTGATCAACCAAATACAAGAACTACAACTTATCATTCGTCAATTAGAAGATGAAAAGATGACACTTAGCGAATCTTTTCAGGTTGCCGCTGCTATTGAGAAGCTTCCTCCGTCGTGGAAGGACTTCAAGAACTACCTAAAGCACAAGCGCAAAGAAATGACAATTGAGGAACTTGTAGTTCGATTGAGAATTGAGGAAGATAACAGAAATTCTGAAAAGAAGATTTCTCAAAATGTGGTTGCTAAAGCAAACGTTGTCGAGACGGACAAGTCCAATAAGAGAAAACGTGACAACCAACCTAAGAAGTCAAAGAAATTCAAGGGGTCATGCCATAATTGTGGAAAGAAGGGTCATAAAGCTGCAGAATGTCGCGGTCCACCCAAAAAGAAGAAATCAGAAGCGAATGTGGCAGAAGTTTCAGACGGAGTTTCTGAAATGGACCTGTGTGCAGTTGTTTCAGAATGCAACCTTGTTGGCAACAACAAGGAGTGGTTTGTAGACACTGGAGCCACTAGGCATATATGCGCAAATAAATGGATGTTCACAAACTACAAAAGTGCCACTAATGAAGAACAACTGTTTATGGGTAACTCGTCCACATCAAAGGTCGAAGGCAAGGGAAAGATTGTGCTGAAATTGACTTCTGGAAAAGAACTCACTCTAAATGATGTTCTCCATGTTCCAGAAATTCGCAAGAATCTAATTTCAGGATCGTTGCTCAGCAAGCATGGCTTCAAACTGACATTGTGGCTGATAAATTTGTGTTGTCTAAGAATGGAGTGTACATAGGAAAGGGTTATGTATGTGATGGTCTATTTAAGGCTAATGTAACCACTGTTGTGCCAAACAATGATATGAATAAAATTGAATCTTCTGCTTATATGGTTGACTCTCCTAATCTATGGCATTCTAGACTAGGTCATGTGAATTTTGATACTTTACAAAAGCTGATCAATCTAGAATTCATACCTAAGTGTAGAATTGATTCAAATTACAAATGTCAAATTTGTGCTGAAGCCAAATTGACAAGAACCTCATTTCATCATATTGAAAGAGAAACCGAACCTCTAGACTTAATACATACTGATGTATGCGACTTGAAAATGTGTCAAACTAGAGGAGGAAAAAGGTACTTCATCACCTTTATAGATGATTGTACAAGATACTGTTATGTATATCTCCTTAGAAGTAAGGATGAGGCATTCGATGTATTTAAACAGTATAAAGCAGAAGTTGAGAATCAACTCAATAGAAAAATAAAAGCTTTAAGAAGTGATAGAGGAGGAGAATATGAGTTTCCATTTGAGGAATTCTGTGCTGAGCATGGTATAATACACCAAACTATAGCTCCTTATTCACCTCAATCCAACGGTATAGCCGAACGGAAAAATAGAACTCTTAAAGAAATGATGAATGCCTTATTAATAATCTCTGGCTTGCCAGATAATTTTTGGGGAGAAGCTATTCTTTCGGCAAATCATATTTTGAATAAAATACCACGAAAGAAAACTTCTAAGACTCCCCATGAACTTTGGAAAAACAGACCACCATCCTACAAATACTTAAAAGTGTGGGGGTGTCTTGCCAAAGTGGAAATTCCAAAACCGAAAAAGGTTAAAATAGGACCAAAGACTATAGATTGCATATTCATTGGATATGCTCATAATAGTAGTGCATATCGATTTTTGGTGTACAAATCTGAAATTGTTGACATTCATGAAAACACCATTATCGAGTCTCGAAATGCAATATTTTTTGAGCACATTTATCCTCTAAAACCCTCTATTGAAACAAGTGTTCAAAAGAGGCCAAGAGATCCAGATACTCCTGAGGATAATGCTGATCAAAATAAAATGAATGATGAAACTGAGATAGAGGAACCGAGAAGGAGCAAGCGACAAAGGACCACTAAATCCTTTGGACCGGATTTCTATGCATATATGATAGAAAATGAACCTCTAACTTACCAACAAGCAATGTCATCTCCCGATGCTCCTTATTGGAAAGAAGCCGTCAATAGTGAAATAGAATCCATTCTACAAAACCATACGTGGGAACTAGTGGATCTCCCGAAAGGATCAAAACCACTAGGATATAAATGGATATTTAAGAAGAAACTAAAGGCTGACGGCTCAATAGACAAGTATAAAGCAAGACTTGTAATAAAAGGATTCAGACAGAAGCAAGATCTGGATTACTTTGATACATACTCTCCAGTTACCAGAATAACATCAATTAGGATGCTTATTGCAATCGCATCTATATTGAATTTGAAAATACACCAAATGGATGTGAAAACTGCGTTTTTGAACGGTGAACTGGAAGAGGAAATATATATGCAGCAACCAGAAGGGTTTCTAAGCCCAGGAAATGAAAATAAGGTGTGCAAGTTAGTGAAATCTCTTTATGGCCTTAAACAAGCACCAAAACAATGACATGAGAAATTTGATGAAGCAATGTTATCAAATGGATTCAAAATAAATGAATCAGATAAATGCGTCTATATAAAATGTATAGATGTTGGATATGTCATTGTTTGTCTCTACGTTGATGATTTACTAATCCTAGGAAGTAATAAGGTCATAATAAAGTCTACGAAGGACATGCTATCCTTTAGATTAGAAATGAAGGACCTAGGAGTGGCCGATGTAATTTTGGGTGTAAAAATTATAACGACACCACAGGGATATTCGTTATCTCAGTCACATTACATTGCTAAAATTCTTGAAAAATTCAAGCAGTATAATGTAACTGCTGCAAAATCACCAGTAGATATGAACCCAAATTGGGTAAAGAACACTGGTGATGGTATATATCAGCTTGAATACTCTCGTATACTGGGAAGTATTATGTATGTCATGAATTGCACTAGGCCTGATATTGCGTACGCTGTAAGCAAGCTAAGTAGATATACCAGCAATCCTGGTAAAAATCATTGGAAAGCAATAATCAGAGTTCTAGGATATCTAAAGTATACACAAAACTATGTGTTGCAATATGATAAGTATCCTTCAGTAATAGAAGGATATAGTGACGCCAATTGGATAACGGGCTCAAATGACACAAAATCCACAAGTGGATATGTGTTTACATTAGGAAATGGAGCAATTTCGTGGGAATCATCCAAGCAGACTTGCATAGCAAGGTCAACAATGGAATCTGAGTTAATTGCTCTGGATAAAGCCGCGGAAGAAGCAGATTGGCTTAGGGGGTTTTTAGAGGACATTCCAAATTGGGAAAAACTAGTACCTCCAATATGTATACATTGTGATAGTCAATCTGCTATAGGAAGGGCGAATAGTACATTGTATAATGGTAAATCGAGACATATTCGTTGTAGGCATAAAACTATAAGATAACTTCTCTCTAATAGAGTTAGCACTATAGACTATGTAAGGTCAAAGGATAACATTGCGGATCCACTAACTAAAGGGTTGCCTAGAGAGAAAGTTCAAACCTTATTGATGGGAATGGGTTTAAGACCTATGATCTAAAAGTTTTTCTAAACGGAAACCCCACCTAGTTGACTGGAGATCCCAAGATCTAGGTTCAAAGGGACAACTAAGTTTATAGATAAACTTAATGGCACTGTTAAAATACAGACCATTCCTATGATAAGTCAGTGCACAACCCGTCGGAGAATAGGATAAGCTTAGCTTTTAATGATGTCTATACTGTGGTGTTATAAAAGACCCAAGTGGAGTATTACGGGATACTCTTTATAGAATCACCTACGTGAGTGTGAAGGCGCCGCTTCAAAAAGAATTGTAAGGTCGAATTCTTTAAACACTCATGAGACCAAGCAGGTGTTCATGGCAAAAACGAACACAAACAGAGAACCAAGGGGTTTAGAAACACTTAGCATGTGTTATCTTCATATACTTACACAAAAGGCTTATAGTTCAAAGACAATCTAGTCCACTGATTCGCCAGTAGGTTATAACGATAAACACTAGGAAAAGTTCAAGGCCATTGTGCTACTTTTACCGATACGTTAAATGTTTCACAAAATTTAAGAACAAAAAGAAATCTCTCATTCATGTGGGGGATTGTTGGAAATAAATGAGAAGATTGGGAAGAAGAGGTTGAGTGGTATTGGAGAAATATAAGTCCCACATTGTGTGTGATTTGTGATTATGTCTCCTTATATACCAAAGCCCAATATGCTATTTCAAAACAAAAGAAATAAGCACATGAAGCATTGAGTGAATGGGGATATGTAGGCATTAGGCCTTCATAATAAATATTAAAATGTCATAGATAGGGCCTTGGGCCTTGGGGCCTTGGGGCTCTTGGGGTCTCCTGATTTCCGTGGGCCGCTAACCCGTTCGGCCTTGTTGCGGTGGGACGGATCTGTTTTGAACGGAGCAGATGCGCCCGTTTCCTTTCGGCTCTTGGGCTTGCGCAGCGAACAGGTGCGCCCGTTTCCTTTCGGGCTCAACCGACGCGCCCGCGTCCATACGGACGGTCACATCTGCTCAGAAGACATCCCCTGGCCACTATATAAAGCCTTCATGACAGAACAATAAAATCACCGAAAAATTCCTTTCTTTCTGCTCTGCAAAACTGTTCTTATTTACTGCACTCTTGAGTTCGTGTTGCTCTGCACTTGAAAGCGCTTCAAATTGCAGAGATCGGTCCGTTTTATCTTGGGAGACAATTGCTCGATAACCTTCAGCGCCAATGAGGGAGCAATATTGTTTCAAAGAAACAGATTTACTCTGGACTCGGACAATACTGAAAGGTACTCTTCTTCTTTTTCTGTTTTGCAACGGTTCTGCTCTGTTGCAATTCCGGTCGCGCTTTTCGCCGTTACTAATTCTGAAACAATTCAAATTAGTAACGCTTCTTGACGTGACAATTGGATAGTGACAATTTATTGATTGCTATCAGATTCGTATTGCATTTGCATTGTTACGAATAACAGATATGTGCATTTTTAATAACATAAGTTCTTAAACGATCATTTACAGCTATACTTGTAAGATTAACAGAAGTAATTGACTCATTGTTGCATTTTGTATAAATTATTGATACTACAATATTTGTTTGTTTGTAGACTTGGAATACTTATGGGTTGCTTTTTAATTTTGTTTTTCACTTGGATAAATACAATAAAACCACTCATTTAATCATCCTGATCTTTTGTATTTAACATACAAAGCGACCGTTACTATTTGATTACTATATATCCACATATATGTTAGGATTGCCTCACATGTTGTTAAGGTAGAAATGACGGTTTGACTAAATAGCCCCACATCACGAAATAAATTGAAGAATTAGAGTACAACAAGGATTTCTTTTGTTATATGGAAGTTGTGTGCCAGCTCATATGTGTGCTAGGAAGGAGGGGCAAAGGTTACAGACTGGGCCATGCAGGCAAGGCAGTGCTCTCAAAAGATACTCGTAGAATGCAAGTCAAGGGGGAGACTATTAGGATTGCCTCGCATGTTGTTAAGGAGAAATGATGGTTTGGATGCAATAGTCCCACATCATGGAATAAATTGAAGGAGCAGAGTACAAATATGAGCTAATAGGCACGTGACAACTACTAGGATTGCCTCGCATGTTGTAAAGGAGGAATGATGGTTTGGATGCAATAGTCCCACATCATGGAATAAATGGAAGGAGTAGAGTACAAATATGAGCTGGTAGGCACGTAATATCAGGGACTCCTTTTGTTACAAGGATGTATGTGCCAACTCAAATGCGGGGGGCTTTGTTCCGACTGTCGTTACATAACAGTGGTATCAGAACTGAAGGTTATGGACTGGGCCATCCGGACAAGGCAGTTCTCTCAAAAGATACTCGTAAGATGCGAGTCAAGAGGGAGACTATTAGGATTGTCTCGCATGTTGTTAAGGTAGAACGACGGTTTGAATAAATAGTCCCACATCACGAATTAAATTGAAGGATTAGAGTACAACAGAGATTCCTTTTGTTATATGAGAGTCGTGTGTCAGCTCATATCCGTGCAAGGAAGGAGGGGTGAAGGTTACAGACTGGGCCATGCAGGCAAGACAGTGCTCTCAAAAGGTACTCGTAGGATGCGAGTCAAGGGGGAGACTGTTAGGATAGTCTCGCATGTTGTTAAGGAGGAATGATGGTTTGGATGCAATATTTCCACATCATGGAATAATTGAAGGAGTAGAGTACAAATATGAGCTGGTAGGCACGTGACATCAGGGATTCCTTTTGTTACAAGGATGTGTGTGCCAACTCATATGCAGGGGGATTTGTTCTGTCTGTCATTACGTAACAATATATTCATTTGATAATAATTTATTTAGAAAAACCGATTCATATTATGTTCATTCCTAAGATTTATATGTTTCCAAGTAATAAAGTCATTTGAACCAATTATATTCTCATGTATCGTCTACTACAAGGAACAAGTCAATAAGATATATATATATATATATATCAAGGCTCTCAAAATTAACTAATTTTGAATCATGAATTAAACAGGTGTAATAAAACTGCTATTAAATTCTAACAAGATGAAAACAATTATATCCAGTCATAGATGGAAATTCTGATTTCACGTATAAACTAAGGTTAAGATCTAGAAAACAATATCATGTATGACATGATGTATCAAATCAAAATAGCAGAAATCAAAGCAGTTCAGATGGGGATTAATAATGAGGGAGAAGAGTACCTTGCTCTACCAGTTATAACAGCTGATATCAAAACAGCTTTATTTTCTGTTGATGATGCAAAAAGCCCAGGTCCAGATGGATTTTCTTCAATATTCTATGAATTACACTGGGAAATCCTGCGACAAGATTTATAAAAAACTGTCAGTGACGTACTTCAAAAAAAAAACTTCCAGCTGTCTTGAATTACAATTTTATAATTCTAATGCCAAAGAAATACAAGCCGCAAATAGTTTCTGATTATTGTTATATTGCCTCAATTATCTTGTATCGACATCCAGGTGCAAATAGCTACAAAAAATAGGCTAACATTGCTGACTACTATAGGCATTTTAACCCAAAGTAAACAGCTAAGATTTTCAATTATTCTTAGCTCCCTTGCGTATATTAACTGAAACGAGCGTATGAACAACGAACGGAATTACTAATTCACACGATGTTATTGATTACAGGAATATAGTAGGAACTACAATCATGTTTTAACGTAGTTATCAACCTGAAGACCAAAGTTTAAAAAATGCAGGACAATTGTATTGTAGAAAATAAGATAAACACAAAGCAGATATTGTAAGAACTTAACATTTTTATTTGAGAAAGATGGCACTGCTGGCAAGTATATTAATTAAATATGTGAGTTTTTCCACATATTTAGATCTTAATGGTTTTGGTTGTTTAATTTCACATACTAATTGATACCAATTTCACATATTTAACCGCTGTAGGAAAAGTACAAAAACACAGTATAAGGCGCCAAATTTCAACACACAAAATCATACAAAGTTTGCCTTCACAATCCCAAAACAAATACATCTCAAAACTACTCAAGTATGCCCTCACAATCTTCTCTAACAAAAGAAACATCATCAGCATATCCATAGACGTCATATTTACTTCTTGGCAATCTTCCTCAACAATATCTTGAATCTCTAACTCATAAAAAATTCTCGAAGATGCTTTCATTACCACATACCAATTAGAAGAATCATTCTCTCTCAAATAAAAGACTTGTTTCACTTGGGATGCAAGTACATATGGATCTTTTACAAATGAAGCTTGGCTTTGATGTAAATTGATGAGTGTAAACCCATCCTCAATCTTCACACCATTTCTTATGTTTGCCCAATGACACTTAATTATCGGAACATTAAAAACATTATAGTCTAACATAATTATATTGGTATCCCATAATATATGACAATATCAACCACTTGAGAAACATCTTTTGCACTTGCTCTACACATAGTTGTTGCATCATAAGTCACTCCACTATTTTGAGTTTCTCTTCCAACGTCTTTTGTGTGAAAACGCAGTGCATTAATGATGTATCCTGTATAGGACAACACATCGTTCTTCAGACCGTAGCAATCCATTTTAGCATGTCGTCGTGATCTTTGGAGCTAATTTGTATCTGTAAACAATTAATTTCATTTGATAAAGCTACTCATAATACAAATAAAAATAAATTAATAATTTTTTAAAATTTAATTGACCCTTTTTTTTTAATGCAACTAGAGAACGTAGCTATGTAATTTTTCCAGAGTAATGTCGAATTTCTTTCCATGCGCTTGTCTAAATTTTGTAGCTCCTCCAAATGCAAACTGGGATGCAAGAACAAAAAATTGCATTACACTTGAAATTAAAAACAATCAAAACATTGAAAAATATGAAGTATCCACGTACTCTAAATATGGTTCTATCATGGCCATATTCCTTAGCACAGCCAAATGAGCAGTCTCTTTTTTTATTAAAAGACAATGTGATTGTCTTACATGCTGATCTTGGATGTCCTTCAAGTACTACATCACTTTGGTAATCTTCATTTTGAACTTCTTTCTCATTCGATATTTTCAAAAATTCACCAAAAAATCTCATGCATTCTTCTGCAAGATAAGATTCTGCAATACACCGCTCGGGACGAGCATGATTTCTTACGTAATCTTTTAATGTCTTCATGTACCTTTCGAAGGGGTACATCCAACGAAAATGCACCGGCCCACACAGTTGTGCTTCCCTTACAAGATGAATTACCACATGTATCACTAAATCAAAAAAAAAAAAGATGGTGGAAAGTATCTTTCAAGCTCGCTCAAAATCACAATAATCTCATCCTCCAGTTGTTAGTTTCTCTCTATCAATAATACGTTGGCATAATTTATTAAAGGATGGAAATAAATGAGATATTGTTTTCCTTGGCTTCTTTGGAAGCAATCCTCTTATTAAGACGGGTAACATTTGCTGCATTAAAACGTCATAATCATGAGACTTCAAACCACTGATTTTGCAATCCTCCGATGATACACATCTGTTAAAATTTGAGCAATAACCATCTGGTCCTGTAAAATCATATAATCTTTTACAAAATAGTTTTTTTTTTCAATTTTTGACAACGTATATGGAGTAGGGGGAAGATACATCTTGCTTCCACGAGGTTGTGTATGAAGACCATGTCGAATTCTCTAATCCTCCAAATCCTTTCTAGAATTAACTCCATCTTTTGATTTTTTGTCATGCAACATCGTACCCAATAGGCTTTCACCAACATTTTTCTCCACATGCATTACATCTAAATTATGACGTAATGGAAGCTCCCATAAAAAAACTGTAATAAATCATTTTACTTATGTAATTTCGTAATGTTATTTAGTGAAATAAAATAAAATGTGTGCACTAACCTCCGAATATGGTAATTGGAAAAAAAATGGATTTCTTTTTCCATCTTGATAGCTTCATTGTCATAGGATCTGTGTCCTCATCATCTTCATTTCTCTTTCTATGCTCAATTCTTCTTTTATCCCCTATTTTATTTTGGCCATTCTTGTTTTTTCTTTTTCTATTATTCTTTTTTTGGCTCTTTTTTACATTTCCAAAATTATTCGGAAAATATTTTAGAATGATAGAAATTATTCTACCAGTTAGAATCCTAGGCCTACACCCTTTCTCCATGGTGTTATCAAATAAGATCTTATTTTTCTTAAGGGGTTTGAAGGGGATATAACTCTTCTATGACCCATATAGACCGTCTTTCTACTGTGATTTAGCCATCGATGATGAGTGTTGACACCACACAATGGACATGCTTTTTTACCTTTTACACAACAACCAGCAAGACTACTATAAGCTGGAAATTCATTTTTTGTCCAAAGAAAAATTGGTTTCATGTTAAAAATTGATTGACTGTATGCATCATAAGCCTCAACTCCATTATTCCATAAATGATGTAAATCATCATAAGTGGTGCAAAATATACATCAATGTCATTTCCTGGCCGCTACGGACCAAGGCAATAATGTTAACATAATATTATCTTTCTTCATGCGCAACATAGGCAAAAGATTATATGTCACGAGCATTACAAGACAACAACTATATTGGAACTTAGCATAGAAAAAGGATTAAAACTGTCTGTTGCAAGGCTAAGCCTGAGATTGTGAGGATTTATTGAAAATGGTTTATATTTTTCATCCACTACATTCCAAGTAATAGAATGTACAGGATGACCCATTTTTCCATCAGTGCTTCTATTATTGAAATGCCACCTTAAATACTCCGCTATTGTTTTGGATCTAAACATTCTTCTGAACCTCGGAATTATTGGAAAATAACGCAACACTTTAGCAGGAATACCATGCATATAATCTCCTTTGTCCGTTGATTTACCTTCCACCTTGAAAGTCCACATTTTGGACAATTATTCAAATCTTTATATTCGTTCCTAAAAAGGCAACAATCATTTTGACATGCATGTATCATCTCAAAGTCCATGTCAAATAGTTTAAGAAACCTTTTCAATTCATATAACGACTTGGGGAGTACATTATTTTTGGCAACAACAACTTTTGCACATTTAAAAGCTTATCGAAACCATTATCAGACAACCCAGTCCCACATTTAAGATTATACAACACGAAGATGGAAGAGAACTTTGATTGATCTAAGCAACCAGGATACAATGGAGTCTCATTTTTGTATAAATCATCCTTTCGTCTTTGTGAATCATCTTCACATTTGTCATCACCAAAAAAGGTACTATAAACAAAGTCTTCATCTTCATAGATGATGGCCATAAGTAAATCATATGCATCAACCGACTTCGCTTTCTTCCTTTTAATTATTCGCTCGCCGTGATTATGCCACTCACTACTCATTTACTTAGGATCCATTCCTCTTATAATTAAATGTTCAATAATAACTTCCCCATGAAGACGAGTAAGATTTCTACAATCTATACAAGGACACATTTTTTTTTTTTTACATTTCCCATATTCCTCTTTGTATGATTCACAAAATTCCAAGTTGCTTCCTCATACTCTTTAGTGGTTCTACGAACAAAATGAAAAAAGAATAATAACCATATATATTAAAATATGTTTTAAATTCAATAATATACTTGAGTATTGTAATAATTACCAGTTCATACATACCCAATCTTTATCCATCATTTCTATATATAAGCAAACAAAAATATATAATCGAAAGAAACAATTAATTATAAGGTACGAGCAAAGAAACCATTCAATTCTAACATGTAAAAAAATTATAAAGACAAAATTCAAAAAGTTTAGCATTCTATTTTTTAATGAAACATTTCATGTGATGAATAGATGAATAAAAGTCAGCAACTTCACATGTTTAACCGGAATTAACCAATGTTTATATTATCTTGAATTTGAATTTCTCGTTATAAATTTGATAAAATGATTTTATCCGTGCTTTGTTATTACCGTTTCACATCCAAAGTCGATTATAATCACTCACTAGATGTCAATAAAGCCATGGTTACCGCAAAAATCAACAAAAATTGTAGCTTTACCAAGTACTTATATAAGTGAACATTAGTAATATATTCTGATTCCGTTGGGGTTAGCATTCTTTGGTCGTATGATGTCAGATCACAATTGAATCAGGTATCCTGTGCTATTGAAGATTCATCGCCATTCTCTAAAAATGTCACACATTACAAAAATGAGTCAAAACCACATTATTTTAAGCAGCAGAATTTTGCTATAACTAACATGAGTGGAAATCTGAGTTTCGATTTTCCAGTTCGGTTTTGAAATGTTATATTGATCACATTTATGTATGCATGCTTCATGTATGTTACAAACACTGCTGAAAACTTTATAAATGAAGATCAACTGGTTTGAAACTGTAGTATGATCATGCCATATTACTTTATAAATGAAGAAAATTGATCAACATTAGACATAATGTCTAATAGAAGGTTAGTCAATGAAACATTGAAGCATTATGTGAGGCAGTTACTCTTGTTATTCCTTACTGACATTGGACTCAGTCCCAGGTAATTTTCGCAACACTCTAATAGACTGTCTCAGGTGAAGAGTAATTTCATTTATGATCATTATTGCTATATACTTATTGACCAATACCAAGTTTTCGCTACGTTCCCCACATTTTTAGTTAGCTATATGTTATTGGCATGTAATGATCACTATCAAAAATAGAAAAAGAAAAAAGAGGGGGGGGGGGGGCAAGAATCAGCAAACTATTGCTGATATAAACTGAGTGGTGGGAAATATATCACTAGAAAAGAAAGCACTTACTAGAAGTCAAGTGGTTATGAACACTTGTAAATGTACGCATCACTAAAGATTCAATTAATGAGAAGGTCATCTACAGTAAAGCATACATGTTTAATACAACACTTAGAATAAAAGCAACAACATAATTCAATTCTCATTGCTTGGTGCAAAATATAGAAATATATTTAAAACGTAAGCAAAGACTATTAATTATTATTTATTATTTACAATTAGTGCTTCTATTTTTCTCCACGTACACATACGCACTATATCTATGTATGTAATTGGATTTTTTTCCTCAATATAATGAGATTCATATTACCAGGAGAAAAGGTGTGCATTTAAGTGTTTTAAGCATATTATGGTACTGAACAAAGTACTTTGGTGGCTCTTGTAAGTTTGGTTATGCTTAAAGCATATCCAACAGTTATGATCATTATTGCGATATACAACAAAACCTTTTTTTATTGACCAATACCAAGTTTTCGTTATATTCCCCATATATTTAGTTAGCTATATATTATTGGCATATAATGACCACTATCAAAGATAGAAAAAGAAAAAATGAGGGGCGGGGGGAGGATCAGCAAACTACTGCTTATATAAACTAAGTGGTGGAAAATTTATCACTAGAAAAGAAAGCAGTTACTGGAAGTCAAGTGGTTATATACACTTATAAATGTACGCAGCACTAAAGACTCAGTTAATGAGGAGGTCATCTACAGTAAAGCATACGCGTTTTAATAAAACACTTAGAATAAAAGCAATAACATAATTCAATTCTCATTGGTTAGTGCAAAATATAGAAATATATTTAAAACATAAGCAAAGACTATTAATTATTATTTATTATTTACAATTAGTGCTTTTATTTTCCTCCACGTACACATACACACTATATATATACACACACACATATATGTATGAATGTATGTATGTAATTGAATTTTTTCCTCAATATAATGAGATTCATATTAACAGGAGAAAGAGTATGCATTTACATGTTTTAGGCATGTTATGGTACTGCACAAAGTATTATGGTGGCTCCTGTAAGTTTGGTTATGCTTAAAGCATATCCAACAGTTGGATATTCAGCTCTTGAATTCTAAATGTTGGGAACATTTCGTTTTCAGTAGTGAGTTTTACTTTGAATATTCCAGGTAAAATCCAGGAACCAATTCGTGATTCGATTGACAATAAATAACTAGCCAAAAATACGTATATATAGAAGAAGAAGAAGAAGAAGAAAAGATGTGGAAAATAGGGAGAAGGATGAATGTAGCATATTTTTTTGGCCAAAATAGATAGAACGTCTTATGGATCAAAATATACAAGCATTATTAAAAAAAATGCAAGGGTGCAAACACAAAATGACAATGAATTCAACTTTCTATGAGAAGTACTATTTATTGATGACAAAAATAAAATAGCATCACAACGGATAAGTACGACCGCAAACGAGAAATTATCAAAGCTGCAAATACTTAGATGTAATAACCCGGAAAATCTGGGCCAGTTTAAAATTTTTATTTTGGCAATTTTAGCGAATTTTGATATTTAAAATAGATTATTTTAAATAATATCGACGGGAAATTTTATTTTGAATAGAATTAGAACGTATATATTTATGCGCGTGGTCGTTAGAATATAAATAATTTTATATAATTATAAATAGAATTGAAAATGGCGCGGTAGTTCGATAATTCGATTTCAAACTTCAAATGAACGTACCGGGTGCAAAACAATCCGGATTTTAGTGAAACAAAAAACAATAGGATCTAATTGGTGATATCTTTCCAACGAATCCGGAAAATCGAGATTTCATAGCGGGAATCAAAAGATATGTCCAGTTGAAAATTCTGAATAGTCGCTATGGAATTCAGGCCCTTAAAAATGGAAATTTTGCAAACGACCTCGGATTTCGACGAAACCACTTTTGTTGGATCCGTGATGTCAAGTTATTACTAGGTTTCAAATTTCATAATTTTTCGATTCAATATGTGAGCGTGGCAAAGGAAAACGCGTTTGACCAGTTTCAGTTAATTTTAATCGACTGGAAATTGGCCATTTTTCCAACGGTCTCAGAATTCGACGAAACTAGTTTTGTTAGGACCGTATCGTCAATACGAAGCTAGAAAATATTTTTCGAGAATTTTTAGAGTTAGTATGTGACCCCGGTAATTTGAAATGTACGTTTAAAATTCAATACAGTGATTTAAATGTAAATTCAACGGAAACTGATCAAAATGATCGAATCAGCCTACGATACATATCCCATTGTGTTCGGAATGGGGGTAAAACGCTATGGACGACAGGCGGTGGGCCTTATTTTGAGATAAAAAATAAAGATTGCTTTTTGGCGAAAAATAAATTAATTAAATAATAAAAAAATATATATACCTTTCTCTCCTATATCTCTGCCCCCCCCCCCCCCGTTCGATTCAATTCAGTAAGAAGAAAAGAGAAAAAAAAACCTACAGACCTAGTTCGAGCCGCCAGCCCCCCCCCCCTCCAGCGGCGCCGACCTCGCGACGCCCCCCCCTCCCCCCGACCCACCCCCTAGCCTCCTTTCTTCGATCCTCTCCTCGCAGCAACCCAGACCCCCCCCATCCACCGACCGAAGACCCCCTCCCCGCCTCCCACTTGAAGATCAACATCCCCCTCAACCCTCTTCATATCCGAAGATTTGTAAGTTTTATAGTTTACATTGTTTTTAATTTTTAATTTTCAGTTTTACTATATAATATCCGTGTTAAAAATCAGTTTTATTATACATATAGTTTTGAAATTAAAAATATGATTTTGATTTATATGAATAGCCGATAAGGTTATGATCTTTAGTTATGTAAAGAATAGATTTTTCCTTAGGTAAAAATTAGATTTTTAATAACGTGAAGAAACGATTTTTATATGAGTGAAAGTTTCGATTTTTACATAATCAAAAATAGGATTTTTGTTCATAGAAAAGATGGGATTTTTATTATGAGGTGGGCGTTGTAAAAATATAATTTTTATATAAGCAAGAAGTTAAAAATATAATTTTTATAAGGTAAGGAGATAAAAATTCGGTCTTTATATATGTAGCGAATTAAAAATACGATTTTTATATATTTAAAGCATTAAAAATATGATTTTTATATTTTTAAAGTACTAAAAATATAACCTTTATTATGTAGAAGATGCAAAAATATGATTTTTGTTTATGTAGAGGAGTAAAAATATAATTTTTACATGATAGTAATATTAGAAATATCATCTTTGTATGTGTAGCAAAGGCGAAATCTTTAAAAATTGAAAAGGCGAAATTTTTATATATTGAATAGCGAAGTAAAAATTCGATTTTTATATATTGAATAGCGAAGTAAAAATTCGATTTTTAACATGATGTTGAAGTTATAAAAATGTGATCTTTGCTAGGAAGTAAACGAAGTAAAAATATAATCTTTTTATAGAAGTAGCGATAAAAATTATATTTTTACATTATAGAAATAACGATATAAAAAAATTCGATTTTCACAGATATGAAGTAGCGAATTAAAAATATGATTTTTATATAATAGAGAATGTAAAAATGTGATTTTTAAATATGTAGTGCATACGGAAGACGAAAGATGATAAAAAGGTGAGAACGATGAAGATTTCTCTAAAAGAAGTGTCGTGGAATTGGATAGCTTTCGGTGAGAATTTCTCACCTTTCAATTTCTTTTTCTAGTTATATATATATACTAGGATGCAGACGGTGCTTAGTAGAACCCGACATAATCGTCCACAGACCATGGACTTGTTTGTTTGATTGCAAAAATTAGTTAGATTATTTGATTGAAATTGAATTGTTTGGTGAAATGAAATTGATTTGATTGATGTGTGAATGGCGTGGGCCTTCACTAGACCGGGGATAAGGCTAGGCCTTGTCCCGTTTCTAGTATCGTGCCGTTATGCCGCCGAAATTTTCTAAAAATAATTTAGAAAAAAATAAAGATAACATTTTATTTAATAAAGGAACTGAATAGAAATTCATATGTTGAAATAAAATGTTTTATCGTTAAAAATATAATTTTTAACGTGAATGTGAATAAATAAAATATTCATTTACAAACCGGACGGTTTGTTTATGTACACCTATTTGAAGGACATTGATTGGGTCGATAAATTTTACACATCGCCCAACTGCACAATTAAAATCTGTGTTTGTTGATTTGAAACCCCACACGGGTGTTGGGATGAAATATGAAGTTCACTCATCCTGATTGATTAAATATGTCGATCGATTGATTGACAGGCTGTTATAAGTGTTAGATATTTATAGTTGATGCTTATACAGTGTAGTGCACTTTGGTTGATGGTTGATTATTTCTCAATGCTATTATATACATGTGTTGTATGAAAATCCGTATAATTAATTTTATATGGTGATTGATTAGGCCTCATTCCAATTTGGAAGATAAAGAATATTATAAGATAAAGGTTCATGTATTGACTGTACTCATCCGTTGAGATTAGTCATGTGTTGAACGAAATATTTCAACAATAAAATTTATATCTTTATCACTATAAAATAAAGGTTCATGTGTTGACTGTACTCATCCGTTGAGATTAGTCATGTGTTGAACGAAATAATTTAACAAAAATAGTCACACGTGGACAGTACTCATTCGTTGAGATTAGTCATGTGTTGAAAAAAATAAATACTCATTTGTTGAAAATAGAATATTTGAAATAGAATATTTGAAATAGAATATTTGAAAATAGAAATATATGAAGCCGTGTTGATTAGATTGACGCCATTTGGACGTGAACGATATTTATATCGATTTTATTCATTTTAAAATGAATATTGAAAAGTGATTTCGAAATGAATATCGAAAAGTGATTTCAAAATGAATATTGAAAAGTGATTTCGAAATGAATTGAATATAAAGTGATTTCGAAATGAATTGAATATAAAGTGATTTCGAAATGAATTGAATATAAAGTGATTTCGAAATGAATTGAATATAAAGCGATTTCGAAATGAATTAAGTATAAAGCGATTTTCAACTGCATATATAAGGAATTTGATTTGAATAGAAATTGAATTTGATTTCAATTAAATATATAACGAAATTGAATCGAATAGAAAACCACATTGAATTCAAATTGAATTGAAATTCGAATTGAATAGAAAAGAATAGGATGAAATTGTTTTTGAAACGAATTCAAAACTATCTATATAATTCGTTTTAAACAGAAGTCGACGAAATATTTATTATATATATTTTATATATAATATAATGGCCTGAATAGAACGCGCCGCGCCGCGGCAGTTCGTGAATTTCGACCATTTATTTCAAACGGACATTACGGGAGATCCGACCGTCGGATTCTCCTAAAACCGGAACCGTTGGGTTCGTATTGAAAAGAGATTTCTAACGAATATTAGAAATTCAAAATCTAACGGTTGGATTTGGAGATACATCCAAATCAAATTTGGAAAAGGTCGCTGTAAGTGCAGTTCGATGGCCGTTGATGGAAATCGACTGTACGGGCCTTGATAAAATTATTAAAAATAGTAATAATTTGTGTAAAATCAGAAGAAACGATTTGGGAAAATTTGGGATGAAAAACTCCATATTTGAAAAGATAAAAATAGATTTTTATCGAAATGAACTAGATTGAACTAAATTTAAAACCCGATTTCTTTTTAAATAAATAAATTAGATTTAAAAAGGGGTTTTAAATAATCGGAATTCCTAATATATTTGATTTGAATTGAACTAGAATTGATTTGTGGGTTTATCGTGAACTGTGTTTTAAACAACACGAGTTCTTTAACCCGACGATAAATAGAATGTGATGTGGGTTTATCGTGAACTGTGTTTTAAACAACACTAGTTCTTTAACCCGACGATAACTAGAATTGATTTGTGGGTTTATCGTGAACTGTGTTTTAAACAGCACTAGTTCTTTAACCCGACGATTAATAGAATGTGATTTGGGTTTGTCGTGAACTGTGTTTTAAATGACATTAGTTCTTTAACCCAATAAAAGGAGTTTTAACGAATCTGCAATTAAATTGAAATGTAAATTTGTAATCTAAATTATCAAATTTAGAAAATGAGCGAGAATGGAGTATTACCAGTTTTGCTCCAAAGCGATAGTTAAATCTTTAATTAGATTTGAACGTGAAATGGTAATTAATTTTACCGATAACACCACGGTGTTAGATATGGAGTATTACCAGTTTTGCTCCAAAGCGATAGTTAAATCTTTAATTAGATTTGAACGTGAAATGGTAATTAATTTTACCGATAACACCACGGTATTAGATATGGAGTATTACTAGTTTTGCTTCATGGGATGAATAGGTTGGGATTGGGAAATAAAATAAATAATTACTTCGGTGTAGTTCGCTAATCTCGACTAGTTTGAAAAACCATAATTTGGTTTGAAATGACATCCAAAGGAAGTTTAAAGAATAAATTTTAAAGAATTTATCTTGGATAAAATTTATGGGAACCTTTCCCAAAAGATGTGAATATTTAAATAACAGAATATTCAGAATTGGAATGAGGCGTATGTTGAGTTTTTGTAATATTTGTTTTTAATATACGCGGGTTGTTCGGAAAGGCCGGGTTTACACCCATTCTGAATAACCGAATCGACGATATGTCGAAGATGAAGACGATGGTTGAAGACCGGAAGTCTTCACCTCGTTTGGATAATTACTGACGATCCTGATTGGGCAGTACACTCAAGAGGATGGAAATAGTTGGTGGTCGTCCAGTCGTACTTGGAGATGGATGGATATGCGAGGAAAGTGCCTCCGGTTTCGTTCAGACCCAGAACGGACTTGTAAATGGATTGTGTGTCTGACATTGGATTTTATTCTGTGTTGATTGATTTCTATTAAATATACATCTGTTTGGCGGCGGAGAATTTATTCTTTTGCTTAACGCCCTTCTCTGAGACGTACGAGCTCAGAGGTTGTATATCGATGGACATCAGTCGCATGGCATGAATTGCCTGTGTGGCACGCTAAGATGCAATGATCAAGGCTTTTGTTGAAAAGCAGAGTCTTGTGGTTGATGATCAAAGCACGACCTACGTGGCAGCTTTGTGTATAACGTGAATTCGCGAGCCTCACACCTCGGTATGAGTCAAAAACGGGATAAGGACTGCGGGGAGAGCACGACGTTTCTTTCTAGCTTTGGTGGTGTCAGTGACTTACCAGCCCTGACATTTATATACTTTTCACCTATGTGGTTGTTGGATGAGGCGCCTCGATTTTAGGTCTGTAAGGACCGGGAAACGTGTGTTCAGGAATACTAATCCTCTAACGTAAGTGATGACCGGCCCTGAAGATCCAGGATTGCCCAAGTGTGTAGTCCTGAGACATTTGCTAGAGTGTCTCGAACGCGGAGAGGAGCTTGCCCCTTGCCTCGACTCATGACGGAAATCCAATTTCCAATACGTGTATTGCGGTTTTAATTGTAGAACTAGTATGGCGACATGATAGATGGTACCCATGCCGCCTTTGATTGATATTTATGATTGAAATTGTTTTGACACTATACACTTATTATAGTATCAAATGATTTGTTTTAAACGTACCAAGCATGTTTGGCTATTATAAGGGAAAACCCTATCCTCCGGCTTGCGTTGCATTGTGTGATGGGACATGGGTCTTATAATAGCTTCATTTTTCGAAAAAGCATTGCGTTGTTTTGATATGCACTGGTATTCTTGGGAGGAAACCCATTCCGTGTTATACGGCGTGGTCCCTTGAAATACTCTCTTTTAAAGTAAAGCTTTAAATAACTGTTTTAGTTCTCACACCAGTCACATGACTGACCTGGAGTTTATTGTTTTAACCTAAACTCTGGGTGCCCCTATTTTCCGCACGGGCAGCTAGTAGTTTTGGTTTTGCAGATTTATATCCACAAGATCCTGGTTTACAGCTGGAATGATATCCGGAAAGCTCTGTATCCGTATATCACCTTCAGTTGTGCTTTGTATTATTTTTCCGCTGCTATGTAATTTATTGTAATCTATGATATTTATCGAATGTAATTTATTCATTTATGCTCTGTATATTCTTGTATCTGATGGAATTGTTGTAATAGCAATGAAATGTTCTTCCGTCTGCGTTCTGTTCTATCCTGTTCTCAAACGATCAGGGGTTTCGAACGGTCTAGATCGGTTTAACGACTGATTCGGATCGAGCGGAATTCTCGGTCGTCACATTTGGTATCAGAGCTTTGGTTTACAGAGCTCGAGAACAAGACACATTAGAACCATACGAAAGAATTCATCAGATATTGGATTAGTAATATCCAATTAGATTGACTCGTTAGAGATAGGATCAGTAGTATCCTAGAACGAGTGTGAAGAGTATATTTTTCAAATGAAAACAATTTTGTTTTAAAATTCAAATCGCTTTATACGTATTTGATTATCTATTTATTTTGAATATGGACAATCTAATATATAAAGCTTTTGTATATACGCGTCATGAACGTATATTCGAAATTTTAATATATTGGATAGATATAGAATCACATTCTAGACACCCGGAGATGGTTCTGATGATTGATCGATCATCATCCGAATTTATGTTCGAGTTTCGAAGGTGTGATTTTCTATATATTTCCATTAGACTGGTGTGAGAACCAAAACTTATATAGCTAGAACACATTGTTGTGAATTGGCATCAAAAACATGATTTTTTGTATATGTATCAAAATTATGAATTTGAAACTCTAATTCACTAATTGATTGATGTTTGTGTTGTTTGTTTAATTGTTTGATAATTTTGAACCATTATGCCTAATATAACCAAATATTGAATTGTATTGAAAATTGGTTGCATTTGCTTGCATATACATATACTTACATTGAACAGGTCATAGCAAGGAGGCTAGAGCAGAGAATAAAATTTGTTTGCCCGACAAATAGGTACATGTCTACTACATAATTTACTGTTTTGTTTGGGTGATGATGATTTTATGAGCCTATTGGCTTTTTCTTTTTCTTTTTGAGATCAGAAGGCCTATATGGAAATTTCGGGATTTTCCCGTGGCTCCCGGTGCAGGGGAGGTTATGGCGAAATTTTTCGAAAATTTAGGGTGTTAGCCAAATTTTTGAAAATTTGAAAATTCTCAAAAACTGAAAAGTTGGAGAATGGAAGCCAGATCGAACGTAGAGTTGATTGATCAAACCACTTTCGACTTTGTTCCTTTTCGGGGACGAAAAGTTTTAAGTGGGGGAGATTGTAATAACCCGGAAAATCTGGGCCAGTTTAAAATTTTTATTTTGGCAATTTTAGCAAATTTTGATATTTAAAATAGATTATTTTAAATAATATCGGCGGGAAATTTTATTTTGAATAGAATTAGAACGTATATATTTATACGCGTCGTCGTTAGAATATAAATAATTTTATATAATTATAAATAGAATTGAAAATGGCGCGGTAGTTCGATAATTCGATTTCAAACTTCAAATGAACGTACCGGGTTCAAAACAATCCGGATTTTAGTGAAACGAAAAACAATAGGATCTAATTGGTAATATCTTTCCAACGAATCCGGAAAATCGAGATTTCATAGCGGGAATCAAAAGATATGTCCAGTTGAAAATTCTGAATAGTCGCTATGGAATTCAGGCCCTTAAAAATGGAAATTTTGCAAACTACCTCGGATTTCAACGAAACCACTTTCGTTGGATCCGTGATGTCAAGTTATTGCTAGGTTTCAAATTTCATAATTTTTCGATTCAATATGTGAGCGTGGCAAAGGAAAACGCGTTTGACCAGTTTCAGTTAATTTTAATCGACTGGAAATTGGCCATTTTTCCAACGGTCTCAGAATTCGACGAAACTAGTTTTGTTAGGACCGTATCATCAATACGAAGCTAGAAAATATTTTTCGAGAATTTTTAGAGTTAGTATTTGACCTCGGTAATTTGAAATGTACGTTAAAAATTCAATATAGTGATTTAAATGTAAATTCAACGAAAACTGATCAAAATGATCGAATCAACCTACGATACATATCCCATTGTGTTCGGAATGGGGGTAAAACGCTATGGACGACAGGCGGTGGGCCTCGTTTTGAGATCGAAAATAAAGGTTGCTTTTTGGCGAAAAATAAATTAATTAAATAATAAAAAAAAATATACCTTTCTCTCCTATATCTCTGCCCCCCCCCCCGTTCGATTCAATTCAGTAAGAAGAAAAGAGAAAAAAAAACCTACAGACCTAGTTCGAGCCGCCAGCCCACCCCCCCCCCCCCCCCAGCGGCGCCGACCTCGCGACGCCCCCCCTACCTGCGGTAGTCGCGACCCACCCCCCTAGCCTCCTTTCTTCGATCCTCTCCTCGCAACAACCCAGACCACCACCCAAATCCCGTCGCTCCCTCCTGACCCCCGCCTGCCACTCCCACCGCCGCCCTGAAACCGACTACCGCCCAACCCAGACCCCCCCCCTCATCCACCGACCGAAGACCCCCTCCCCACCTCCCACTTGAAGATCAACGTCCCCCTCAACCATCTTCATATCCGAAGATTTGTAAGTTTTATAGTTTACATTGTTTTTAATTTTCAATTTTACTATATAATATCCGTGTTAAAAATCAGTTTTATTATACATATAGTTTTGAAATTAAAAATATGATTTTGATTTATATGAATAGCCGATAAGGTTATGATCTTTAGTTATGTAAAGATTAGATTATTCCTTAGGTAAAAATTAGATTTTTAATAACGTGAAGAAACGATTTTTATATGAGTGAAAGGTTCGATTTTTACATAATCAAAAATAGGATTTTTGTTCATAGAAAAGATGGGATTTTTATTATGAGGTGGGCGTTGTAAAAATATAATTTTTATATAAGCAAGAAGTTAAAAATATAATTTTTATAAGGTAAGGAGATAAAAATTCGGTCTTTATATATGTAGCGAATTAAAAATATGATTTTTATATTTTTAAAGTATTAAAAATATGATTTTTATATTTTTAAAGTATTAAAAATATAACCTTTATTATGTAGAAGATGCAAAAATATGATTTTTGTTTATGTAGAGGAGTAAAAATATAATTTTTACATGATAGTAATATTAGAAATATCATCTTTGTATGTGTAGCAAAGGCGAAATCTTTAAAAATTGAAAAGGCGAAATTTTTATATATTGAATAGCGAAGTAAAAATTCGATTTTTATATATTGAATAGCGAAGTAAAAATTCGATTTTTAACATGATGTTGAAGTTATAAAAATGTGATCTTTGCTAGGAAGTAAACGAAGTAAAAATATAATCTTTTTATAGAAGTAGCGATAAAAATTATATTTTTACATTATAGAAATAACGATATAAAAAAATTCGATTTTCACAGATATGAAGTAGCGAATTAAAAATATGATTTTTATATAATAGAGAATGTAAAAATGTGATTTTTAAATATGTAGTGCATACGGAAGACGAAAGATGATAAAAAGGCGAGAACGATGAAGATTTCTCTAAAAGAAGTGTCGTGGAATTGGATAGCTTTCGGTGAGAATTTCTCACCTTTCAATTTCTTTTTCTAGTTATATATATACTAGGATGCAGACGGTGCTTAGTAGCACCCGACACAATCGTCCACAGACCATGGACTTGTTTGTTTGATTGCAAAAATTAGTTAGATTATTTGATTGAAATTGAATTGTTTGGTGAAATGAAATTGATTTGATTGATGTGTGAATGGCGTGGGCCTTCACTAGACCGGGGATAAGGCTAGGCCTTGTCCCGTTTCTAGTATCGTGCCGTTATGCCGCCGAAATTTTCTAAAAATAAGTTAGAAAAAAATAAAGATAACATTTTATTTAATAAAGGAACTGAATAGAAATTCATATGTTGAAATAAAATGTTTTATCGTTAAAAATATAATTTTTAACGTGAATGTGAATAAATAAAATATTCATTTACAAACCGGACGGTTTGTTTATGTACACCTATTTGAAGGACATTGATTGGGTCGATAAATTTTACACATCGCCCAACTGCACAATTAAAATCTGTGTTTGTTGATTTGAAACCCCACACGGGTGTTGGGATGAAATATGAAGTTCACTCATCCTGATTGATTAAATATGTCGATCGATTGATTGACAGGCTGTTATAAGCGTTAGATATCTATAGTTGATGCTTATACAGTGTAGTGCACTTTGGTTGATGGTTGATTATTTCTCAATGCTATTATATACATGTGTTGTATGAAAATCCATATAATTAATTTTATATGGTGATTGATTGGGCCTCATTCCAATTTAGAAGATAAAGAATATTATAAAATAAAGGTTAATGTATTGGCTGTACTCATCCGTTGAGATTAGTCATGTGTTGAACGAAATATTTTAACAATAAAATTTATATCTTTATCACTATAAAATAAAGTTTCATGTGTTGACTGTACTCATCCGTTGAGATTAGTCATGTGTTGAACGAAATAATTTAACAAAAATAGTTACACGTGGACAGTACTCATTCGTTGAGATTAGTCATGTGTTGACAAAAATAAATACTCATTTGTTGAAAATAGAATATTTGAAATAGAATATTTGAAATAGAATATTTGAAAATAGAAATATATGAAGCCGTGTTGATTAGATTGACGCCATTTGGACGTGAACGATATTTATATCGATTTTATTCATTTTAAAATGAATATTGAAAAGTGATTTCGAAATGAATATTGAAAAGTGATTTCGAAATGAATATTGAAAAGTGATTTCGAAATGAATTGAATATAAAGTGATTTCGAAATGAATTGAATATAAAGTGATTTCGAAATGAAT
This sequence comes from Allium sativum, assembly GCA_030737875.1. Classification (NCBI taxonomy): domain Eukaryota; kingdom Viridiplantae; phylum Streptophyta; class Magnoliopsida; order Asparagales; family Amaryllidaceae; genus Allium; species Allium sativum. Next base: position 926,776,308 of record CM060922.1, read on the forward strand.
TGAATATAAAGTGATTTCGAAATGAATTGAATATAAAGTGATTTCGAAATGAATTGAATATAAAGCGATTTCGAAATGAATTAAATATAAAGCGATTTTCAATTGCATATATAAGGAATTTGATTTGAATAGAAATTGAATTTGATTTCAATTGAATATATAACGAAATTGAATCGAATAGAAAACCACATTGAATTCAAATTGAATTCAAATTCGAATTTAATAGAAAAGAATAGGTTGAAATTGTTTTTGAAACGAATTCAAAACTATCTATATAATTCGTTTTAAACAGAAGTCGACGAAATATTTATTATATATATTATATATATATAATATAATGGCCTGAATAGAACGCGCCGCGCCGCGGCAGTTCGTGAATTTTGACCATTTATTTCAAACGGACATTACGGGAGATCCGACCGTCGGATTCTCCTAAAACCGGAACCGTTGGGTTCGTATCGAAAAGAGCTTTCTAACGAATATTAGAAATTCAAAATCTAACGGTTAGATTTGGAGATACGTCCAAATCAAATTTGGAAAAGGTCGCTGTAAGTGCAGTTCGATGGCCGTTGATGGAAATCGACTGTACGGGCCTTGATAAAATTATTAAAAATAGTAATAATTTGTGTAAAATCATAAGAAATGATTTGGGAAAATTTGGGATGAAAAACTCCATATTTGAAAAGATAAAAATAGATTTTTATCGAAATGAACTAGATTGAACTAAATTTAAAACCCGATTTCTTTTTAAATAAATAAATTAGATTTAAAAAGGGGTTTTAAATAATCGGAATTCCTAATATATTTGATTTGAATTGAACTAGAATTGATTTGTGGGTTTATCGTGAACTGTGTTTTAAACAACACTAGTTCTTTAACCCGACGATAAATAGAATGTGATGTGGGTTTATCGTGAACTGTGTTTTAAACAATACTAGTTCTTTAACCCGACAATAACTAGAATTGATTTGTGGGTTTATCGTGAACTGTGTTTTAAACAACACTAGTTCTTTAACCCGACGATTAATAGAATGTGATTTGGGTTTGTCGTGAACTGTGTTTTAAATGACATTAGTTCTTTAACCCAATAAAAGGAGTTTTAACGAATCTGCAATTAAATTGAAATGTAAATTTGTAATCTAAATTATCAAATTTAGAAAATGAGCGAGAATGGAGTATTACCAGTTTTGCTCCAAAGCGATAGTTAAATCTTTAATTAGATTTGAACGTGAAATGGTAATTAATTTTACCGATAACACCACGGTGTTAGATATGGAGTATTACCCGTTTTGCTCCAAAGCGATAGTTAAATCTTTAATTAGATTTGAACGTGAAATGGTAATTAATTTTACCAATAACACCACGGTGTTAGATATGGAGTATTACCAGTTTTGCTTCATGGGATGAATAGGTTGGGATTGGGAAATAAAATAAATAATTACTTCGGTGTAGTTCGCTAATCTCGACTAGTTTGAAAAACCATAATTTGGTTTGAAATGACATCCAAAGGAAGATTAAAGAATAAATTTTAAAGAATTTATCTTGGATAAAATTTATGGGAACCTTTCCCAAAAGATGTGAATATTTAAATAACAGAATATTCAGAATTGGAATGAGGCGTATGTTGAGTTTGTGTAACATTTGTTTTTAATATACGCGGGTTGTTCGGAAAGGCCGGGTTTACACCCATTCTGAATAACCGAATCGACGATATGTCGAAGATGAAGACGGTGGTTGAAGACCGGAAGTCTTCACCTCGTTTGGATAATTACTGACGATCCTGATTGGGCAGTACACCCAAGAGGATGGAAATAGTTGGTGGTCGTCCAGACGTACTTGGAGATGGATGGATATGCGAGGAAAGTGCCTCCGGTTTCGTTCAGACCCAGAACGGACTTGTAAATGGATTGTGTGTCTGACATTGGATTTTATTCTGTGTTGATTGATTTCTATTAAATATACATCTGTTTGGCGGTGGAGAATTTATTCTTTTGCTTAACGCCCTTCTCTGAGACGTACGAGCTCAGAGGTTGTATATCGATGGACATCAGTCGCATGGCATGAATTGCCTGTGTGGCACGCTAAGATGCAATGATCAAGGCTTTTGTTGAAAAGCAGAGTCTTGTGGTTGATGATCAAAGCACGGTCTACGTGGCAGCTTTGTGTATAACGTGAATTCGCGAGCCTCACACCTCGGTATGAGTCAAAAACTGGATAAGGACTGCGGGGAGAGCACGATGTTTCTTTCTAGCTTTGGTGGTGTCAGTGACTTACCAGCCCTGACATTTATATACTTTTCACCTATGTGGTTGTTGGATGAGGCGCCTCGATTTTAGGTCTGTAAGGACCGGGAAACGTGTGTTCAGGAATACTAATCCTCTAACCTAAGTGAGGACCGACCCTGAAGATCCAGGATTGCCCAAGTGTGTAGTCCTGAGACATTTGCTAGAGTGCCTCGAACGCGGACAGGAGCTTTCCCCTTGCCTCGACTCATGACGGAAATCCAATTTCCAATACGTGTATTGCAGTTTTAATTGTAGAACTAGTATGGCGACATGATAGATGGTACCCATGCCGCCTATGATTGATATTTATGATTGAAATGGTTTTGACACTATACACTTATTATAGTATCAAATGATTTGTTTTAAATGTACCAAGCATGTTTGGCTATTATAAGGGAAAACCCTATCCTCCGGCTTGCGTTGCATTGTGTGATGGGACCTGGGTCTTATAATAGCTTCATTTTTCGAAAAAGCATTGCGTTGTTTATTGATATGCACTGGTATTCTTGGGAGGAAACCCGTTCCGTGTTATACGGCGTGGTCCCTTGAATTACTCTCTTTTAAAGTAAAGCTTTAAATAACTGTTTTAGTTCTCACACCAGTCACATGACTGACCTGGAGTTTATTGTTTTAACCTAAACTCTGGGTACCCCTATTTTCCGCACGAGCAGCTAGTAGTTTTGGTTTTGCAGATTTATATCCACGGGATCCTGGTTTACAGCTGGAATGATATCCGGAAAGCTCTGTATCCGTATATCACCTTCAGTTGTGCTTTGTATTATTTTTCCGCTGCTATGTAATTTATTGTAATCTCTGATATTTATCGAATGTAATTTATTCATTTATACTCTGTATATTCTTGTATCTGATGGAATTGTTGTAATAGCAATGAAATGTTCTTCCGTCTGCGTTCTGTTCTGTCCTGTTCTCAAACGATCAGGGGTTTCGAACGGTCTAGATCGATTTAACGACTGATTCGGATCGAGCGGAATTCTCGGTCGTCACATAGACTACCTAATAAGAATCGCATATTTTCGAATCCATAAGACAAAGCATAACGAAGCACATGATATAAACATGGATACAAACACCCAATAACAAATTCTAAAGTTTTTTGACATAACACTAGGAACTACTATGCAACTACTCAAAAAAGTTGATAAAAGAGACAACATTTGTCAGACGTACACAGACGAATCAGAATACAATGAACTCTGGTATTGTGCAACAGAAGTTTGAGATCCAACTATTTCACATTTAGATAAGCAACAAGTTGGAATCGAAGCATAACAAGCTAATGTGGCAACTGAGAAAATAGACAATTATACGTTACGAAATCGACATGTGAGAGAGAATATTTGCAAAAGATTTAATTTGGATTAATGCCCAAACATTCAACCAAAATGCTTGAATTCTGTTATTTAATTCATTTCTAAAGTTAAACATATACGTGAAATTTGGACTCAATTATTTACCCTCAAAGCCATTTATATATTAAAAATTAGCAGCAGCATATACCTGATCTTTGAGGCTGAGCTATATACGCTTCTTGGATTCGATTGCGCTTTGTGAACAACTCATTAAAATATATTTTTAAGGATAAAGATGCATTTACTCTCGATATTAGCATAATGATGCCTAAGACTCATTAAAATATTTTTAAGGATTGCGCTTTACCATAAGGATGCCTAAGATCATGCTGATATTAGCAATACAACTTTCCATTCAAACCCGCTGTATATAAAACTGTATGGATCTAGAATCATCTAGATGACTAGTTTTTTTCGTAAGTTTTTTCTTAAATCAGTGAACATACAGAGCTGTCTTTGTAAACAGCTGTATGTTTGAAACTTAACAATACGTTGTGACCATGTGGCACTTGAAAAATCTTGTATTCGAGAAAGAAAAACTGAGTACTTATCTTAAAAACAAAACGTATTACCACAAACTTAAATCCTGACATGATTCTATGTTTATCACTTCAAAATTTTAGTGATATTTATATATAGGTTAAATCATACTAGGAAGTACAAGATTGTTTATGTATGTTACAAACATGTATATGTTTCCATAACTTATATGCTACAAACATGTATATTCTTTATTTCATCAAATTCAACTTGCATTGTATTTACCAGATGAAGTAGGATGATAGTTATACACTGTACTCAACCAGATTATACTGAATTTTATTTGCTAGAAATTGTTTTACATTCTATAAGGCCTAGCCTTTTGTTTTAAGTTAGTTTTGATATTCGATCGCATTTTGCTAAAATAGTCCCATCTTTTTGTGGGTTTTGGTAGATTAATTTATAATTGGAATTAATATGATTGTTTATATTTTTGGATTCATTGTTGTTTCCGTAATATGCATCAAATAGTGCATGCATTTCTCGGTTTTGCCTTTCATTTTATTACCAAAAAAAAAAAAAAACAAATCCCTTTTCCAAAAAATCTGGTTTTGCAACTTGCTATAGCTGATGGAATCGTCTCCGCTGCAATGAAGAATACAGTTTTATACCATGTACATATGCAGATTGCCCATACTAATTGTACTGCATATGTTATTTTTTTGGTCTCTATTTGGGTGCATTTGGTCAACAGATTTCCTCTTTGCTTAATTTTTAAGCTTCATGGCATATATTACACAATAAAAACTATTTTTATGATGTCTGGTATACTATTTCGAAGGCTCCTAACAAAATATTGACGAAAAAGGATACTGCAAGAAATGTAATTTAGTAAATACTATCAAATCTATATAAGTAACATATATCTACTAATTTTTCCATACTTGACAAGCTTGAAACATAGATTTTTTTTTAAAATACTTACCAGAATGAGAGACTGAAGCTTAAATTTCAAGAAGCAAATTCTAGATCTGGTATCTTCTGTGTCAGCCCAACAAATGTCTTCTACTTCGCTGTAAAATTAAAGAATCAAAATCAAAGTTGTATTGCAAGATAATTACTGAATTACGCTGAAATTATAAGCTGAGTTAACTATACGTTTAAAAGTAAGCCGAATTGCATTATTTCAGATTGGAGGAAATTCTCGTATTAGTTAAACTAATACGTTAATTCGTATTAGTTAAAAAAAGTTTCTGAAAAACAATAAATTCATGCCAATTTCGGTCAAATAATAAACAAATTAAGAATCGTAAGCAAAACAATAAAAAAAATGTATAAAAGAGATTTAGGTACCTCTCATTCTCATTCAAAATAGAGAGATGCGGTATACACTTTTGATGATAAGGGAGATTCAATGATATATGATTTTGTGGTTTAGGGAATTTGTGATATAACGTTGAGATTTGGGATCGATGGCTTCTGGAGGCGATGGAGTGAAAAGTGATTTTAGTTTGGGGATTCGTGGCTTTCTGTATCAAAAAGAAAATAGGTTTTCATGAAAGGATTTAGTTCCTGCGAAAATAATTTGCTTTCTATCTTTTTTTCCTTCCTCTTTGAATAGCATTGAACAAGAGTGGAAGAAAATTTGTACTGTAGAATTGCATTGGAGACCCACCTTCAAAGAGCATTTAACATTGGTAGAAACGGAAATGTAATTCCATTTTGCTATCTAACCACAGTTGTGTTGTAGTGAAAGCCAGTCAGTACATTGTTGGCCAGTCACTTTCGCTTATCCAAGGATCAGTCCCCTCAAACGGAGGAAGAGAAAAATTTCATGATTGACGTTTCTTATTCTTCGGCTATTGGAAGTTTGATGTATGTCATGGTATGTACGAGACTAGACATTGGCCATGCAGTACGAGTTGTTAGCAGATTCCTGTCAAATCCGGGAAAAGCTTATTAGGAATCAGTCAAGTGGATTTTGAGGTATCTACAAGGCACCGTACATAACACTATGTATTTGGTAAAGGGAAGTTAAAAACTCAAGGTTATGTAGATGCAGACTTCAGAGGCGAAGTCAATCATCGAAGAAGCACTACCGGTTCTGTATTCACAATTGGAAATACAACTGTTAGTTGGATGTCACAGGTACAGAAGATTGTCACTTTATCCACTACAAAGGATGAGTATAGTAAGAGATGATATGGCTTCAAGGTTTGTTAACCGAATTGCGATTCAAACAGTGTAATAACCCGGAAATTTGAGCCAATTTAAATTTTTTATTTTGGCAATTTTAGTGAATTATGAACATTTAAAATGGATTATTTAAAATAGTAACGACGAGAAATTTATTTTGAATAGAATTAGAACGTATATATTTATATAGATCGTCGTTAGAATATAAATATTTATTTTTATTTATAAAAGGAATTGAAAATGGCGCGGTAGTTTGAAAATTCGATTTCAAAATTCAAATGAATGTGCATGATGCAAAATAAACCGGATTTTGGCGAAACCAAAAATATTTGAATCTATTTGAGAATATCTTTCCATCGAATCCAGAAAATCGAAATTTCATAGTGGGAATCAAAAGTTAAGCCCAGTTGAAAATTCAGAATAGTCGCTATGGAATTCTGGCCCTTAAAAATGGAAATTTTGCAAACGATCTCGGTTTTCGACGAAACCGATTTTGTTGGATCCACGATGTCAAATTATTGCTAGGTTCCAAAATTCATAATTTTTCAAATCAATATGTGAGTGTGGCATAGGAAAACGCGTTTGACCAGTTTCAGCTGATTTTAATCGACTGGAAAATGGCCATTTTTCAAACGGTCTCAGAATTTGACGAAATTAGTTTTGTTCGAACCGTATCGTCAATACGAAGCTAGAAAATATTTTTTTGGAATTTTTCTAGTTAGTATGTAGCCCCGGTAAAATGAAATGTTTGTTCAAATTCAATATATAGAGTTATATTTTGGTTTTGACGAGAACTGATCGAAACGATCGAATCAGCTCACGATACATATCCCATTGTGTTAGGAATGAGGGTAATTAGCTATGGACGACAGTCAGTGGGTTCGATTTCGAGTTCGAAATAAAAAGTTTCTTTTTAAAATTAAATAAATAAATAAATAAATATACCCCTCTCCCCATACCCCCTTTTTCACTTCAGCCCCCCTCCCGTTCGAAATCAACAAAACTGAAAAAGAAAAAAAAAGAAAAAAACGGAGCCCCCCTCCCCCCTCCTCTCGTCGCCCTACCCACGAACGCCCCCCTTCCATCACCACCGCCGCCTCTGGCGCGGACCCCCTCCTCCTCTCGCCGCGAGCAACCAACCCCACCCCCCCCCCCACCCCACTTTTAAAACCGCCGCCGCCTGCCCTCCTTTCCCCACCAAAACCGACGCCGCCTGCCCCTTGACCCACCTCCAGCGCCGCCTCAGGCAACAGAGCTACTCCCCCGGCCGTCCTCTCCGCTGTGGAACCCCCCCTCTTCGATAAGCGACGAATTATAAGGTAATTTGTTAATTTAATTACTTAGTTTTAATTTGTTAAGTATATTTAATAATGTAGATTTTAATTTCAGTTTTATATAGAGACAAGCATAGATTTATGTTCAAATTTTTCATATATGATTTCTATTTAATAAAAATATGATCTTTCGTTAGTAAAGGTGGGATTTTTATCTAACGAAGAACATGGTTTTTGGCTAAGTAAAAAGATTAGATTTTTATCTTAGAAAATATGTGATTTTTATATAGATAAAGAAGAGATTTTTATGTATATAAAGTTAGGATTTTTAGTCGTGAAAAAAATAGAATTTTTAGCGATGTAAAGATAGAATTCTAGTGATGCAAGGATTTAATTTTTAACCACGTAGAGATGTGATTTTTAACAACATAAAAATATGATTTTTATATCACAGGAAGAATAAAAATATGATTTTTGTTTATGTAGAGTAATAAGAATATATTTTTTATTATATTACTAGCAGTGTAAAAATAGAATTTTTATCTGTATAATAGCGATATAAAAATGTGATTTTTATCCACATAGAGTGATTATAAAAATATGATTTTTATATACATAGCAATAATATAAAAATGTGATTTTTATATATGTAGTGAACACGGACGACGAAAGTGACAAAAAGCGAGAACGGCGAAGAGTTCTACATAAGAAGAGTCGTGGCGTTTGGTTTAGCTAGTCGGTGAGATGAGAACTTCTCACTTTAAATCTTGTTTTCTAGTTAAAATATATACTAGGATGCAGACGGTGCTTAGTAGCACCCGACACCCGTCGTCCACAGACCATGGATGGCTTGTTTCTTTGGTTGCTATATTGTGAAATTTGATTGTGTGATGTGGAATGAAATAAAATATTTTATAGTGGAAAACATTTTATAGTTAAAAATATGATTTTTGATGTGTATAAAAAATAAATATTTATAAACAAATCGGACGATTTGTTTATATACACTGATTTGACTGATATTGATTGGGACGATAATTTTTACACATCGCCCAACTGCACAAATAAAATCTGTGTTTGTTGTTTTGAAACCCCACACGGGTATTGGGATGAGATTTGATGTACATTAATCCCAATTGTTTAGTTGTATGTCAATCGATGGATTGACAGACTGTGTAAGCATTAATTATTTATTTTTAATGCTTATGCAGTTGTGTGGTGCACTCTGGATGATGGTTGATGATTACTCATTGCTGTTATATACATGTGTTGTAGGGAATACATATAATTAACGTTATATGGTAATTGATTGGGCCTCTTTCCAATTTGGAAAATAAGAAATATTAATTCATGTGTTGAATTGAAAATAAATTCATGTGTTGAATAGGAAATAAATTCATGTGTTGAATTGAAAACATTCATGTGTTGAATAAAAGCCGTATTGATTAGATTGACGCCATTTTGATGTGAACGATATTTATATCGATTTTATTCATTTTTATAATGAATATAGAAAAGAAAGTGATTTCAAAATATAACGTTTTAAAAATATTATCATTTGTATATCGATGATGTTGAATATTCAATTTTGATCAGAAATTGAATATGAAGTTGAAATCGTTTTGAAACGAATTTAAAACGATTTATAAAATACGTTTTAAAAGGAAATCGACGAAATATTTATAATATATATATAATGGCCTGAATAGAACGCACCGCGCTGCGGTAGTTCGTGAATTTCGACCATTGACTTCGAATGGATATTGCGGGAGATCCGACCGTCGGATTCTCCTAAAACCGGAACCGTTGGGTTCGTATCGAAAAGAGCTTTCTAACGAATATTAGAAATTTGAAATCTAACGGTTGGATTTGGAGTTATGCCCAAATCAAATTTGGAAAAGGCCGTTGTAGGTGCAGTTCGATGGCCGTTGATGGAAATCGACTGTACGGGCCTTGATAAAATTATTAAAAATAGGAATAATTTGTGTAAAATCATAAGAAATGATTTGTGAAGAATTAGGATGAAAAATTCCATATTTGAAAAGGTAAAAATAGATTTTTATCGAAATGAACAGGTTTTGAACTAGAATTATAATTCTATTTATTTTTAAAATAAATAAAGTGGATTTAAAAATAACCAGAATTTCCAATAATTGAATTGGAATGGATTTGAATCGAAATCATCTTCAGAATAGTTCGATGTTGGATTTCGTGATTATACAGATGTTGTTATGGAAATTTGAAAGATATATTTATATCGTTATTTCCAATACGATATTTGTTGGTTTCAGAATTTGATATTGAATATAAGCCGATATATTTTCTATTCAAAGCCTTGTGTTTAATATCTAATGGGATTTTGGGTTGTCGTGAACGGTATCTTTAATAATACTGTTCTTAAACCCAAATGGAGTTAAGAAACTTAAGAACTAACTGGGGATCAGTTAAGTTGGATGGTTTCTTGTATATTGATCTGATGTCAGTTTCGGCCTTCGAGATTAATACTTAGGGAATTGCTCACTTGCTATTTTACGGTTAAAGGCTGATAGAAAGAAATGTGATTTTGGGTTTATCGTGAACCGTGTTTTAAATGACATTGATTCTTTAACCCAGCTAAAGACAGGAAGATTTAAACCAAGTGGAGTTTTAATGAATCTTTAATTAGATTGAAGAGATCGAGAATGGAGTATCACCAGTTTTGCTCCAAGCGATAGTTAAATCTTTAATTAGATTTGAACGTGAAATGGTAATTGAATTTACCAATAACACCGTGGTATTAGATATGAAGTATGACCAGTTTTACTTCATGGGATGAATAGGTTGGGATTGAGAAATAAAATAAATGATTACTTCGGTGTGGTTCGCTAATCCCGACTAGTTGAATTGATATTCAAAAGAGGATTAAAGAATAAATTTGAGGAATTTATCTTTGATAAAATTAATGGGAACCTATCCCTAAGAATGTGAAATTTAGCAACTAATTGTAGGTTAGCTAAGAAGAATGGTTTCCTGGGTATTGATCTGATGTTGGTTTCGGCCTTCGGGGTTAATGTTTGGGGAATTATTCTCTTGCTAGTTTACAGTTAGTGACCGATGAATTGGAATGAGGTGTATGTTGTGTTTGTGTAACACTTATTTATTATATACGCGAGTTGTTCAGAAAGACCGGGTTTATCCCATTCTGAATAACTGATTCAATGACGAGTCGAAGTTGAAGACGGTGGTTGAAGACCAGAGGTCTTCACGTCATTTGGATAATTGCTGATGATCTTGATTGGGCGGTACACCCAAGAGGAGGGAATCAGTTGGTGATCGTCCAGACGCACTTGGAGATCGATGGATATGCGAGGTACATGGTGCCTCCGGTTTCGTTCAGACCCAGAACGAACTTGTAAATGGACTGTGTGCCTGACATTGGGTTTTATTCTGTGTGGTTGATTTCTATTAAATATATATCTGTTTGGCGGCGGAGAATTTATTCTCTTGCTTAACGCCCTTCTCTGAGACGTACGAGCTCAGAGGTTATATATTGATGGATATCAAACGCATGAAGTGAATTGCCTGTGTGGTATGCCTAGGTGGCAATTGATCAAGGCTTCTGTTGAGAAGCAAAGTCTTGTGGTTGATGATCAAAGCACCGCTTGTGTGGCATAGCTTTGTGTAACGTTGATTCGCGAGCCTCACACCCCGGTTGTGAACCAGAAACGGGTGAGGACCTCAGGGAGGACATGCGTTTCTTTCTAGCTAGAAGTGGCATCAGTGGTTTTACATGCCCTGACGAGTTTGACTTATGTGGTTGTTACTGTCGCGAGGCGCCTCGGATATATCGGTGACTATGTGGAGCCAATGGAGTCATTTGTTGGCTCATTTACGCCCCAAAGGGCGGGGCAACGCAGTGTTCAGGCATTTTAATCCACATCGGTGGACCGGCCCTGACGATCGAAGCTGCAGTTGCGGCTGTTCCTGAGGCTCAGGCTAGACAGTCTCGAAGCGGTGAGGACAATCCCTTGCCTCGGTTCACAGATGAAATCCAACTTCCAATACGTGACGTTTCGGTTTTAGTTGTAATCCTATATATGGTGACATAGTGGGATGGGGCGCTCATGTGCCGTCTATGATTGATACTTATGATTGAAATTGTTTTGACACTATACACTTATAATAATAATAAAAGATGAAATTTAGCGTATCCATCATTTTTTGGCTATTATAAGGTAAAACCCTATCCTCCGGTTTGTGTTGCATTGTGTGATGGGACCTTGGTCTTATAATAGCTTCATTGTTCTTTATTTAGCATTGTGCTGTTGTTTTATGCACTGGTATTCTTAGGAGGAAACCCGTTCCGCGTTAGCGGCGTGGTTCCTTGATTTACCTAACTTTAAAATAAAGATTAATAACTGTTTTAGTTCTCATACCAGTCACATGACTGACCTGAAGTTTATTGTTTTAACATAAACTCTGGGTGCCCTTATTTTCGACACGGGCATCTAGTAGTTTTGGTTTTGCAGATTTATCTTCACAGGATCCTGGTTTACAGCTGGAATGATATCCAGAAAGCTTTGTATCCGTATATCTCATTCAGTTGTGTTTTGTATTATTTTCCATTGCTATATAATGTATTATAATCTCTGATATTTTATGAAGTGTAATATTGATTCAATCTCTGTATATTCTTGTATTCTAATGGAATTAACAATGAAATGTTCTTCTGTTTGCGTCCCGATGTGGTTCGTTCTCAATTCAATCCGGGCTTTCCGTACCGGGGAAGTTCGGGTTGTAACAAACAGGAAAAGAATGTTTTATACAGTGATGTTCAGTATGCAATACACTTGGCGAAGAATTCAGCGATCCATTCCAGAACCAAACATATTGGACTACGTTTTCACTTCATCAGATCTCTATTGGAAGAAGATGTGTTAATACTGAAGAAGATTGAAGGAAGCAAGAATCCAGTAAATATGTTGACAAAGACGGTAACTAACGATAAACTGAAGTTGTGTTCAACTTCTGTTGGTCTGCTAGAGTAAAAAGAGCAGAATGACTGTTGCATCAATCAAGGTGTGAAGACGGATTGAAATCAGTCTTCAAGTGGGAGATTGTTAGAAAGGTTGTTGGCTGCCATGCAGTAAACATGAAGATGCACCAACCGTACCACCAACCGAGCCACCAACCCCCACCAACCATATTCTCACCTATAAATACACCCTTCTTTTTCATATATTATATCCCACCTCAAATCCAATAAGAAAAAAGATAAGTAGCTTAGAGTAAGATTGAGTGTTGAGTGAAAAGCGTTTTGTGTAATGACTTTATAATATTCACTCAAATAAAATATCTGCGGCAGCCCAGAGACGTTGGCATAGTTGGCCGAACTCCGTTATCAAATTTGAGTATCTTACCATTTCTACATTTTATTTCTTTTTTTCACAAATCTAATTATAATTAAGGAAGTTTGCATAATTTCCCAACATAAACATTTGTACAGTCATGTTATCAGATTGAATATGGATAGAAATAAAGGTAACAGCTAACGAAAAGCTTCAATTTCAGCATGTACATGCATGCAATGACCATATAGAGGTACAGAGGATACCTGAAAGCGCCAGAAAGAGAGAGCAATGTATTTGGATAAAATTTAGACCACATGACATCTGAAGAGTTGATAATATCCAGCCCACCTTCACACTGCACGTAGTATCTTGACAGCAGCTAAACAAATGACGTATATTGCTTCTACAGATGGTAGTAAGTCTTCAGTGAAGGATGTGCATACAAAGTTCAGTCGTTCTATACAGCAGTGCAGTCAGCACAACAACAAACAATAAATTACCGAAGTGTCGAAATTTTTATGTATATTGAAAATTAAACTGAAATGAATAATTAGCTGCTAAGGTAGTGTTTGCTTTAAAAATTATTTTGTGTTTTCAGTTTTCAATTAATATGTCAAAAATGAGAAGAGTGAAGTAATGATGAAAAGGATTAAAGATAGACGGAGGGGACCGCAAAGAGGATAGATGAGTAAAGTAAGAATGAATTATGTCTCATATTCATCTTACTTCTCAAAACGTGAAAAATGAAGGAAAAAAAATTGTTTTCTATTTTGTATACTAACTTTGTTTTCTAAATTGATCGTTTTCAACAATATATATACATCGTGCGTGTTTTTGTATGGACGAAAATTTAAAATGGTAAACTAAACACTACCTAATGTAAAAATATCTTTTCAGATACAGCAATGTCCAAAAATTGAACATATTTAGGCAAGGATTGTTGGAAGCAGGTATATGACAACTGCACTATTTGGAACATATTTTGCACCACCCTGCCGCTCAATGAAATGAACTAGCCTTACCTTAGTATAAATGTTAGTCAAGGAGGTACACACTTTTACACTCTTCTCTTTGATCTTAAATAGTTAATTGATTATATATTTCAAGTTCAGAAAATTCAATGTATAGTAAATTAGGGTGCGTTATGTGTGATAAGCAACACCAAGTGACCAGATAGCAGTATATTGGTATATGTACGTAAACAGTACACAGTTTAATAACTTACGTTAGCCTGTAATTTTTATGATAGTAACATTGTTTTAAGCTGTACAAAATTATTAAAGACGATATTCCAAAGTCATGCCAAGTATAACCAAAGTCAGGCAATTAGCATGAAACAAGAGTAGTGCTTTGCAATATATTGTTGGTTTATAACTGCAGAATTAAGCTTTTCTTTTGGACCGTTAGAGCATCTTCAACCCTAGTGTTAATTCATTGTAATTTGCATGCCATATCATTATTTAACATTTTCTATTAAAATTTTGTCTTCAATGTTGACAATATGCTTTGTTGATGTAATTGCAAATTTACTTGACACTATCTTCTTCAATGTCTAGTTCTAGACATTCAATTTCCATGACACATTACTTTTTCTCTCTCCGCTAGTCGTTTTAACCAACATATTATTCCTCTTAGTTATAAGAAAGTTATACGTATGCAATTTTTTGTGTATCTACACTTTTGCATTGGACAAAAAACTCATAAATGTCAAATGTTTTCACATTCGGTTGATAATGTGTACATATAGGTTTTAGGTGACGATACATCATTTATGAATTGGAGATGCTCTTAACGCACACATCCAAGGGATTGAATCTGGTAATCTTGAAAACAGGGGAAGGGAGAGCATAGGGCAAGTCCTTATTCACATTAATTAGAGGTGTTTGGTAGACTTAAACATGGTAAGCAAATAAAAAAACTGAAAAAAAAAAAAGAAGAAGAAGAAGAAAGAAAGAGGGAAGAAGAAGAAGAAGTATATAGTTTGCTTTCTCGAGTAATTCTGCTGCAACAGGCACACTTTAATTATTGCCCGAAATAACCTCTTCATACCCAATAATCACCAAGCAAACAACCCTACAGGCAATTTTTATGAGAGCAGTATAAAACATAATGATAATTCTGACTTGTCTACACTTGCATTCTTTACTTCAAATTCCATGGTTCACTTCTCAACGTTCATGCCTTGTGAGATTTGAAGTATTTTTCTCCTGAAATTAGATGAAAAAAAAATAGAGAGTGACATATTGTTATTTCATAAACTCAAAGTCAGAAGCAGACCGCTAGAGCCAGAAAGTAAGCGGGGTTATGATAATTCTCATTTGGATATTTAAGCTGTCTAGACATAAGATATAGCAAACGAATTTAATTCATCTTAATTATATATTTAGTGATTCTATCATACACATACAGTGTTAAAAATAAAATAGGATAATTCCACAACTTAGTTATTCAGCTAGCCCACCTTGAATAATGAAGATTAAACATGAAAATGGTTTAATTTCGCAAAATATCATCCACGTTATTTTAAGAAATATCGCTACATTCTCTGCCTTTTTTTATGTAAAACTAGACAAACAATGGTGTATGACATAGCAATAGTAGTTAGCCTTTGCCCAATCAACAACGCCCTCCTCAATTGCATTGCCATCAACGACTGCAGTAAAAATAGTACATCCCAGAGAAATTACTTTGATTATAGTGGAAATGATAATACAATGTTTACATTAATAATGCATGTTGAAAGGCGTTGATTGTAAGACATGTTACAGTAATAGCTAAATAAATAGGTAATTTTTATTCTAATACATGATTTTAGTAAGTTAATCCACCATTTTACTTTAATAAGTTAATCCACATTATTTTGTAAGTTAATCCACGAGTGGATAAACTGAAAGATTTCACTCTATGAATATCTTCTACATGATCAGAATCATGTTATATTCTGCGATTCTTAGTTTTACATTTTCATTTATTTTACAACCACGTAGGTATAAACTTGGATTACTGAATCATGCAAAAAATTATCTCTTTATCTTGCAGGAAATCCAATCATATGTATAACAAAAACTACACAACTTTTCCATTCAATGTCTGTATGTTTCTAGTCTTAGACTTCTTTACTTTTTTCATATCGTTGGCCTGTGTAATTAATATTCCACCATTACTCTTCACATCCATTAACAGATCAACGGTGTATAAAAAAATAAAAATAAAATGTTCACTTTCAGTTTTTTCAACTACTATAATAGTAAACCATATTTGATTATATAACACAATAACAAGAACGATTAATTGACAGATTTAAAAGGGTTAGTCGGTAAAACTCCTCCATAATTTGATGCACTATCGTTCTGATCAGCATCAAGGTCAAATGCAATCTTCATGCTAAGATAAAGCGAAGATAAAATGTAGCTTCTTTTTTTTACTTTCAAAAAAGTTGAGAATCTTTCATTTCTTTCTGTACCGTTTTGAAGTATGGAATGCATGTGCTAACATATATTGCAAGGACGGCAACCAAGCATGATAAAAAAGACATAAAAACAACGTCTACTCATTCATTTTTCCTGAAAATGTTGTATGCTTTCGGCCGATCAGAGTAATAGAGGTTGACTGACTTCATCATCAAATAACTTCAGTAGTCATTAAAACTATAACCGAGCCTAATTTTAAAGTAAAGCGCTTGAGTGAAAAGAGAAAATTTGCATAATGAGCATGACTAAAAAAAATTAACGAATGTGGATTAGCTAACTAAGTTTTAATTAAATATTAAATTCATATTAAACATATAAGTTGGGTGGATGAACATAATAATGATGTGGATGTAAATAAAATTTACCAAACAAATATTACACATTTTATTTTATTCTAATAAGCCACTTGGTTATGGACTTTCATATCAAACTACAGGCATATAGCATAGTCCAGATGATAAACTTTAATCCTCATAAAAACACTTTACAGGACGTATTGAGTCAATAGATTACACAATGATTACTCTTATGACAGTTATTTCAAGATTTATAACAAACACTAATGAAATTGGAATGACAAAGAAGCAGGAAACTTAAGTACTGCTCATTCGCAACCACCTAACGAAAATGTGGGCCGAGCAATCTCATCTCCCCAACCCGGTTTGTGAAATTTTCAATCAAAAGGCTTTGTTTTCAAAGTCTTATTTCACCGAATTGTAAAGCTAGTTAATACTTCTTCTAGTGCCAGAAAAAAGGAAGTAGCTCAAGGAGATTCAAATGGTTGAAGATATACTACTAATATGCATTAATCATATCATAATAAACAAACAATGAGATTGTGATACGGCTCATTAGGTAGAACTCACCCCCAAAAACTTGCTTGTAAGGAGAGGGTGCCTAATGGCCTATATACTAGGCAATAGTCCCATATTTTATGGTATGGGACATATCATTTCACCGCTCTTCGAAAGTCCGACGTCCGCGTCGGCCTACTCTATCGACACTGACCCGACGGTAGCCCTTTTTTCTTTGGACGACTTTCACCCGCCTATCAGTATTTTAATCCAGCCTATAAGTCGCCCTTCTCACGGCTCGAACTTTCCGTCGAGCGGTTCTCAGTGAAAGCACCAAATGATATGGCTCATTAGGTAGAACTCACCCCCAAAAGCTAGCTTGTAAGAGGAGGGTGCTTAATGGCCTATATACTAGGCAATAGTCCAATATTTTATGGTATGGGACATATCATTTTGAGTTACGGCTCATTAATTAGTAATCAGGCTGCCTTCATGTGTTGTTGGGTAATATTATACGTATCAGATTGTTGATTGGAATACAGCGTTAAACCAAATCAAATTGCAATATCCAAACAACTAAACAATAATAGATCAAAGACTCTAAAAGCAAGTCCAAAAAATCAAGTTTAATGGACCAGATCAGCCTCATTATCCATGTTCTTCAACATCATATATGTTCTATAAAATTAATAGTAGTAACTGTTCCTTATATTACAAAGACTCTAAAGCAAGTCCAAAACAAGTCTATTTAAGATTAATTGTAGTAGCTCTAAAGCAAGTCCAAAAAATCAAGTTTAATGGACCATCAGCCTCATAGTAGTAACTGTTCTTCAACATCATATAAGTTCAAAAAACCAAATCAAAATTAATAGTAGCAAACCTAAAGCAAGTCCAGATCAAAGACTCTAAAGCAAGTCCAAAAAATCAAGTTTAATAGATCAAAGACTCTAAAGCAAGTCCAAAAAATGCATTAATCTATGTTCTAAACGTCAGCTTGGTTCAACGCATGATACATGAAAATATGCTGTAATAGTAGTAACTGTTCCTACAGCATATATGCATGAAAAATTCTACTATCTCTTAAAAACTATAAAAATGAAAGGGTGGACAAGTCTATGCTTATTGAATGACCAAAACTAAAGTACAGATGCTCTCATATTCTTAAAGAACTGTTACTCAGTTGAAAAGCAAGTTAATGCAAATAGCCAAATAAGAAAAAAGAATGTGGCCTTGCAAAATTAAAAAAATGTAATTTACAACATATAATAAGTTAGAGAAGCTTAAATTAAAAAGATTAATTTAGACACAAATTTTCTTCTTTACAAAATTGGAACTTCGTTTACAACATACAATAAGCCAGAGGACCTAAAAGCTTATTTAATTCGTAGGAAGATGAATCAATATCCATCTTTTTAGTTATCATAAGTAACCTTGCAACTTTTGACTATCTATCTGTGTTTTTGAATGGTTTTAACCGACGCACGAGATTCATAGAAAACATGGAATAATGATAAAGGTCTAGAGAGCTGGTACAAATTACAACAACTATAAAACGAATACTTTACAACGATATTAAAACCAGCTCAAAACCAGAAAATACATACCCAGTTTACACAAAATAACAGACATATCTATAGAAGAACAAGGCAGCATAGCCTCAACACCTAAGCCCACAAAGCCCAGCCCACAACAGACCCAAAATCTTCAAGAAACAACACCGGTTATCATACCATGTTTCATGCAAAAAGCTTGGAGCAAGGTGGTAAACTGGTAACCCCGTAACACAAGAAGAAATCTCCCAAAGCACGAAGAGACACCCTAAAACACTATCACCACTAACTTCGAATGAAACACCAAGCTAGCAGACACACCAACTTACTGAACCACCAAAATACACCAGAAAAAACCAAGCAAAAGAGCCCACAGCTGAACACTTCCTCACCACATCTCATAGAAGACGAAGGACCATCGCAGAACTGAAAAAATAAAACCAGAAACCACATGCACAGAAAACCAACCCATAACTAAGAAAGCTAGCAAACATCAAAGACAACACAGCCAACAAGAACAAAAGAGAACTATTTTTTAGTTATCCCTCCATTCTTAACTCCCCCTGGAATTCCCTTTTCATCTCTAAACTTTTTGGATTTTGATCTAGTTTTGAATTGGGATATTAACTTATTCCATTCCGCGTTATCCTCCACAAGTGGCTCATTACCTATCTCAAGTTTATCTCTTTTCAGTCTATTGGACTTGTATTTATATCTACCTCTCTTAAAATTACTAGAGGAATTGTCAGACTCCCCCATGAACATTTCCTGGTCAGGCTTGTTTCTAAAAGCATCCATGTTAATCTCAAACAAACTGTCAGTCTTCGCTATCTCAGATTTACTTCTCACTACTAGATATGAACAGTATTGCATCGGGCAGTTCCAACAGCCTCCAATGGAGGTTGACCAACGGCTTCCAACGGAAGCCAAAATTCTTATCTGTATACGGTTTGTAAAATATACGCCGTTGGAAACCGTTGGCGGCCGTTGTTTTTAAGCCGTTGGAAGCCGTTGCCACCCGTTACACGAGCAAGCAGAAAAACATCCCGAGCCTTCCTCCTTCCCCATTTGCTTCACCCACGGTTTTGGAAACAAAATCCCTAAAATTCACCCCTTTCAATTCTGAAATCGCCAATTTCAATCCATCTTCCGCGTAGAATCTCTCCAACTCCCTCAAAGCACTCACTCATCCTCTCTATTCTCCTATTCTCTTTGATTTTGAGGTATGTGTTTGTTCTAATTTTTGTTTAATACCCTATGTTAAGTGTAATTGATGCATAATTAGTGTATGTTTGTGTGTGTAGTGATGTTAATTAGTTGCCAATGTGGGGTTTTATCATTTTAGTTGCTAATTTAGAGTTTTTACTTATAAATTATTTGGTTGTTGTTATGATCTAGGGTTTGAATTAGTTGAAGTAGTTGTTGTTATATGCATGTATATAGTTGCTAATGTTGGTAATCTAGGGTTTGATTAGTTAAAGTTGACTATGTATATATGCATGTATATAGTGTTATGTATATATATATACACGTATATATAGTTGACACTCCACGCCTTTGTTTATTTGGTTAATGCCCAATTAATCGAAAATAATATTTAGTCAAAAACGTGTCGTGAAAATACAAATATTTAAGTTTGTGTTTTTTGGGCTAAGGCGCACAACGGCGCTAAGGCGCACAAAGGCGTAAAAAAAATATTTCAATCGCAATAAAAAACCAAATCGTAATATGTTACATTCGTAAAGCCTTAGAGAGTTTTTTTGGCCCCGTCTGATAAGTATTGTATATAATCGTTATGTGAATGTTCGTTTTATTAACAAAACGGACATTTATATTCATCATATACAATATTTGTTGGATTTGTCCTTTGTATTGGACAAGTTACGAATACAATAACGAAATTAAATCTCGTAAAATATTTCATTTTAAACGGTTCTCAAAATTTCGAAAGTACTTCCTTTATGTTCCCTGTGTACACGCAATTGTGTACTGTTCAGGGAACTAAAGGGAAGTGCTGCCGAAATTTTGTTGAATCGTTTAAATTGAAAACATTTACGCGATTTAATTACGTTATTGTATTTGTAATGGGAGGTAGGATGACCCACCTGTAACTGATCAATTAACATAATTACATGCATTCAACAATAAAATTGTGAATCTATTTCCAACTATTGATGTTATAAAAATTATAAAAATTGTGAAGTTTAACATTTTTTCTAATTTTATATGTACTTAGGAAAAATGGATCACGATTACTTTATTGATCGAAGTTGGATGTACAAATGAAGAGAAAGTGATGGCACAATAAACAAACATTTTATTAATGGTGTCGGGGTGTTTATTGATTTCGCGTTACGTAACAAAGGAAACGACGTCGAAATCCGTTGTCCTTGTAGTAGATGCAAGTTATTGAAGTATTTGGTACCACAAATGGTTAGAGTTCATTTGCGTCAGTATGGTTTTGTGTCGAACTATTCAGTTTGGGATCGTCATGGAGAACCGTTAGCATCTACTTCTACACAAGTAGAAGATGTCGTAGTGAATAATGAAATTGCTACGACGAATCTCGTAGAACAAATGGTTGAAGATGCTGCACGTTCAATGTTCCCAGTTCAACAATTTAACGATAACGATGGTAATGATGAAGAAGAACCAAATATTGAAGCTAAAAAAATATATGATTTATTAGATGCAGCGAAAAAACCCCTTTGGGAAGGCTGTGAAAGCGGAACTCAATTATCAGTAACCGCTGAATACATTGCGATGAAATCGAAATACAATCTCACGGAAGCTGGATTTACAGCTGTTGTACAAGCTGCGAAGCGACATATGCCTCCTAATAATTTGATGTGCGAAAATCATTATGAAGTTAAAAAAATGATGTCGGCCTTTGGTTTTACCATATCAAAAAATAGATACATGTCTAAAGGGTTGCATGCTATTTTGGAAGGAAGATATCAACCTTAAGAAGTGTAGAATATGTAATGAGGAAAGATACAAACCTAGAAAGAAAAAGGGAAAGGAAGTCCCGTACAAACGTATGCATTATTTACCTATTATTCCTAGACTTCAAAGGTTATATGCATCTTCCGTAACCGCGCAACATATGAGATGGCACAAGGTGAAAACACAGGAAGAAGGTTCGTTAACACACCCGGCCGATGGAGATGCGTGGAAGCATTTTGACCAAAAGTACCCCAATTTTGCATCCGAGAGTCGTAACGTTAGACTTGGTTTATGTACAGATGGATTTTCACCATTTTCTCAATTTGGTTCTAAATATTCATCTTGGCCTGTAATTGTAACACCTTATAATTTACCTCCGTATATCAAAACGCGCATATCAGGCTCGGACCAACGCATGGACATCGGTACCCGACATAGTTAAAGAGACCATATGGAGCCGTCCAACACGGTCCTCAGTATATCAAAACGCGCATATCAGGCTCGGACCAACGCATGTTGGCCCACATGGACATCGGTACCCGACATAGTTAAAGAGACCATATGGCAAGATTTTTTGGTATGTAAGATATAACATTTCGTATGTTAAGTAGTTATGCTCCTATTTGATAAGTTCATATGCATGTTATTTTTAAAAAAAAAATGCAGGGTTCGGTGGATATGCAGGAGGCAGATTTGGAAGTCGTCAAGTGCCACTGGAATTCTAAAGTGGCAAAAAATTACAGAGAGACAATGAATAGCTTAAAAACAAGTGGAAAGAGACCGATTTGGATAGGCGAGACAGTGTGGAATGAGCTGCTTACTTATTGGAATAATAATCCGGATTTTCTGGTAAATTTACTGCATGTTTAATTTAAATTATTTTATTCAATTAATATGTATTTTATAATAATACTTTTTTTTTCAAATTTAAATGTATAGGCCTCGTCTGAGAGAAATGCAACTAATCGGAGCAAGAATCCGGTTACGCATCGGGGTGGGTCGAAGTCATTTCAGCACCACCGTGAGGATCTGGTATGTTTAGTACGTGCATCGTTTAAATTTAATAGTTGATTTAATTTTAAGTTTTAATTTATAAGCACACATATATATATTTATATGCATTCTTATTTCAGGAGAGAGCGCGCATGGGTCCTGTGTCATACTGGGATGTTTTCGAGCATACAAATGCATTGAGCCAGACTGACGACACAGGTTCAGTTTCTTACACTTGGGACCATGACAACAAGGCACGCGAGAGATATGTAAGTATATAACAGTTAAGTTAGAGTTATATAATTAATTTAATTAAAATTGCAGTGTTATCTAATTTCATTTGTTTTATGTTTAACAGGAGAAATTTCAAGCACATAGGGCGCACTTACTGGAGTCTACGAGGAGGTCTGAGTTGACGAAGGCCGATGAAGATATGATTTTTGATGCTGTCATGGATAAGCCTACTCGGAACCGCCGATATGGATATGGAAATCTAGAGGTAATACGAAAATTTAAGATTTTGTTTGGAGGAAATGATTTGTGGCATAATAGTATTTTTATATAAACAATTGGTATGAATTTGATTTACTTTAAATGATACTATAAAATAATGAAAATCTGAAATTATATACAGATTGGATCAGGTCAGCATACATACCAGAGGGCCCAAGACAAAGAAGAGATCGCACAGCTTAAAGCACAAATTGCGGAACTTAACGAGCGTGATATTCGTCGTGAGAGGCAGTATGAGTTGCTCAACCAGAAGTTGGAAGATTTCATGAACCGATACGGTACACCTCCTTCATCCTCTGGTGGAGAGAGCTGATCAGGTTAGCTGGCTTGTTTTGGTTTGTATTTTGAGAGTTGATGATGCTTGCATATTGTTGTATATATTGTTGTGTTGGTTTGGACATGAGGTTATGACGGTTTGGTGATGGTATGGCTTGGACATTATGTTGGTTATGTTGTTTGGACATGTTTATGTTGTTTTGGCTACGTTCGGATATGGTTGTGATGTTTTGGCTATGTTCGGTTGTTATGTTATGTAAATATTGGTTAATTTATGTGTTTTGTGTTTGATTTTTGTTTTATGTTGTGTTTGGGAATATATATGGCTGAGATTGTGAGTTATATGCTCGAAATGGAGCAGTTTGGATGACGTGTTTGTGGTGTTGTGACTGGAAGAAGCAAATGCAAAATCTGGGAAAAAAATACCCAGATTTCCAACGGCGCCCAACGGCTACCGACGGCTTACTGGTTTCTAAACCAACGGTTTCCAACGGCTAAAGACGGCTATATTTCAACGGTTTTCATCCATTTACAACGTCCAGTTGGCCATCGTTGGTGGGACACGTGGCAAAAAACAACAGTTGGAAGCCGTTGGAAAAATTGCGTTGGTTGCATTGGAAGACGTTGGAATCCGTTGAAGTGTATACCAACGGAAAGACCAACGGCCTCCAACGGGCTTTCCAACGGCCTCCAACGGCCCCTGGCCGTTGGAAACTCCCCTTTTTCTTGTAGTGTCTTTATTAACATAATTATCAGCTTCTACTTGATCAAACCTGTCCTCATGACCTCATCCACATCTAAAGTATTCTATGACACCTTATTAACCTTAGCACCATCTACAAATTTATCAGTCAATTTTTCATATTCAACCTTTCCTTCCTCACTTTCAACAGCAGCATATATTCTTTCACTTTCAACAGCAGCAGATATTCTTTCTTTCAGTTTCAGTTTCAATAAGATTCATATCAGTCAATTTTCCATATTCAACTCTTGATTATCTATTTGTGTTTCTGAATGGCTTTAACTGACGCACGAGATTCATAGAAAACATGGAATACTGATAATGGTCTAGATATTGGTTAATTTTTTTCTTTTTAGAACAAACAGGTACTTATATTACAAAAGGAGAGTTACAGAAGTTTTGAGCTGGTACAAATTACAACAACTATTGTAACAACCCGGAAAATCAGAATCAATTTAAAATTTTTGTTTTGGCAATTTTGATGAATTTTGAATATTTAAAATGATTTATTTTAAATAATAACGACCAGAAATTTATTTTGAATAGAATTAGAACATATATATTTATTTGAATTGTCGTTAGAATATAAATATTTATTTTAAATATAAAAGGAATTGGAAACGGCGCGGTAGTTTGAAAATTCGATTTCAAATTTCAAATGAATGTACAGGAATTCAAAATAAATCGGACTTTAGCGAAACTAAAAATATTAGAATCTATTTGAAAATATCTTTCGAACGAATCCGAAAAATTGAAATTTCATAGCGGGAATAAAAAGTCATGCCCAGTTGAAAATTCAGAATAGTCGCCATGGAATTTTAGCCCTTAAAAATGGAAATTTTGCAAACGACCCCCATTTTCGATGAAACCACTTTTGTTGGATCCTGGATGTCAAGTTATTTCTAGATTCGAAAATTCATAATTTTTGGAATTAATATGTGAGTGTGGCGAAGTAAAACGTGTTTTGACATTTTAGTCAATTTGGATCGACCAGAAAATGATCATTTTCCAAACGGTCTCCAAATTTGACGAAATTAGTTTTGTTAGGACCGTATCGTCAAAACATAGCTAGATTTATTTTTCGGAAATTTTTGGAGTCCGTATGAGGCCCCAATAAATTGAATTGTACATTTAAATTAAACATATATTGATTTATATTGTAATTTAAATAAAAACTGATCGAAATAGCCGAACTGGCTTACGATGCACATCCCATTATGTTCGGAATGCGGGTAATTAGCTAGGGACGACAGTCGGTGGGTTTGGATAGGAGTTCGAAATGAAAACATGCTTTTTGAAATTAAATGAAATAAATATATATTATTATAAATAAAAAGTCAAACCCCCCTTTCCTATTCTCTTTCTCCTTACCCTGTACTTTTAGTTCGAAGAAGAGAAAATTAAAAAAAAAGAAAAAAAAAACAAAAACGCGAACGACGGGAGGAGGGGGGGACCTCGGCGCCTGGCTATCGCAGCTCCCTCAGACATCGCCCCGGACCCCCCCAGTCTTCTTCCCCTCCGCCTTCTCCTTTTTCCCCTTTCCTCCATTTAAACCCTAGCCCGAATCGGGTGAATCACAGACCACCGCGCCCCTCCCTCCATCGATGACCCTGACGCCACCTATATCGACCACCTGAGCGCGAGAACCGAGTCTCCAGCAATCAATTTCTCTTCCCTGCTGTTTGGAAATTGAGACCACCTCCTCGAGCGAGAATCGAGACGCCACCGCTAGCTCTTCGAAAATAGAAACCTTGAAAAAAAAATTTATAAGTATTCTGATTTTAATTCCTTATGAAATATATGATTTCTTGTTTATGAAATCTATGATTTTTAGTTTCAAAAAGTTATGATTCTCATAACAAAAAGATTATATTTTTAAAGGCAAAAAGATTATATTATTAAAGACAAAAAGATTATATTTTAAAAGGCAAAAAGATTATATTTTTAAAGGCAAAAAGATTATATTTTTAAAATGAAAAAACTTTGATTTTTATAACGAAGAAGACATGATTTTTAGAGGAAAAAGAAGTGATTTTAAAAATAGAAAGACGAGAATTTTAGAAATATAAAAATGAGATTTTTATCGTATGAATCATAATGTGTTTTTTTTGTTATATAAAATTTCGATTTTTAGTTAGAAATACGATTTTTAATATATATATATATATATATACATTGCGATATAAAAATGCTATTTTTAAATATATAATCATCATGTTAAAAATGTGATTTTTTTTAATATGTACAACGTAGAAAAGACTACGTTGGAATTTCGGGCAAATCCAAGCTATTCAGAAATTCAGAAATGAACTGGAGGAGTGGAACCCAAAGGTGAGAACTCCTCACTTTTATTTTATTTTCTAGTTAAAATATATATTAGGATGCAGACGATGCTTAGCAGCACCCGACACCCGTCGTCCACAGACCATGGATGACTTGTTTGTTTGATTGATTGTGTTGTGAAAATTGATCGTGTGTTGTGGAATGGAGTAAAATATTTTATAGCTAAAAATATAATTTTTAACATGTATATGAAATAAATAAATATTCATAAATAAATCGTATGATTTGTTTATGTACACACATTTGACTGATACTAATTGAGACAATAAATTTTACACATCACCCAACTGCACAAATAAAATTCACTATTTGTTGATTGAAACCCCACACGGGTATTGGGATGATATATGACATACACTAGTCCCAATAATTAGCTTTATGCCGATCGATTGATTGACAGGCTGTTGTAAGCGTTATATATTTATATTCAATACTTATGCAATGTAGAATGCACTTTGGATATTGGTTGACTGTGTTTGATTGTTGTTGTATACATGTGTGTATGAAATCCATATAAATAAAATTATATGATAATCGATTGTGTCTGATTCCAGTTCAGAAAGAATGAATATTTTAAGATAACGATTATTTTAAAATAACGAATATTCTAAAATAATATTCAGTAAAGTATCAAAATATGATTTTGATGTTCGATTTGGAATGGACACGAATATATTTAAATATATAAAGCCGTGTTGATTAGATTAATGTCATTTTGACGTGAGCGATATTCATATCGATTTTATTCATTTTTATAATGAATATCGAAAAGGAAATGATTCCAAAGTCTAATGTTTTGAAAATACTATCATTTATATATCGATGATATGAAATATTCAATTTTGATTAGAAATTGAATATGAAGTTGAAATAGTTTTGGAACCGAATTTAAAATGATTTATACAATATGTTTTAAATGGAAATCGATGAAATAAATATAATATATATTATATTTATATAATGGCGTGAATAGAACGCGCTGCGCCGCGGCAGCTCGCGAATTTCAATCATTGACTTCGAACGGACATTATGGTAGATCCGACCGTCGGATTCTCCTAAAACCGGAACCGTTGGGTTCGTACCGAAAAGAGCTTTCTAATGAATATGAGGGATTTGAAATCTAACGGTTGGATTTGAAATTATGTCCCAATCAAATCTGGAAAAGGTCGTTGTAAGTGCAGTTCGATGGCAGTTTATGTAAATCGACCGTACGGGCCTTGATAAAATTATTAAAAATATCAATAATTTGGGTAAAATCATAATAAATGATTTGGAAATAATTGGGATGAAAAATTCCATATTTGAAAAGATAAAAATAGATTTTACCGAAATGAACTATTTATTAACTAGAATTATAATCCAATATTGTTAAATAAATAAATTGGATTTTAAGTGGTTTTAAAAATAACCAGAATTTCCAATATATGAAGTGGAATGGATTTGAATCGAAATTATTTTCGGAATATTTCGATATTGGATTCCGTAATTAGACGAATATTGTGGAGGAATTTGGAAGATATATATATATATATATATATATATATATTGTAACACCCCACCTCCGCTAGGGTCACTCACAAAGGGAATGCACTAGGTTTGGTGAAGCATTATCGAGGTAAACATGCACAGAAATATTGCAAGACAGAACATATATATATAATAAACAGCGGAAGTAAAACGAATTTCATTACCTTATAAAATAAGGTCTAAAGCCTTTTACATCAGAATACATCAAAACCTGCCTTGCAATAGTAAAGAAGCATAAAACCTTTTCATAAATTATTCCCCAAATAAAACAGTAAAGTAGCCATATCCAAGAAAAGTCCAAGCCATGCGTGATGACCTTCAAGCAGAGGAAGTCCAAACTACATAACAGTGTTTCCTCCCTGAAAACCTTGGGGGGAGGGGGGGAAACGGAAGACAAAGAGGCGAAAAAAAACGGGGTCAGTCATAAAGACTGGTAAGTCCTATCTACTTCCAGCATAAAAACAGGTAAATGTAACATGAGATGCATAAACTGAAAGTAAACATAAGGATGACAACAAGATAGACAAGCTAAACCAAGATAACTGGATGAACTACTGTAGCAAGGTAAACTAAGGTATCATGATAAACTACGGTGTCAAGAATCAAGGTATCACCTCGTCAGGTTTCTATCAAGTATACTATCACAAGGTATCTATCATGTATAATATCCCACGGTATCTATCATGTATATTTTCTCTGCACCTCTCGTACTAGTATCCCAACCCACGTCATGTGTTAACTATGAATGTCCCTTGCCCAATGTTATGTAATGGTCCATGTCAACCTAATATATAGCATATGTAGGTTTTTCCAACTCGTATGTTTCTTTCCATGTATAAGTTCAGTCCTTTGCCGTAGGCCGTACGGGCTTTCTCAACGTAGTACCATTCTATCCTCGAAGTTGTTGTGGACTGCTACCCTTGATCTAGTTATGTTTTCTTACCATGGACTATTGCGTGTTCACTTAGGATTTATGCCACCTAGGACCACTAGGGATTATGCTACCTAATGAACGTTTCCGTGTCTTGGTTTGGGTTCAGCCACCTAGGGCCACTAGGGATTATGCCACCCGTCAACCGCGCCCTTTATCCCGCGTATGTATCGTGAATCGTTTTCCATGTCTAGACGCACATGTTCCTCAATGTGCCATCCGAGTTCCGTGCCAGGGCAAATCAAGAAATACGGAACTCGGTCGGAGCTTTATGTCGTCTGCTGATGCAGATATCAAGGTCTGTTTTTGTACTCGTGGCTATGGTCCCACGTGACCCCTCCCTCAACTACTGAAAGGCAATCCAAGAAAAATCATGTATGAGAACTACACTACGTCCCATCGATGCCCATTTCCAGATAGCCAACCTCACCCATAACTCGATAGCAAGTATATGGTCTGTTGGGAGTTCCCTGCCTTTCCGTACGTACACGATTGACTAAAGATGGTAGGTAGTCGGCGACATGCTATCCAGGGCAAAATCAAGTATCGTCGACTCCACGTTAATCCATCCCAGTCTTTAGGTCGCTCGCATAGCAACCAAGGCATACTCTTGGCTCTTCTACCGCAGACCTTAACCCCTGTGAGGTCGGGTTTCATGGACCATCTGCCACCTCACAGAGGGATACCAAGAGTACCATCACGTCCCCCGAAGCTACCTCTTCGTCACCCAGTTCGTTGGAGCCCTTATCTAAGTCAGGTAATTTGCTCCCCCTCGTGTTTTAAGCGATGATCTACCGTACCGGGTTACTCATCTATTCATGAACTAGTCCCATGTCCTTGGCTAAGAATTATTACTTAGTTACCCTTAACTAAGGTTTACCACTTAGCTCCTCTTTCCGCTATCCTTGTTAACTACGATTTCCAACCTAGTCCCCTGAGCTAGGGTTTTGTCAAATGGGTTAAGTGTTGTTATCCAAGTTCATGACTTAACCCGCCTACGAATCATGTCAAGATTGGCTAAGTACTCAAATTCAAGGCTTAACCCTACAGGTTGGTTAAGTGTACCAAGAAGTTCATGACTTAACCTTATCAAGTCAAATTGGTTAAGTATTTATTTGTCTTAACCCTATCAGATTATCATGTTGGATTGATTAAGCATAGATTATCTTAATCCCATCAGATTATCGAGTCGGATTGGTTAAGTATGGGTTAGCTTAACCCCATCCACTAATCGTATTACAATGGTTAAGCCTAATTTTAAAAGGTCTTGTGACTTAACCCTATCAGGTCCACCTATTAGATTGGTTAAGTATAGGTTACTTAACCTCATCAAATCATCATGTATAATTGGTTAAGTATAAGTCACTTAACCCCATTAAATTACCATGTTAAGTGGGTTAAGTATTGGTTACTTAACCTCATTGAATTACCAAGTTTAGATTGGTTAAGTGTTTAACTTAACCCCATCGAATTACCGTGTTTAGATTAGTTGAGCGAAGGTTACTTAACCCCATCTAAATACCGTGTTTTAGATTAGTTAAGCGAAGGTTACTTAACCCCATCTAATTACCGTGTTTTAGATTAGTTAAGTCTAAGTTACTTAACCCCATCTAATTACCGTGTTTTAGATTAGTTAAGTCTAAGTTACTTAACCCCATCTAATTACCGTGTCGGATTAGTTAAGCGTAAATTACTTAACCCCATCCCCTAATTGTCTTGTATGGTTAAGTGTCATTAAGAAATCAAGCCCGGTCCCACTTAACCTACCCATTCGTGTCATATCAGTTAAGTGTCATTAGTCAAATTTACTTAACCCTATCATGTGGCATTAATTTAATTAATGCACTCTCAACCTCTCACATTAGACCTTGTTGTGGTTACTAGTTAAGCCGGGCGGGTCCGGGTAGTTTTACACCACAACTCAGTCTAACCTCGGGTCTTAAGCGCGACATGACCAACTTCTCACATTGGATCCTATTGTTTGTAGCCACTAGTTAAGCCGGGCGGGTCCGGGTAGATTTATGCTACAAACTCAACCCAACCTCGAGTTGGCCACTTTCATGTTTGGTCTAGTGTCTTTTTACACTTACAACCCACCCATGTCTAGTTCAAGTTCCATGTTTTCCCCCGTGTCATGATCATATTTAAATGTATCATGAATGTCATGTTCTCATATAAGCCCCTTTGTCAAGTTTTTCATGCCATACCCACGTTTTTCCTAAGCTACCCAAACGTATTTCCAACCCAAGTGGAAGCGAGTCACATAGTAGGGTGTTATGCCAACATATTGGCCACAAACATGCATAGTGTCATAAGGGAATTTGGCCACAAACATGCATAGTATCATAAGGGAATTTGGCCACAAGCATGCATGACAAATCAAGAAGGGGTTGGCCACAAGCATGCATAACATAAAAAGGTGATTGGCCACAAACTTGCATATTATCATAAGGGCTTTCGGGTTCATATACTTGCATAAGCCCCAAGTTAAGTTCATGCACATATTTCACAAGCCCAAAGTGGTTCTAAGGTCTTATGCCCACATTCACAAGTTAAAGGTTCAATCTTTCATGATAGACTAGGCTAAACATAACATGAGTGACATGATATAGTCGCTAAAACATAGTTCCAAGTCATATATTCAAGGTAAGAGGCAAAACTAGGTTCACATAGGTTATAGCACTTATGTTTAACCACATTTTATTCCATGCCATCGTTAAACTACCGTTAACATCTCGAAGTGGCTAGAACTTACATAGCGAGGCTTAGGAAAAGGGTCATGCATCATCTTGACGAAGAAAGGTGGCTCCCTTGTCGAAGAACCGTCATGAAACTCGCATAGCAACGTTGATTTGGCCTCTATTTGGTGTAGCAAGCTTGCACCTTTTGATTTGAACCCGATTTGAATGCATAGTCTCTAGGAATTGGAGATGGAGGCCATGATCACTTGGCATTTGGGCAACACTTCGTGGCATGAGTGATTTATGAGGGTTTAGGGTAGGCTTAGGGGTCTTTTTATAGAGATTAGGAGTAGTTTAGGCAGTAAGATTAACCCTAGGATAGATCCAAGCCCTCAAAAATCGTCACAAGCCTCCAAAACCGAGCCAAACAACAAAACAGGGGCACCAGGCTGCCTGGGTTCGACCAGGCAGGTCGACCCCCAGGTCGACCCTGGGGTCGACTCCCCAGTCGACCTGGTCCCACCCAGGTCGACACCCAGGTCGACCCCCTGGTCGACCTGGTCTGGGCGGGATTTTTCCCGCCTACCCTGATTTTCTGAAATTTGAATCTGTTTTGAATTTGAATTTTTCGTGAAACTTCGTGAGGCCTTATCTCGGTCATACGGTCTCCGATTTACGAAATTTTGGACTCTATTTCGCGTATTTTTCCGAGTCGAACGCAATGGCGCAACCCGTTTTCCCTGATTCAGATTTTATAATTTAATTCTGCCTTGATTCTTGTCTTAATCATGTTGTTAAAATTCGGGTTGTTACATTCTCCCCTCCTTTAAGGATTTCGTCCCCGAAATCTCCAAGTTAGGAAGAACGCATCCTACCATCCATCATCCATCTACTCAAAACATCATCCACAGGCAACCATTGTGCTTAGACGATTTCTAATGCCATATGAACATATGCAAAACGTGTGTGTATATGCTCCTTAGCTAATGCTAATGATCAGGCCTGAATGATCTTTCTAATGCAAAATATGTTTAGTGCCATGAGTCCAACATGTATGCAAATAGTCCTTGTCATATAAGTACTATATGCGTGCGCAAACATTCATTCATATGCAACATCCGCATGATAACACATTCAATTTCATCCATAAACAAGTATAAATACTCGTGCATATGCAACATGAATCGTGACCGCGTCAATCTAGTATCTAATGTGTATTCGCGCATCCACGAGCAACCACTTGCAACCATTTGCAACCATATCAATCATAACATGTTTCAAATACATGTTTACATCCATAGGGTTCTATCTAAGGTTCCCAAGATGAGATCGAGGAAATAAACAAGACAAACTCCTTACGGGGTTTGTAACAGAAACAGGACCGAGAGGATATCCACCAAGCGATAGCGTGCAAGCAAGCTCTACAGGAAAAACCAGGGAACAAGGATACACTCTTTAAAAAGAGGTACGATGCGCATGTCTGGCCTTACGTCTTCTAAGTCGCGTTTCCTTGAGCTTAATTCCTCGGTGCCTTGACCATCTTTTTAACTCCCTGATCTCGTAGCTCCTTGATTCCTATTTCCAAGACATGAGTTAGAACTTATTTCATTGTCGCCTCTTATTCCACTTTCACTTATCCTTTTCCTGGTATACTTGGCTCAAACGTATCCACTTACTCATGCAAGCTCTCCAAAATTCATTAGGGAATTCTGGATCTCGTTTGCCGATGCCAATCCATGTTGCCAAGTGTACTTACTAGGGTGATCCCCATAACTCATGCATAAGCGAAACGAACCATCCGACTTAGCGGCAAATTCTACTCGAACGGATTACCAACAACTGCATCATGAGATTCTAGGTAACTAGCCATGACAGATCCTAGAAGGTTACACGAGACTTCGAGGGTATCACCAAGGTGAGTCGAGAGTCTAACTACCCTCTTTCCAAAACCGAGAATGGCACCCCTTATTGGGTGACCACTTTATCCCTAGAATCCATCCGTAGCCGAGACATGTCATTCTCGAATCCAAACAAGTCATGAAGAAATGGACCAACTCTCCAACCAGATTTTTGGGACAAAAACTGGGACCTCTACCATGCTAGTACTAAGGTGCAGAGACTCAACTATCCAAGCAGACTTAAATGATACGATGATCAAGACAAAGTCTGGACGGGATGATAGAAAAGAACGGCTAAACCTTTACCAGAAACGGTACCATCTCTTTTAGGTACCCTAGAAATGGGAGCGTACAATTGCCCTCTCCGATGATCTTGTCCTTGTCCTCCTTGATGGACTAAGCCATACCAACAAGTTGCTTATCCTTAAACTCGCGTCCTTTATCCTTACTCTTATTATCCTTCCTTGTACCACGGCAACCGGTCTCTCGAGAACCACCTCCATCGTATGGGAAACACTTACGTGGCTAGACAAAGATTAGTCACAGTTAGAACTACTGTGACCACAGATGGAGGAGAGAAAGGAAAGGAGATTCGATCAAGGAATCAAAGGATAATGCTAATGGCCTTTGGGGAATAGCCTTTTAAAACAAAACTTTTCTTGAAAATGCTTCTTTGTAAACGGTTTTTCAAATAGTTTCAGAAGGTTTTAAAAACTTTTGCCCATTCTGGTAACCTTCTGCTCTGATACCGAATGTAACACCCCACCTCCGCTAGGGTCACTCACAAAGGGAATGCACTAGGTTTGGTGAAGCATTATCGAGGTAAACATGCATAGAAATATTACAAGACAGAACATATATATATAAAACAGCGGAAGTAAAACGAATTTCATTACCTTATAAAATAAGGTCTAAAGCCTTTTACATCAGAATACATCAAAACCTGCCTTGCAATAGTAAAGAAGCATAAAACCTTTTCATAAATTATTCCCCAAATAAAACAGTAAAGTAGCCATAGCCAAGAAAAGTCCAAGCCATGCGTGATGACCTTCAAGCAGAGGAAGTCCAAACTAAATAACAGTGTTTCCTCCCTGAAAACCTGGGGGGGGGGGGGGGGGAGTGAATGGAAGACAAAGAGGCGGAAAAAAAAACGGGGTCAGTCATAAAGACTGGTAAGTCCTATCTACTTCCAGCATAAAAACAGGTAAATGTAACATGACATGCATAAATTGAAAGTAAACATAAGGATGACAACAAGATAGACAAGCTAAACCAAGATAACTGGATGAACTACTGTAGCAAGGTAAACTAAGGTATCATGATAAACTATGGTGTCAAGAATCAAGGTATCACCTCGTCAGGTTTCTATCAAGTATCTATCACAAGGTATCTATCATGTATAACATCCCACGGTATCTATCATGTATATTTTCTCTGCACCTCTCGTACTAGTATCCCAACCCACGTCATGTGTTAACTATGAATGTCCCTTGCCCAATGTCATGTAATGGTCCATGTCAACCTAATATATAGCATATGTATGTTTTCCCAACTCGTATGTTTCTTTCCATGTATAAGTTCAGTCCTTTGCCGTATGCCGTACGGGCTTTCTCAACGTAGTACCATTCTATCCTCGAAGTTGTTGTGGACTGCTACCCTTGATCTAGTTATGTTTTCTTACCATGAACTATTGCGTGTTCACTTAGGATTTATGCCACCTAGGACCACTAGGGATTATGCTACCTAATGAACGTTTCCGTGTCTTGGTTTGGGTTCAGCCACCTAGGGCCACTAGGGATTATGCCACCCGTCAACCGCGCCCTTTATCCCGCGTATGTATCGTGAATCGTTTTCCATGTCTAGACGCACATGTTCCTCAATGTGCCATCCGAGTTCCGTGCCAGGGCAAATCAAGAAATACGGAACTCGGTCGGAGCTTTATGTCGTCTGCTGATGCAGATATCAAGGTCTGTTTTTATACCCGTGGCTATGGTCCCACGTGACCCCTCCCTCAACTACTGAAAGGCAATCCAAGAAAAATCATGTATGAGAACTACACTACGGCCTATCGATGCCCATTCCAGATAGCCAACCTCACCCATAACTCGATAACAAGTATATGGTCTGTTGGGAGTTCCCTGCCTTTCCGTACATACACGATTGACTAAAGATGGTAGGTAGTCGACGACATGCTATCCAGGGAAAAATCAAGTATCGTCGACTCCACGCTAATCCATCCCAGTCTTTAGGTCGCTCACATAGCAACCAAGGCATACTCTTGGCTCTTCTACCGCGGACCTTAACCTCTGTGAGGCCGGGTTTCATGGACCATCTGCCACCTCACAGAGGGATACCAAGAGTACCCTCACGTCCCCCGAAGCTACCGCTTCGTCACCCAGTTCGTTGTAGCCCTTATCTAAGTCAGATAATTTGCTCCCCCTCGTGTTTTAAGCGATGACCTACCGTACCGGGTTACTCATCTATTCATGAACTAGTCCCATGTCCTTGGCTAAGAATTATTACTTAGTTACCCTTAACTAAGGTTTACCACTTAGCTCCTCTTTCCGCTATCCTTGTTAACTACGATTTCCAACCTAGTCCCCTGAGCTAGGGTTTTGTCAAATGGGTTAAGTGTTGTTATCCAAGTTCATGACTTAACCCGCCTACGAATCATGTCAAGATTGGCTAAGTACTTAAATTCAAGGCTTAGCCCTACAGGTTGGTTAAGTGTACCAAGAAGTTCATGACTTAACCTTATCAAGTCAAATTGGTTAAGTATTTATTTGTCTTAACCCTATCAGATTATCATGTTGGATTGATTAAGCATAGATTATCTTAATCCCATCAGATTATCGAGTCAGATTGGTTAAGTATGGGTTAGCTTAACCCCATCCACTAATCGTATTACAATGGTTAAGCCTAATTTTAAAAGGTCTTGTGACTTAACCCTATCAGGTCCACCTATTAGATTGGTTAAGTATAGGTTACTTAACCTCATCAAATCATCATGTATAATTGGTTAAGTATAAGTCACTTAACCCCATTATATTACCATGT
This sequence comes from Allium sativum, assembly GCA_030737875.1. Classification (NCBI taxonomy): domain Eukaryota; kingdom Viridiplantae; phylum Streptophyta; class Magnoliopsida; order Asparagales; family Amaryllidaceae; genus Allium; species Allium sativum. Next base: position 926,812,964 of record CM060922.1, read on the forward strand.
TAAGTGGGTTAAGTATTGGTTACTTAACCTCATTGAATTACCAAGTTTAGATTGGTTAAGTGTTTAACTTAACCCCATCGAATTACCGTGTTTAGATTAGTTGAGCGAAGGTTACTTAACCCCATCTAATTACCGTGTTTTAGATTAGTTAAGCGAAGGTTACATAACCCCATCTAATTACCGTGTTTTAGATTAGTTAAGTCTAAGTTACTTAACCCCATCTAATTACCGTGTTTTAGATTAGTTAAGTCTAAGTTACTTAACCCCATCTAATTACCGTGTCGGATTAGTTTAGCGTAAATTACTTAACCCCATCCCCTAATTGTCTTGTATGGTTAAGTGTCATTAAGAAATCAAGCCCGGTCCCACTTAACCTACCCATTCGTGTCATATCGGTTAAGTGTCATTAGTCAAATTTACTTAACCCTATCATGTGGCATTAATTTAATTAATGCAATCTCAACCTCTCACATTAGACCTTGTTGTGGTTACTAGTTAAGCCGAGCGGGTCCGGGTAGTTTTACACCACAACCTAGTCTAACCTCGAGTCTTAAGCGCGACATGACCAACTTCTCACATTGGATCCTATTGTTTGTAGCCACTAGTTAAGCCGGGCGGGTCCGGGTAGATTTATGCTACAAACTCAACCCAACCTCGAGTTGGCCACTTTCATGTTTGGTCTAGTGTCTTTTTACACTTACAACCCACCCATGTCTAGTTCAAGTTCCATGTTTTCCCCCGTGTCATGATCATATTTAAATGTATCATGAATGTCATGTTCTCATGTAAGCCCCATGTCAAGTTTTTCATGCCATACCCACGTTTTTCCTAAGCTACCCAAACGTATTTCCAACCCAACTGGAAGCGAGTCACATAGTAGGGTGTTATGACAACATATTGGCCACAAACATGCATAGTGTCATAAGGGAATTTGGCCACAAACATGCATAGTATCATAAGGGAATTTGGCCACAAGCATGCATGACAAATCAAGAAGGGGTTGGCCACAAGCATGCATAACATAAAAAGGTGATTGACCACAAACTTGCATATTATCATAAGGGGTTTCGGGTTCATATACTTGCATAAGCCCCAAGTTAAGTTCATGCACATATTTCACAAGCCCAAAGTGGTTCTAAGGTCTTATGCCCACATTCACAAGTTAAAGGTTCGATCTTTCATGATAGACTAGGCTAAACATAACATGAGTGACATGATATAGTCGCTAAAACATAGTTCCAAGTAATATATTCAAGGTAAGAGGCAAAACTAGGTTCACATAGGTTATAGCACTTATGTTTAACCGCATTTTATTCCATGCCATCATTAAACTACCGTTAACATCTCGAAGTAGCTAGAACTTACATAGCGAGGCTTAGGAAAAGGGTCATGCATCATCTTGACGAAGAAAGGTGGCTCCTTTGTCGAAGAACCATCATGAAACTCACATAGCAACGTTGATTTGGCCTCTATTTGGTGTAGCAAGCTTGCACCTTTTGATTTGAACCCGATTTGAATGCATAGTCTCTAGGAATTGGAGATGGAGGCCATGATCACTTGGCATTTGGGCAGCACTTCATGGCATGAGTGATTTATGAGGGTTTAGGGTAGGCTTAGGGGTCTTTTTATAGAGATTAGGAGTAGTTTAGGCCGTTAGATTAACCCTAGGATAGATCCAAGCCCTCAAAAATCGTCACAAGCCTCCAAAACCGAGCCAAACAGCAAAACAGGTGCACCAGGCTGCCTGGGTTCGACCAGGTAGGTCGACCCCCAGGTCGACCCTGGGGTCGACTCACCAGTCGACCTGGTCCCACCCAGGTCGACACTCAGGTCGACCCCCTGGTCGACCTGGTCTGGGCGGGATTTTTCCCGCCTACCCTGATTTTCTGAAATTTGAATCTGTTTTGAATTCGAATTTTTCATGAAACTTCGTAAGGCCATATCTCGGTCATACGGACTCCGATTTATGAAATTTCGGACTCTATTTCGCGTATTTTTCCGAGACGAACGCAATGGCGTAACCCGTTTTCCCTGATTCAGATTTTATAATTTAATTCTGCCTTGATTCTTGTCTTAATCATGTTGTTAAATTCGGGTTGTTACATATATAGTTATTCCAATACGATATTTCTTGATTCCAGAATTTGATATTGAATATAAGCCGATATATTTTCTATTCAGAGCCTTGTAGTTAATATTAAATGTGATCTTCGGTTTGTCGTGAATGGTGTCTTCATTAACACTGTTCTTGAACCCAATTGAGAAAGGATTAAATCTTTTTATTTAGATTTAATGAAGGATACCAATTAATTGATATTTAATTGGAATGGAATTGAAATTGGTCTTTGGGTTTATCGTGAACGGTGTTTCAAATAACACTTGTTCTATAACCCGATTAACAATGGAATAAGATTTGGGTTTTCGTGAATGGTATCTTTAATAATACTGTTCTTAGACCCAATGGAATTAAGAAAAATCAGAAACTAACTGTAAATTTGTTAAGTTGAATGGTTTCCTGGGTATTGATCAGATGTTGGTTTCGGCCTTCGGGGTTAATACTTAGGGAATTGTTCACTTGCTAATTTACGGTTAAAGGCTAACGGAATGGAATGTGACTATGGGTTTATCGTGAACCACGTTTTAAAGGACGTTGGTTCTTTAACCCAGTTAAAGACAGGAATAAGATTTTTTGTTATCGTGAAAGGTATCTTTAATAATACTGTTCTTAGACCCAATGGAGTTAAGAAAAATCAGAAACTAACTGGAGGTTAGTTAAGTTGAATGGTTTCCTGGGTATTGATCTGATGTTGGTTTCGGCCTTTGGGGTTAATACTTAGGGAATTGTTCACTTGCTAATTTACCGTTAAAGACTGATGGAATGGAATGTGACTTTGGGTTTATCGTGAACCGTGTTTTAAATGACATTGGTTCTTTAACCCAGTTAAAGACAGAAATAGGATTTTGGGTTGTCGTGAATGGTATCTTTAATAATACTGTTCTTAGACCCATTGGAGTTAAGAAAAATCAGAAACTAACTGGAGATTAGTTAAGTTGAATGGTTTCCTGAGTATTGATCTGATGTTGGTTTAGGCCTTCGGGGTTAATACTTAGGGAATTGTTCACTTGTTAATTTACGGTCTAAGGCTAATGGAATGGAATGTGACTTTGGGTTTATCGTGAACCGTGTTTTAAATGACATTGGTTCTTTAACCCAGTTAAAGGCAGGATATGATTTTCCAAGTTAAACAATCGTTAATATTGATTTTTGGGAAGATTAAAACCAAGTGGAATTTTAATGCGTCTTTAATTAGATTGAAATGATATCCAAAGGAAGATTAAAGAATAAATTTAAAGAATTTATCTTCGACAAAATTAGTGGGAACGTTTCACAAAGTATAAGAATATTTGAATAAAGGAATATTCTGGACTGGAATGAGGCGTATGTTGTGTTTTTATAGCACTTGTTTATTATATACGCTAGTTATTCAGAAAAACCGGGTTTATCCCATTCTGAATAACTGATTCGACGATATGTCGAGGATGAAGATGGTGGTTGGATATCGGAGGTCCTTACATCGTTTGGATGATTACTGATGTCTTGATTGGGCTATACGCCCAAGACAAGGTAATAAGTGGTGATCGTCCAGACGTACTTGGAGATCGACCGGATATGCGAGGGCCTCTCCCCTATATTGTAGGGGAGGAATAAGGTGCCTCTGGTTTCGTTCAGACCCAGAACGAACTTGTAAATGGATGTGTGTCTGACATCTGATTTCATTCTGTGTGATTGGTAGACATCGGTTGCATAGCGTGAATTGCCTGTGTGGCATGCTGAGATGCAAATGATCAAGGCTTCTGTTGAAAAGCAGAGTCTTGTGGTTGATGATCAAAGCACGGCTTTAATAT